>JARHVA010001079.1:3660000-3945193 GCA_037957365.1 Torreya grandis
GAGAATCTCTCATACAAACTTGCATCATAAATAATTAAAAATGAAATATCAACACAAAAATTGTTGGAAATTCATAAAAATATACTAGTAGTTTTTTATTGATTAATGAGTGATTTAGTGGTCCCACTCTCATTTGAAACACAATAAAGGGGTGTAATCCTCTTGTTTACCCACCAATATGCTAATCATGAGTCTCATGTTGTAGATTTCCATTCTACTTGTGGAATTTGAACCTAGGTTGCTCTAATACAAATCCATCCACTTAATTGTTAAATCATATCCTGGAGAACTAAAAATCTACTAGTATTACCAAGTAATTATTTCATTTTTCTTAATATTCTTGATATATTTCCTTTAGAATGATAAAACTACCATTGGTACTTGATATTATCTAATGCTTGGTTTGTCTTTAACCTTATATCCATGTGTTTTAAGGTGAAACCCTATTTTGAGGACTCAATTAGTTTTCAAGGACTAGGGAAGACACAAGATGAATTTGAACATTAATATGGGAACCCAATTAAAATTATAAAAAAATTAAATTATAAATAAAATTATTAAAACAAAACATAAATTATAAATAAAATTATTAAAACAAAACATAAATTTATTAACGAAAGTTTTGTTTACCATGGGATGACCATTAATAGTTGTAAGAGCTATTGGGACTATTATTCTCCCTTCATCCCATCTACATTGAGAATTCAATGAGGTCATTAGGATATCCTCATCAAATCTAAATACATTTTATTATTAAACAAAACTATTAAAACATAATATAAATTATAGTGTATGTTTTAAGACTAAGACCATGGGATGGTCAATACTAGCCAACATAATTATTGAGGCCTTAAGGGTCCTATCATGAAGTTGAACCAGGAAATGTAAAGTTGGCCCTTATGTACAACCTTATTAAAAAAAGTAAATTAGTTAAATTAAATTAAATTAACTAAAACTAAACTAATCTTGAGGTCTTAACTTAAGGGACACAAGGTTGCCACAATTTATGGCCATGAGGATATTTTTTCCCATTACACCTTTTCTCCAGAATTTTTTTGAAGAGTTAGAGAGTCTTGTAATCTTCCTAATAAAAAAATATATTATAAATTATATATATATATATATATATATATATATATATATATATATATATATATATATATATATATATATATATATATATATATATATATATATATAATCCTTATGAATTCATATAAGAGTCCTAAAACACACTAGGATTTAATAAACAAGTTTGAAAATAATAGGATTAATGATATGTTGGAAGACTTTTACATAATCTTGCCTCCTTACCATCTAATCACCTGGATGACCTCCATTAATGGAAACTCCAAGATTTAGCATGTGTTATATATATATATATATATATATATATATATATATATATATATATATATATATATATATATTGAAAACACATGCTAAATCTTGGAGTTTCCATTAATGGAGGTCATCCAGGTGATTAGATGGTAAGGAGGCAAGATTATGTAAAAGTCTTCCAACATATCATTAATCCTATTGTTTTCAAACTTGTTTATTAAACCCTAGTGTGTTTTAGGACTCTTTTATGAATTCATAAGGATTCCTAGGATATTCCTACACTTGACCAAATTTGATGGATGTGATAGATTATATCTAATGTACCAGATAAGAATATCCACTCTCATGGTGATTACCTAAAATTATTTAAAAACATTTTGGTGTTGAACATGAGGTCTTAGTGATATTTTGTAAGCCCTTGAATAAAAAACAACTCAAATTAGAATTATAAACCAAATTTAAACTCAAGGTATGAACTAAACCTTCTAATTGGGTGGAATTATTTGGCATTGTGTTTGAATCTTGATATAGAGCATCAGATTGTGTTGTTTGATCTTAGTAATTGCTTGAAAACTTTTCCTTTTAATTGTGTCTAGATAGGGGATTCATACCATGGGGCCTACTATATTTATTTGGGTCAATTTAGGCCACTTAGATCATATTGGTTTGGTTTATATTGGTGACGTTAGCATGGGTATGGTGGTGACCATGTGACCTCTTATAGATTGTCAACTATGCATGATTTTTTTCATTTCATGATTTTGTATATGTGTGGTGTATCACATACCATTAAGGTTACTAGTCAGTAAACTTCATAGGTAGTAAAAAAATGTACCTTGTTTTGTTGGTTTCATTTATGCAAATTGTTGGGCATTGCAACTCACCAAGAATACTAGACCCATCAGAGGGGATATAACCAACATAAAATTTCAAATCGAATCGAGAACTAAGCACACATCTATAAATGAAGGAGGACTGTCAATAACATTACCTTGTTGTACCATGCTCTCCACATTTTGAAACAAAAGTTGTATCCCAATAGTTTAGTGCCATATAAGTAGGCATAACCATCCTATGGGCCAGATTAAAATTTGAAATTAATGTTAAATCAAACCTAAAATATCCCACATATCCACTATAACAACCTACAAATATAGGAAAGAAAATTTTAGACTCATATGCACACATAAAACCCTAGCCAAACTCAAAAAAATTAAATTGTAAATCTACATTCACACAAAACATCAAATTAGGGTGCTTGGCAAGGCACTTATAAATTTTTTATTTATTGTAACCTCTGTAAAAATAAAGTATTTATCTTGCTTGATATATAACATGCAATTTTCCCTTAGTGGGATTTGAACTTAGAGCCAATTCATCAATATACTATAATATCTATATTCAATAATATATATTTTTAATAGTTATTAATACAAGTATCATTAAATAATTGATAATATTCATGTAAGAACATTTACAATCAACATCAAAATTATTCCATAAAGTCTTAAGATTTATCATTTAATTTTAATAGACTATTAAAAGGTAAGTCACACTAAAAATAATGCTAAGAAAATTGTGGTAAAAATTTATTTAAAACACTAGCAACCACCATTTTTATTGAGTTTTTGCTTATGAGGAAAGGCATGAACAACATAAAAAGCCATCATAGGTGAAGAAAAACTACTCTCTAGGGAGTTAATAGTGGAAAGAAACATGTATTTCTAAAAAGAAAACAATCTTCATGTATCATATTATTCCTGCCTTTTCATGTATCTATACTCTTTGAGTAAATTAATTTTAGGGTATCCCTTTTCATTTTTCTTCCCATTGCATAATGGTGTTTTTTGGTTCCACGTATAATATTGAATTATTCAAACATAATTTTTTATTCATGTGGAGCCAAAAAAAATCAAACATTATCATGCAAGTTATAAAAATCTATACTTAAATTGATTAACATTTCATATATTATAATTGATCCTAATCCTAACCATAAAATTAATGTGTGTTATTGAATTTATATTATTTCAATTTCTCATTCACATCTTTCATTTTCCTTTCTAATTTATAAATCCATATGCATGTTTCTTTACAATTACATCTTCTAATAACATTGGCATTCATGTATAATTGTCATCTCTTTAGACTATCAGAAGATGGATGCCCTATTTTGGTTACATGTGATGTTGTGGCTTCTTAGTTTCCTTGTAAATTCAACAGGTGTATCAAATAATTCTTCCAACAAATAATCACTCTTGAGATTCAAATTTCAAATCATGTTTGATCCTACCAATACCTTTTTTGATTGGTCTCCAAATACTTCTTTTTGTAATTGGAGAGGTTTTATTTGCTTTTCCCTTATGGAAAGAGTTTGCACACTAAATCTAACATGTTGATAAGTGATGCATGAAGCCTCAACACCATGCAATTCACCCTTAAATTTAGTTTTCATTGACATTATTTTTAGTTAACTCTTTTTAATTGTATGTTTGCATAAATAGTTTTTTTATTTTTGAAAAACTTTGCATGTTATCCATTTTAGACACTATGTCCTATATTAATATGTAGCATCTTTTTTTGTTTTAATATAAGACAAAAATAAAATAGTGTGTCTTCAATTTTGGATTAATGTATGGATGATTGATTTACAGATGAGAATTATTTTTGGTAATTTTTATTTTATTTAAGTCTACTACTGGTGTTTCATTTTAAATTGATTATTTAATACTATAAGTCAAATTTTTGTTTATTGTTACAATATATTTTTAATTGGTATGAAGAACATGGTCTATATAGAATATTCATTTAATATCAGAACAAGGTTTGGATGGTTACTTTTTGTTTCAGATCTTTCTAGTAATTGATCTTTTCAAACATTAATAGTCTTCATATTCCAAAATTTAGTGGTAATTTTTATGATTATTGGAGCATGAAGATGATTACTCTTTTGACAATAAAATAATAATGAGAGATTTTATAAACTAGTTACGATGAACCATCTAATTGGGCCATTATTCCAACTAATGATAGGCAAGCCAAGAAGGAAGCTAATAAGAAGAAATCACAAGCTTTATTTTTTATTCAAATAAATCTAGAAAAGATCCTATTTCCAAGAATGACAAGTGTAAAGAGAGCCAAGGATGTTTGGAAGACTCTACAAGAAGCTTACTAAGGCAATGAGCAAGACAAAATGGTTAGAGTCCAAAGATTGAAGAGATAATTTAAGAATTTAAAGATGCAAGAAGATGAAAGTATGAGTGATTTTTTTGTAAGAGTAATGGATGTAGTTAATAATATGGTTACACTTGGAAATTTTTTGAATAAATAGATTGTTGTAAAAAAGGTGTTAAGGTCTCTAACACCAAGGTAGAATAATGTTTCCATCATTATTGAAGAAAGAAAAAAATTTACTACTCCTGAGTTTGATCTCCTGGTTGGATCTCTTGTGTCCCATGAAGAAAGACTAACAAATGCAATAAATTAGAATGATGAGAAGTATTTTTCCTCAAAAGTAAAAATCATAAAGAATGAAGGTAGCAGCACTAGCAATAAGAATATCCATATACAAGGCAAAGACAATTTCAAAAGCAATCAAGGATAAGGTAAACACATGAATTAAATTTATTAAAGAGGTTACAATCATTCAAGATGATACAGAGAAATAAGTGGTGGTTTAGTTGTAAGAGGTAAAGGTAGAGGTAGATTTGATAAAAATAAATATTCAATGTTATTACTATTACAGGTATGGTCACTTTGATTGGGAATGTAGATTAAAAGTAGGAAATGAAAATATAAGTGATAATTATGCAAATGAGGATGGTGATGTTTTATGTAATTTATCCATTTCATATGACAAAGGTGAAAATAATCTTAATGATTTTTGGTATCTAGATTTAGGGTGTTTTAATCACATGTTAGGGACTAATGTGTTGTTATCTACAATGAATAGAAATTTCAAAACCAATATAAAACTCAGTGATGATAAACATTTGGAGGTTGCATCAAAATTAACTATGAAGGTGAATACTATAAAAAGTAATAAAATTATTAATGATATTTATGAAACCCCAAACTTGAAACATAATTTGATGAGTATTAGACAACTATGTGAAAAGAACTATAAGGTGGTTTTTGATGATAAAGAATGCACAATCTATGATAAGAATCAAATAAATAAGATTTTTACCCTTATACCTATGCATAATAATAGGATGTTCCCATTAAATTTTAGATATCATAGTAACATCCTTGAAAATATGGAACATGAAGATTTGGTTATACCATCTTAGGTATGGACACTTTAATTTTCAAAGTTTGAAGTTACTAACATCACAAGAATTAGTTTAGGGTTTGTCAAAGGTTTAATACCATAAGGAAGTTTGTGAAGGATGTGTTAAAAAAAAACATGGAATACAAAATTTCCCAAAAGGTTGTTCATGAAGGGATTATCATCCACTTTAACTAGTTCACTCATATATTTGTGGTCCTATGAAAATTAAAAGTTTGGATAAGTCATCATATTTAATTATATTTATTGATGATTATTCAAGAAAGTGTTGGTTTTTTTTTAAAAAGCAAAAAGTGAACCATTTGATAAATTTAAGAGATTTAAGGCCCTTGTAGATAATTAAAGTGGTTAGAAAATAAAGTGTTTAAGTACTGACCGTGGAGGTGAATTTTGTTCAAATGATTTTATGATTTAATATGATTTGAATGGCATCAAAAGGCAACTCACAATTTCCTACACCCCTTAATAAAATGGTGTGCCTAAAAGGAAGAACCGTACAGTGGTTGAAATGGCAAGGAACATGTTACAAACAAAGGGTTTAAATAACTACTTTTTGAGGTGATGCATCTGCTATAATATAATATATTCTCAATTGAAGTCCCACTAGTGCACTTGAAAATATTAATCCATATGAATTATGGTATGAAAAGAAGCCTAATTTCAAATATTTCAAAGTTTTTGGTTGTTTAGCTTGTGTTCATATAGTTGATCAAAAAAAGAAGAAATTAGATCCAAAGAGTGAGTCTTGTATTTTTATTGGGTACAGTGAAAAAATTAAATCTTATAGGCTTTATAATCTTATAACTAATAGTGTATTTGTGTTAAGAGATGTTATTTTTGATGAATGGGGAGTGTATGATCATGACAAAGATAAAATAAAAATTGAGAAGTCTAAATATATTTTTATTAATGGTAATTATGATGATATTACTAACGAGTAGCCCACAAATACTTCAATGCCAAATGCTACAAGTCCATTGAGTGACGCCTCATCTAGATCATGTATTTCAAGCATGGATCTAGCTTCAAGTACAAGTCCATTAAATATCCCCTCATCTAGTGCATTTATTCCAAGCATAACTCTAGCTTCATATCCTAGTTCTTCAAGGTAAAAAGCTTGAGTGAAACTTATCAGCATACAAGAAGCCAAACACATGAAGAATGTCCAAGAGGTGAGATAGTAAATTATTCTTTAATTATACAAGATGATTTTAAACCATCATGTTTTTGAATATGCATGTACTAATTATGTTTGGGTGCAAGAAATGCAAAAAAAGATAGATTTTATTCATAGTAATGATACTTGGGAGCTTACAAAGCTTCCATATGATTTAAAAAAAAATTGGTACTAAATGGGTATACAAGACTAAGTACAATAGTGATGGAAAAACAAATGTTAGTGGCTAAGGCCTTCACATAGAGGTATGGGATATATTATGAAGAGACATTTGTACCAGTATCAAAACAAGAGACTATTATAATGATCATTTCACTAGTAGCTCAAAATAAGTAGAGCATGCATCACATGGATGTGAAAAGTGCCTTCTTGAATGTGTGATTAGAAGAGGAAGTCTATTGAGAAAAGACACAAGGTTTTGGAGTGTAAGGTAAAGAATGTCAAGTCTACAAATTGGAGAAGGTTGTGTATGGCCTCAAACAAGCACCTAGAGCATGGTATGAAAGGATTGATTGATATTTTCCACATGATGGATTCAAAATAAGTAAAAGTGAGGCTAATCTTCACTCTAAGTAATAAGGTAATGATATCCTTATTATAAGTTTGTATGTTGATGATTTATTGTCTATGGGAAGCAATTCTAATATGAATGATGAATTCAAAATTGCAATGATGAATGAATTTGAAATGAAATATTTAGGTCTCAAGAAATACATTTTAGGGATGGAGTTTCATAAATGTAAAGATGGAATATTCATTTGTGAATCAAAGTATGCAAATGATATGTTGAATAAATATAATATGGTGGGTCTTGTGAACTAGTATTTACTCCAAGTGCTCATGGAGTTATGCTATGTAGATAAAATGGTGCTGAAAGAGTTGATGAGAAAACTTATAGAAGTATTGTTGGAAGCTTAATTTTTATAAATCACACAAGACCATATAATTATTCAGTTTCTCTTATATCAATATATATGTCTGAGCCACTTGAAATTCATATGAAAGAATCCTAGAGGATATTGAGGTATGTCAAAGGTACTAAAATTTTTGGTATTCATTATTAAAATTTTAAAAATTTTGAACTTGTTGTCTTTAGTGATTCTGATTGGGGAGATAGTTTGAATGATCAAAAGTATACATCTAGTAATTAATTTTCACTTGGTTAGGGTTTGGTTAGATGTATCTCAAAGAATAAATATAATATTAGAAGAAAAATGACTAAGAGGGGGCTGAATCAACCTCAAAAAAATTACTTATAAATTTCACTTAAGCACTTATGAACCATTCAATCAACCACATATATATAGCAATCAAAACCACCAATCCACAAGAGTATGAAACATAAGAACACATCACATATGTGGGAAACCCTCAATGGGAAGAAAACTTATTGATATCTACAAATTAGTTATATTTATATAAGATAAACTCTAAATTTAGTGAATCACTAACTTCACATGGAGCATCAACCCTAGTTAGCCAAACATCCACTTTATTAGGCTTCAGCAATCACTAACTTGAAAGGAGGCACCAACCCCCTATATGAATAAACACCAACTCAACCACTTGAAACCTCTGATCACCTTTAAAAAAAATTATTTATCACAAAATATATGATGATATCCTTATTAATCTCTTCACACACTTCTATCCCTCTCAAACTAGCCTCTAGTATTCTTTGCTCAACTAGCCCTCTTCTTAACTTAATTAGGTCATATGACCTTGATTCTCATGCACATAATCTCTATAAAATATTCATCACAATATCTCTATACTCATTTTATGGTATATAAGACTTATTTATACTCTATAATATGTTATCCTATTTGCCTACTCTCTGCACACATAAATAGGCCTAAAACTGCCTTGCATTTATACAAGTCTCTTGTTCATATCCTTCTTAGTTAGCCAAAAACCCTTACCCTCATAGGTTACCCATGAGATGGATATTATGAAATTTCATATACATGCATAAAAATTTTACTTATTCCATTTATTTATGACCTAACTCAAGTAGGCCTTAACTCACCTATAGGTCTCATGGAGACCTAATCCTATTAGGTCTATTTAGGACACATTACATTTTTCCTTCCTTAGATCACTTTCAAAAACTTCACACGATAGTAATATATCATATTGAAATTACAAATAGCACTTATAAGATCATATAAGCTTCATATAAATTTTTATTTTTAACCACCACTTAAATCACACCATTAGTACTATTCATAATAGCCTTGTGCATACCCAAAAAGTCTATCTTGAACAACTGAAGCATAAACATAATTTTTACAAAAAAATATGGAAAAATATCAAAATACATAAGATACATGACCTTAGTGTCATCAACACATTTTTTAAATTCACAACTTATGGGAAAATGTCTTCAAACTTCATAACTCAAGACAAAAGGACTCAAACTCTTATCTATAGATAACTCGCTCAAAACTGCCAACTAGCCTCGAAACACATTCATGAAAACTTGAAATTATGGGATATAAATAACACAATAAAGAAATTATAATACATGAATATGATCCTAAAACATCCCTATGATAACCTTCAATAAAAATATCATAATCTCTAATGGTAACTATTGGTCTTACAAACCAATTTATTGACCTTCTTTCTCTTAGAACTCACTCAGTCAGACAAGCCATTTTGGGTTAAATGTTTCAACCTATTATACTAACTTCAAAAATTATTAAAATCATTTATATGACATAAAATTTAAAAAAAAAACATAATGTTCATTATATACATCAAATCAAATCATAGAGTCTCAAACTCATCACTAGAACTTAATCACCCAGAATTGCCAATTTTCCTTGTAGCATAATCATGGTGAAAATGACTTTCAACACCTGTATGATCAATTTTAGATACTTCCAATTAATTTTAATGATATTATTATATAATATTATATATAAATATACTATGGTCAAATGGAAATATTGGTATTGCAGTCCAGTCTCATGATATTGTTTGTCATTGTCTCATCTAAACTAGACAGGTCAACTTATGAGCAACATTTTCATTATATCCATTGAACTAAAAAAATATATTAATTATTAAAATGTATTAAAATTATTCAAAAACTTATCTATGAAAATTTAATCATCCCTAATCCATGATAACACATCACTAATCAACTTCTCACTTCTACCTAGGTTTATCACTATTTGCACCATTAGGCATGTTAAAAACTGGTCAACTTGTATGACTAGTTTATCACACCCAAGGGATATAAATTGATAAAAACACAATTATTAACATAAAATAAATGTCTCAATATTTTTCCTCCATCCATTTGTCAACTTTGATTTGGTCAACTTTGACTGCTACAACAAATCTCTAAGAAACAAGGCCTTTCCTATAGGGTCCACTCACTCATCTGACAAACCAATCACACCTAGAGGTGACTGAGATATATTAATAAAACCTATGATCACTTAATATCCATAATAATCCATTATGATCACTTTATAATAATATCATTCACATCGAGTCACTACTAGAGATTTTTGAGGGTTTAAACCATCTTCCAATCTTAACAATAAGTCATAAAGCATAACCACTTAATCTAAAAAATAATTCCTATAATTTTGATCTAGGAACATTACCCATATATAATTAATGTCTTAGGTTATCATTTAGATGATACATATGCCAATAAACACTTAAAATTTATTTTTGGGTTGAGAACCCTTCATTTTGTGCACATGAGAGACTCCAAACCACTTTTTCATGCCTTTTATTGAAAACTATGACCTAAAAATTTGTTAACATGCTTGATAAAACATTTCATACCTATGAAAATACTCACCTATATATACTTGACTTGTAAAAATAACCTCAAACCCCATTAGGCCACATCGTCTCTCTTTGTTCTCTAGACTTTGTATTGCAAATCACATTAGGCCTTGAAACTAAACTTCTAACCATTGTTAAATCTCTCAAAATCTCATATAAAAACTTAAGGAAAATTTTTCATTCTTAAACACTACTTTAAATCCTTCATATAACTTTACAATCCCTCATGACACCTCATTAGGTCATGTAGGGTCTAGAACTATAGTCTAGTTGTGGATTTAGAATTAACGTCTTACCCCTATAGGCTCACCTTGAAGATATATTAAATGATCTAATACCTCATAAGTATTATAAATAAAAATTATATAACCTCTTATGCCTCTGTACATCCATCTCACCATGCTACCATGCTCAATATTTCTCACTATGACTTTACAAGATATGACTAGTTCCATGACTAGGCTTGTCAAGCACTTCAAGCTTGACAATTGATCTTGAAAAACTATTTGATGTTTCTACACCTTAATAACATGTCTTATATTCTCATTAGATAATGTCATACCTATACACATACTTCTTCATTCTCATCATGCACAGTCTCATGATATCACTATGCTTGTTATGACGAGGCTTTTCAAGACACCTTGTTCTCAAGGAATAGTAATCAAAACATGCTCACCTTGACCTGAATCTTGACATCAACCTAAAAATAATCATTAGTTTTCCTTTAAATTCTCTCTCAATAAAGAGACATTAGGTTGCCTTCAAATTCTCTCTTATTACATGGTTTATATCTCACAAACCACTCACCATGCATCTTCACCAGATGTACCTTGACATCAATGACATCAATATTTATATCAATGATAAAAATTTCAATAAATTCCTCTTTTGTCATTGATGGAAAAAAATTCTTCAAATTGATCACACTCATCTCCCCTAGTCTAGTCTATCTCCCTTCTTGTACTTTTTCCCCCATTGACATCAATGACAAAGATATTCCACAAATATCATCTGGAATCACATATTATTTTTAAAAATAGTTCAACACATAGAATATGAATAATTAAGGCAACATGATCCCCCTTAAATTGTGCACACCTTGTTCAAATGAACTCAAATTATAAGATAACTTCTCAACATATATCAAACCTAGTCAACAACCTAAATAACTCCCCCTCAAACTAAGCATATACCATGATTCTGTTAATTTAATAGTGTCTCCATGAATCATAATAGAGTCAAATCTTTCCATAAGGCACTAAGATAACAAAATCTCAAGAGATTCCTAGATATCCATGTTCTCATAAGATTGGATATCCTTTAGTATCCTTTTATGTTTGATTTTCAATATAGGATTGATTTCTTCATCAACTATTTGACCATCAATTTAAGTTTAAGATAGGAATCTTTGACTTGATTTCACATCTAAATCATGATCTATCAAATAAAATAATCTACTTGAGCTTGTAAACCAATCATGACTCATCTTCACTATGTTTGGTTTTCATACATTCATTTGTCTTCTTTATTGCACTCTAGGGGATTCAAACCTATATTTTAACTTGATAAAATTCTAACTTTGTTCATTTATAATCTTGAAATGTGTCCTAAATTATGATAATTATATCAAACCACCTTATACATACAATTTGACTGGTGTGAATTATGACTCCTTCCATAGTTCTATGAGTGCTCATTCTTGGAGGGTCTTCTACACTCTCTTTTCCTATGACCAGACTAACTACATACAAAATAGTAACCATTGAATTAATTAGCATACCTTATATCATTAAGCTATTTGATAGGTCTTTTAATATTGAACTTTTTGTCTTCAATATACTTCTCTTTCACTTGAGATGCCTCCTTTTGGTCTTATTTGAAACCAAGACCTATCTTGTCACTTGTAGACTTTTGAATACTTAAGATGTCATCTAGAGCCTTAGTTCTATTTTAAAACTTCACAAATATCTTCATCTTTCTAGATGCTTGATCCAACTTATATTTCAAGGATTCCATTTCAGTTTCATACCTTGTGCATTCTTCCTCTTTAGCCTTTAGGATTGTAATGACTACCTCGATCTAATACTTTAATCTGATTAATGATCTCATCATACTCCTTAGAAGTGTTACTCAATATCTCTTTTAAAAATCCAATATTCTCCTCATATTCCTTAACCAAATATCTTAGTTTGTGATTCTTTCTTCTTTAGAACTTTAATTCTTTTAGGGTACTCAAGATTCACTTTAGCTTCTTCGTCATCTATTTCTACATCAACCATAGGGACTTTCTCATTTAATCAACCCTCATTATCTGATTATATAGCCATAAATAAGGTTTCATTATTATCATGTTCAGGTTCATTACTACCATCATCACTATTGGATGTACTTGAGTCACTTACATCATATGAGTTTTCTTCTCTGGTATAGAAACTTTTCTTATTTTTTAATGATCCTTTCCTACCTTCATACTTCCTAAAATCTCTCTTGTTATTATCAGGATTGTAGATCTTCTTTTCATCTCCATGATGTTCATCATGTTGTTCATCATGCTCAGTCTTACCCTTTTTAGGAAACTTAGATGTAAATTGACCAATGTTACCACAATTAAAACATTTTAATGGTAACTTACCCTTATACTTACATGAGCCAAACCTCAATTTTTTTGTAAACACGACTATAAATTGATGATCATCAACATCTAAACATTCCTCATCCTTGACCTTCTTGGTTTTTTAATTCTTCTTAGATTTGAATGCTACTTCCTTTTTGAGAGGCCTTTCTTCATTTGTTCTCATCTCATAGGTAGTCAAGATGCCATGAACCCCATCCATCTCTAGCTTCTCCAAATCTTGCATATCTTCTACTACAGATACCTTAGAATCAAACTTAGGAGTTAGTGATCTAATTTTTTTTTGCACAACTATAGACTCTTTCGCTTATTATTTTAGTCCTCTAATGACATTGACAATTTCGTCAACCTTCAATAGGTAAAAAGTAATTATTTCATCTTTACTCATCTTTAAACTTTAAAATTGTCTTTGGTGGGTCTACAACTTGACTAATTTTACCTTGGTGTCTCCTGCATAGATGGTCTTCAATTTATCCCATATCTATTTTTTTGATATACAGTGCATCACCTTCATAATTTATGCTTCTGATAGGACACAAAGAATGATATTTATTGCCTTTGAGCTATTTTCACTAGCCTTCTTACCTATTGCACCAGTTGGTGGAATAAGAGAAGCACTATAGCTATTCATAACTAACTACCAAATATCATGACCTTGATACATTAAATATATCTTCATATTTATTTTCTTAAAGGAATTATTAGGTTCATTAAATAAAAAATCCTTATTGGTACAAAAACCACTTTGAGTTTACTGATTAGCCATCCTTACTTCTAGGATCTCTTTTTGGCTTTTATACCTACTTTAAAGGACTAGGATCTGATACCAAATATTGGAATCAAAATTATTGAGATGGGTGAAGGGGGTGAATTAGTCTTTTAAAAACTTACTTATCAATTTAACTTAAGCACTTATGAAACGTTCAATTAACCACATATATCTAGCAAGAAAAAGCACCAATCCAAATGAGCATAAAACACAAAAACACATCACATATGTGGGAATATCTCAAAGTGAATAAAAATCACTGATATATACAAATAGACTAAAGTCCTATAAGATAAACACCAAATATAGTGAATCACCAACCCCATCTAGCCAAGCACCCACTTGACTAGGCTTTAAAAAGCACTAACTTACAAGGAAGCACCAAACCCCTAGATGACTTAACACCAACTCAGAAACCTAAAACCCTTGATCACATTCATAATTTTTTTTTTATTATACAATTGATGATGATCTCATTTTTCAAACCTTCACACACTTCTCTATCACATTCATAACATTTTTTTATTATATAATTGATGATGATCTCATTTTTCAACCCTTCACACACTTCTATCTCTCTCAAACTGGCCTCTAGTCTTCTTTGCTCAACTAGTCCTATTATTGACTTGATTAGGTCATATGACCTTGATTCTCATGCATAGAAGCTTTTTTAAGCCTTCATAATTGTATATATATACTCCTATGATGGTATATAATACCTCCTTCTACTCTGCAATATGTTATTCTATTTTCCTTCTCTCTGGACACACAAATATGCCTAAAATTGCCATGTATTTATACAAATCACTTGTTTATATCCTTATTAGTTGGAAAAACACCCTTACCCTATTAATTTAGCCATTAAATGGATCTTAAGATATCTCATATACATGTATGAATAGTATTTTGAGTCACTTTTTGTCTGACCTACCTCAATTAGGCTTTATCTCACCTTTAGGTCTCATGGAGACCTAATCCTATTAAGTTTATTTAGGATGTGCTACACTTTGCCTTCCTTAGAGAACTTTAAAATTCTTTACATAGAAAGAACATATCATATTCCACTTAAATATACCCATTATAAACTCATATAGTCTTCATAACACTTTTTAGATTCAACCACCACTTGAAGCACACCATTAGCACTATTCACAATTAGGTCTTGTTAGTGTAGGTTTTTATTTTTCCCTATTATTTAATTAGGGAATATTATATATTTATGCATACATGGAGTTTTCCTACATTTGTGGGATAGGCTAACTTATGTGGAGATGTGTGTCATAGATGTGTCATAGGTGTCATAAGAATGTCATAAGTAACTCATTTGACAGGCTATTTCGGGTATGGGAGTTACTTCTTTATTATTAGCACCTTGTCACCACCTTTTATGGAGGAGTTATAGTCTATTCTTGGGGTGCTTTGACCACCTTTTGTGGAGGAGTTATGTGCTCTCCTATATGTATTCTTCACTTTGGCCATCTTATGTTAATGGAATATTGACTTTTCTCCAAATTGTCTATGCAATTGTCTCTTGTTTGATTTCACTTACTTTAGCATTTTGTTGTATTCACTTGCTTCATCCCATGCAACCACGACTCGTGCATCCTCATTATTTGGACCTTGGTGAATCTTTCGATATGGTATCAGAGCCACCCTGGTAACTGGTTGTTTATTTTGCTATTGCTTTCATTGAAATATAGAGCTTTGTTAAGGCATTTTTTTGTGAAATTTGAAAATTTCTGGGAGTATTTCTAGTTCTCCGTGCTCTTGTTCCTTCCATGGCTTGGTTGGTCTCTCCATATACATGCAGGTGGGATTTTTCAAGATCTAATAATCTTGTTTATGTCAATTAGCTTGCATATTTTGTGTTTTAATCAGAATTGTAGGTTGTCACATGCCTTTGCCATCTCTTGGCAACTGATTCTATCTTTGCATGCCATTTTTTGGTTGTTGGGGTCATTTTTTCTAACTAAAGGCATATGTTTTACACTAGATCTACATCTTCTGTACATTAGCAAGAAAAATGCCTTTTGGGTTTTGTTTACAGCCCAAAAACACCATCTAGGTATCTTTCATTTTTTACATACATTTTATATAATTTGCAAAAATGCACTCAAAAGCCTACAACAAGACCCGTCTCCGTTGGCAATTACAATTTTGAAGGTAGTTTTCAAATGCTCCGTTCTTGCTCATACGGACTCCTTTTCCCATGAAAGTTTTTTTGATTTTAGATATTTTTTCATGCTCTATGCACTAGTGCAAACATTTTTTGATTTTGATGGTAAGATTTTTTAGAAACAGTAGATTATCAGTCGTGACATTACACGGTTCTCATTTTGGGAACTTCGAAGGATCATAACCTTCACATAAGACCTCGTATAGAGACAATTCTTTTTTTGACAGTGCATTATTTTTTTATTAAATCATATTGGTACTATTTATTTCTCTGGATATTATGCCAAAGTTGTATTTTCAACATATGCTCTTCATGAGGGTTTTGTAATGCATTGAAATCAAGACCACTTAGTATTTATTACTATTGGCAGTTGTAAGCGCACTAATATAAAGTTCCAAATCATATTTTTTTGGAGGGGTTCTTTGATTGAGCAATATTTGAGTTTTTTTTAAAAAGCTTGTATATTCGATTGTCGAAGACGAAGGGTGAGGCCCAGGTTGGCAGGAGGCCAATTCCCCCTCACAAAGACCTCCTTTGGATTCCTCACTCCTTTCCAAGTCTAATGAGTGGTTGGAAGGCCACTTTTTCTCTCAAAATAGGCATTTTTTAATGTTTTAGTGCTATTTTTTTTGCAAAAACACTAGTTTACGAGAAATTGAATCTTTAATATCTTGCAAATGGTAGCTCAAATTCAGGTGTCATTTTTTCAAAAGTGTTTGTATTTCAATTATCCACAGTGTAGGCTTGTTATTTTTTTAAAATTCACTAGTTTATAAAGTGCCTAAAATTTGGGTCTCTCGAGATGCATTTTCGGCTGAGTCCGACATCCTATTTGCTTGGGTTATTAACTTGACTTGTATAGATTGATCTAAGACACATTTTTGGCTGAGTCTAATGTCTTTTGAGCATGCACTTGCATATTTGTGGGGGGGCTCAACATTTCAGGGGGGGTGTGATTGTCTTTTAACACTTTGTTTACTTCTGTTATCTTTCTCCTCTCCGCATACTTTCACAAACTTGCAATCAACACAAATTCACCTAACTTTAGCTTCAAATGGATTCTTTTAAACTTAAACCCCTAACACCCTTCAACTATCATGAATGGAAGGTTAAAATGTCAATCATTCTTAGAAGTAAAGGGTTGTATAGGATCACCATAGGTACTGAAGTAGAACCCAACACTGATGCTGAAAAGGTTAAGTGGTACAACTGTAGTGATGAAGCCTATGTATTACTGAGCTTTTCCATGTCTCTAGAACTTATCTTCCATTTAGGAACCTCCAAGATTCCCAAAGACATATGGGACACCTTAGAAGTCTTATTTGGGAAACTTGATGAGATGAGAGGTCATGAGCTCGAAAATGAACTCATAAGTCTAAAAACTAGCAACTTTGACACCCTACAGGACTTCTTCACTAAGTTTAAGGCCCTTAGATTGCAATTGAAAGAATGCGGGATAGAGAAGAAAGATGACCAACTCATCTTTTCTATTCTCACAAAGTTAGGTCCAAGCTATTTAGTCTTTGTCTCCACTTTCCATGCTATAAAAAGTGCCCTTGGCGCTACATGGAAAATGCCTTCTTTAGATTCATTCATTGCCGACTTGACTAGGGAGTAAGATAAACTAATCCAACTGGGCACAATGAAGTCTAATCAACCCCAACCTTTGATAGCTGGAAATGGTAAGGATAAGACTTCAACAAAAGAGAAGAAGAAAAAGAACAAGGACCAAGAGAAGAAGAAAGAAAACAACAATCTTGCCAAAAACAACACTGAGTCTTCCTCCTCCAATGCTAAACCTAAGAAGGAGAAGGTTAAGTGTGCCTATTTTAAGAAGACATGGCATGATGAACACAAATGCATGAAGAAACAAATAGATCACCTAACTCATCTTCTAGAGAAACACAACATAGGTGTTCCTGAGTCCATCAAGCAGAATTCATCTACCCAAGATACTACTAAGGCAAAAGGCAAAGGTAAGGAGAAAGAAAAGGGCAAGGCCCTTGTAGCTATAGTAGCTTCTACATCTTCATGGATCATTGACTCAGGTGCTTCTCACCACATGGGCTCTTCCCTCATTGAGTTTTCATCTTTAGAGCATTGTAGCATGACTTCAATTAGTTTGGGTGATGACACATCAGTTTTTGTTGTAGGGAGAGGGTCAATTGAAATGGAAGGAGAAACATTCAATAATGTTCTAGGTGTTCCTTCTCTTTCAACCAATCTCTTATCAGTGTACCAAATCACTCACATTGGTCGGGGCATGAGAGTTGATTTTTCACCAGATTCAGTGGCTATCAGGCAGTTGCATAGTGATACTATAGTGGCAGTGGGTAGGGCAAATCACTAAGCAAGGTTATACACCTTCTCACATTTTGCACCTGATTCTTCTCCAACAACATTGTTGACTCATTCAGATGGAGTTAACAAATTATGGCATGAGTGGTTTGGCCACCTTAACTACTGCTACCTTGAGTAACTTTGCAAACATGACATGGTCATTGGCTTGCCTCATGTCCAATTCTCAAAAAGACTTTGTGAGGAGTGCTCCCTTGGGAATCATCCCGAAGCAAAATTTGACAAAGGCAAAGCTTGGAGGGATTCACAACCTTTGGAGTTAGTCCACAGTGATGTATCAGGTCCTTTCCCAAACCATCTTTCATAAGGGCCAAGTACATCCTCACTTTCATTGATGATTTCTCTAGGTACACTTGGATATATTTTCTCAAACAAAAGTTTGAAGTGTTTGAAAATTTTCTAGACTTCAAGGCTCTTGTTGAGAAATAGAGTGAGAAATACATCAAGGTTCTTCGAATTGATAATGGAGGGGAGTATGTCAGCATCAGGTTTGAGCAATTTTTCACCACAAAGGGGATTGATTTGTAGTGCATAGTCACTTATAGTCCTTCACATAATAGGGTTGTATAACACAAAAATAGGTTCTTGAAAGAGATGGGTAGCTGTATGATTCACTCCAAATGCTTAGCACCATAGTACAAGGTCGAAGCCATCAATTGTGCTTGCTACATTCAAAATAGGGTTCCTCACAAAGCTTTAAAAGGGATAACACCCTTTGAAGCTTGGCATAAAAGGAAACTTGATGTTGAGCACCTTAGGGTTTTCAAATCCCCAGCCATGGCCTACATACCAAAGAAGAAACACAAAGCTATGGAATGTCAATCCAAGCCTTACATCTTTGTAGGATATTTCAATGGTGTTAAAGGGTATCACCTTCTAGATCCGACCACTCATGAGTTGTTCATTGAGAGAAGTGTCCACTTTCAGGAGAGTCCTAGAGACTCAACACTTGGCACTTCTTCTCTCTCATTATATCTACTTCTTCATGATGATTCCTCTTCAGATTCAGATCAGCCACAACAAGTTCCTGAGCCAGAGGCATCTTCTTCTTCTTCGAGTTCAGACAGCGAGGATAGTGATGTAGAGTCATCCACCTCTAGTCAGTCAGAGGATGAGGAGTTAGCTCCTGACTCGCCCACTTTTGAGGCACTTTAGGCCAGACAGACACTTGAGAGTGTTGGCACTTGGGTAGGAGATCCTGTAGATGATAGATAACTAGGGGGGATTTTTAGAGAGATCCACATGCCTTCTTTGCTTTAGTTTCAGATCCACAGACTTTTTGAGAGGCATCGGGGGTACCTGAGTGGGATAGTGCTATGGAGGAAGAATATTCTTCCTTAATTAAAAATCACACTTGGGATTTGACTTCACTTCATAAGGGAAGGAAGATGGTTTGATGTAGGTGGATATATCGGACCAAGTTTGCAGTAGATGGGTCGGTTGATAAGTACAAGGCATGATTAGTTGCCAAGGGTTTCTCATAGGTGGCAGGCATTGACTACTTAGAGACCTTTGCACCCATTGCAAAGATGACTTCTATTTGACTCACCTTAGCTATTACTATAACACATGGTTGGGATGTGCACCAGATGGATGTGAAGAGTGCCTTTCTTCACAGAGACCTAGAGGAGGAGATCTACATGGAGCAACCGCCAAGATTTATTCAGGATTCCTCTTTAGTATGCAGACTTAAGAAATCTATCTATGACATCTAATAGGCCCCTCAAGCATGGTACGCCAAGATGAATTCCTTCCTTCTCATAGCAGGTTTCACTAGGTGTCATTCTGACCCCAATGTCTACTTCTTGCAGCAAGATGATTCGCTCCTTATTTTGGTTCGATATGTTGATGACCTTTTCATAACCAGGAGTTTTTCATTGGCTATTACAGTGGTGAAGGCATCTCTCTAGGATATATTTGACATGATAGACTTGGGTTTGTTGCACTACTTCCTTGGCATCGAGATCTCACAGTCAGATTTAGAGATTTTTCTTGCACAACCTAAGTATGCTCTTGATTTATTGTCTCAATTTCACATGGCTGATTGTAAGCCATCTTTGACTCCCTTTCTATCAGGAGTCAAGCTTGAGGCTGATTGTTCTTCACCATTAGTTGATGCCACTTGGTATCGACAACTTATTGGTAGTCTCATCTACTTCACTCACACCAGGCCTGACATATCATATGCAGTGGGACTTGTCTCCAGATTTATGTAAGAACCTCATGAGCTACATTGGAAAGTAGCTAAGAGGATCTTGTATTACATATAGGGATCACATAGATATGGGATTCATTACAGATTTGGCATAGAGGTTGACTTGATTGGGTATATAGATTCAGACTGGGCTAGCGATTCATAGACTCACAAGTCCACTTCTGGTTACAGTTTCTCTCTAGGTTTTGGTCCTATCAGTTTGTCTATCAAGAAGCAAAATGTTATTGCTATGTCATCCATAGAGACAGAGTACAGGGGAGCTGTTAATGCAGCTACTGAGGCTATTTGGCTTTAGGGGATACTTTCTAAGTTTGGCATTCCTATCAGGCATCCCACCATCATTTATTGTCACAACTAGAGTACCATTTAGATTTTTAGAAATCTAGTTCAATACCAGTGGACCAATCACATAGATATTTACATGCATTTCATTCAAGAGCTTATTCATAGTCAGGTCATTGACTTAATATTTTGCCAATCTTCGAAGCAGGTTGCAGACATCTTCACCAAACCTTTCACTGAGAGCAAGTTCATTCATCTACGAGCTCTTCTTGGGGTGCGGTCCACATCTGAAATAGCATCATCTTCGTGGGGGCCACTAGCCTCTTCATTTCAATTATGTCTCTCTTTTGGGGGGGAAAGGTTTTTTCCTACGGGTTTTCTCCTTTTCTCTATCTTATGGGAGATTGCATTTGTACATGGGTACCTCATCAGGGCTAGTTGTCGGGACCCATTTTATATTTCCACACTGCCCACCTAAGCTACACTTATGGGGGGGTGTTAGTGTAGGTTTTTATTTTTCCCTATTATTTAATTAGGGAATATTATATATTTGTGCATACATGGAGTTTTCCTACATTTGTGGGATAGGCTAGCTTATGTGGAGATGTGTGTCATAGATGTGTCATAGGTGTCATAAGAATGTCATAAGTAACTCCTTTGACCAGCTATTTTAGGTAATGGAGTTACTTCTCTATTCTTAGCACCTGGTCACCACCTTTCATGAAGGAGTTACAGTCTATTCTTGGGGTGCTTTGACCACCTTTTGTGGAGGAGTTACTTACGTGCTCTCCTAGATGTATTCTTCACTTTGGCCAGCTTATGTTAATGAAATATTGGTTTTTCTCCAAATTGTCTATGCAATTGTCTCTTGTTTTATTTCATTTACTTTAGCATTTTTTGGTATTCACTTGCTTCATCTCGTGCAACCACGACTCAAGCATCCTCGTTATTCAGACCTTGGCGAATCCTCTGATAGGTCTGTGCATAACCAAAAAAGTTTGTCTGGAATAACTAAAGCATAAACACAATTTTTATAAATATCCATGGAAAAAAATTATACATAAATAATATTCATGACCTTAACTTTATCACCACATGATTTTGACTTCACAAATCAAGGCAAAAGGACTCAAACTCTTCTCTATAGATAACTCACTCAGAAATGCCAACTAGCCTCAAAACACAGTCATGGAAACTTGAAATTATGGAACCTGAAGGAACACACTCAAGGAATTTAAATTCATTAATATGATCCTAAAACATCCTTATAATAATCTTTAAAAAATATATCATAAGATATAATAACAACTATTGGTGTTGTAGACCAATTTGTTGACCATCTCTCTATGTTAGACCTCACTTAATCAAACAAGCCATTTTGGATTCAATGTTTCAACCTCTTATACTAAATTCCAAGATTCTAAAAATAAATTTTATGACATAAAATTCCTAAAAAATAGAATCATGTTCATTATATACATCATCTCAAGTCATAGAGTCTCAAACTCATCACTGCAACTTACCCAAAATTGCCAATTTGCCTTGAAGCATAGTCATGGTGAAAATGACCTTCAACAACTATATGACCACTTTCAAAAAATTCCAATTCATTTTAATGATATTATTAGATCATTAGATAATTTTTACATAGAAATATATCATGTTAAAAAGGATATATTAGTCTTGTAGATCAATCTCATGATCGTGTATCTCATTGTCTCATCTAAACTAGATAGGTCAACTTATGAGAAACATTTTCATCGTAACCATTGACCTAAAAAACATATATCCAAAATGATTTTTTTTCAAAAGTATTGAACAAATTATCCATGTACTTAGATTCATCCCTACCTTGATTTTTCATTATTTGCACTATTAGGCTTGTTAACGATTGGTCAACTTTTATGATCAGTTTAACACACTTGAGGGTGATAATATGCTCATAAACCACCATGAACATCAAATACAAGTCTCCATTTTTTTATTCCATCCATTTATTAACTTTGACTTGGTTAACTTTGACTGCTATAGAAAATATCCAAGAAACAAGGCCTTTTCTTTAGGGTCCACTCACTCATCTAACAAACCAATCACACCTAGAGGTGACTAGGAGAGTTGAATACAATATTCAATCAATTAAATAGTAATACAAATCTATTATAATCACTTTAGAATAATATATTTCATATCAGGTCATTATTAGGGTTCTTTTAGGGTTTAAACCATCTCCCAATCTTAAAGAAGATTCATAAAGTATAGCCCCTTAATCTAAAAACCAATGCCTAAAATTTAGAACTAGGAACCTTCCCCATCTATCATTAATATATTAATTTCTCATACATAGGATACATGTGCCAATTAACACTTGAAAGTTCTTTTAGGGTTGAAAACCCTTCATTATGTGCACATGAGAGACCTCAAAACACTTTTTCATGCCTTCTACTACAAACCATGAGATAAAACTTTGTGAACAAGATTGAGATAACATATCATACCTCTAAAAATACTCACCTATCCATACTTTCCTTGTAAGCATAACCTCATACCCCATTAGGCCAATCTTTCTCTCTTTACTCTTTAGACTTTGTATTACAGGTCACATTAGGCCTTAAAAGTGACCTTATAACCATTATCCAAGATCTCAACACCTCATATATAAACTCAAGAAACCTATTTCATTCTCAAACTTTACTTTACATCCTCCATAAGCCTTTAAAACACCTCATAACACCTCATTAGGTTAGGTGGGGTCTAAAACTAATCTAGTTATAGATTTGGACTTAAGGTCTTACCCATGTAGGCTCACCTTCAAGCTCTCTTGAGTGATACAATGCCTCATAGTCATTCTCAATCAAACTTATATAAAAATTTATTCCTTTATGCATCCATCTCACTAGGCCACCATGCTTAGGCCTTCTCACTAGGACTTTACAAGCTATGACTAGTGCCATGACTAGGCTTCTCAAGAACTTAAAGCTTGACAACTAATATTGAAACACTCTTTGATGTTTCTACACATTTATCACATTTCTAACATGTTCCTAAAACAATGTAATACCTCTGCACATACCTCTTCATGCTCATCATGCACAATCTCATGATATGACTATGCTTGTTATGACTAGACTTCTCAAAACACCTTGTACTCAAGGACTAGTACTAAAAACATGCTTACGTTGATCTAAATATTGACATCAACCTCAGAATAATCATTAAGTTACCTTTAAATTCTCTCTCAATAGAGAGACATTATGTTTACTTTAAATTATTTCTTGTCACATGGTTCATATCCTATAGACCACTTACCATGCATGTTCACCAGATATACCTTGACATCAATGACATCAACCTTAACATTAAATGACATCAACCTTGACATTAATGAAAATAATTTTCAAAAATTATATTTGATCTCTCATCTACATAATTAGAGTATATTATTGTCATTTCCTCAAGTACACAAGCATTATGGCTTATAAAAATTCTAGAAGAAATTGGGGAGAAACAAATTCAGCCTATAGTAATTTTTTTTGATAAGATGAGTGAAATCAAGTTTGCCAGAATCAACTTCATGATATTAGGACAAAGCAGTTTGATTTGAAGTATAATTTCATTTGGGAATTGGTACAAAATAAAGATGTGGAATTGCATTATATAGAGACTCATGAACAACTTGCAGATATCCTTACTAAGGTAGTTGCAAAGGTTTAGTTTATGACACTCTGAGACCATATTATAAGTTTGCCTAACATTAACAGGAAGTATGTTGATAAGTGATGAATGAGCCTCATAGCCATAAAATTCACCATTAAATTTAATTTTCATTGACATTAGTTTTAGTTAACTCTTTTTAACTTTATGTTTGCATGAACAATATTTTTATTTTTGAAAAATTTTGCATGTTATCTTTTTTAGAAGTTGCATCCTCTATTTATAAGTAACAACTCTTTTGTTTTTATATAAGACATAAATAAAATAGTGTGTATTCAATTTTGGAGTAATATATGGATGATTGATTTACATCTTGGCATTATTTTTGGTAAATTTTATTTTGTTTAAGACTACTACTGGTGATGCATTTGAAATTGATTATTTAATGCTATTAGTCAAAAAAAATCTTGCTATTACAATAGATTTTTATTTTATTTGAACAACAAGGTCTGTATAAAATCTTCATACCATGCATAGGTTTATAGGGTGTCATTTCACCTCTCATTGGTAATCTATCTACTCTTGAGTCATTTGATCTCTTCTTCAACACCCTTAGTGGACCCATTCCAACTATCCTCTCTAGTGGCAGGAATTTATTTTTCTTGTCACTTTCTTTCAATTGATTATATGATGGGAGTGCTCCAGCTGAGCTGAGCCTCTTAACAAATTTAGAGTTCATGTACATGAGATAAAACTCCCTCATAGGTACAATTCCTTCATCTCTAGGAAACCTCTCTTCCTTTTTTGAGTTGACATTAGAAAGAAATAATCTTATGGGTTCTATTCATGTTGACTTAGAAATGCTTACCCAACTACATATTTTGCTTCTTCATACTAATCAGTTGTCAGGTACCATCCAAATTCCCTAAGAAATCTCTTGGTCTTAACCCTGCTATAGTTAACCGCTAATAAACTTTCAAGCAAAATTCTTATAGAATTGGGTAGGTTAACAAAACTAAATAATCTCTCCCGTAATAAAAACCTACTCACTAGACCAATTCCAACATCCTTCTTGATCTATAATAGTTTTGAAGACTTAAATTTGATCCAGAACTAGTTAAGCAAGAATATTAGAAGGGAAATTGGTGCCAAGCTCATGAATTTGATTGATATTTTACTACGGGGAAATCATCTTAGTGTAAGCATACAAAAATCCATTGGAAATTATTCCAAATTATAGCTACTCATTCTAAATGATAACAGGCCGATTGGAATTGTATCTATGGATTTTGGTAAGTTAGGCTTGTTTAAAACCCTTAAGTTATTTTCAAATTAACATTTTAATATCGACACTCACTCATTGTTTTTTCTCATTTCCCTCACAAATTACTCTAACCTATAATTTTTAGAAGTGTCAGCTAATAATCTGACTGGTGTTTTGCCTGTGTCCATAGGACACCTTTATTCCAATATTTTTGTGTTAAATTTATCAAACCACAAGATAAGCAAAAACATACCACAAAATATTACTAAGATTTACAACCTAAACCTTTTGGCCTTAGATAATAATCTCTTAAGTGGATATATTCCATCTAGATTTAAAATCTTCCAAATATTGGAAAGGTTGTATTTGAGTAGAAATAGGTTAAAAAGAAACATTTTAAATGAGATAAATCAACTAAAATGTCTTGGATTGTTTGTTTTTAGTTAGAACAAACTATCTAGAAGAATTATTGACTCTCTTGGTAACCTCCAGTAGCTAATAAGACTTTATCTTCATCATAACCATTTCTCATGAATGATACATTTTAGTTTAAGTAACTATCATAATTTATAAGTGCTTGACTTCTCTCACAATGACCTAAGGGGAAACATTCTTGGAGAGGTTATGATCAGTCTTAAAATCCTTCAATTCTATATGATTTTGTCATGGAATTTTATACAAGGACCCTTGCCTATAGAGATAAGTAAAATTATGAGTGCTCAAGTAATAGACATTTTGGTCAATCATCTTGATGGAGATATCTTACGTGTGCTATCAAATTGTAGTGCACTAGAATATATCAATCTCTCTTATAATGATTTTATAGGTCTGATATTGAACACTCTACAAAAAAATTATGATATTCAGTTCTCTTCTAATTTCCTATTAGGTGCAGTACCCATGTCACTTAGACAACTAAAATTTCTTCACTACATCAATTTGTATTTCAACAATTTGACAGGTTCAATGCCAGAAGGAGGATTTTTTTCAAATAAGATGGTTAATAAATTGTTTATGTGAAACCCCAACTTGTGTCATCCAAAAAGATACTTGTTACCTGCATGTTTGAAACACAAATAGGGAAAGCATTCACCGAATACAAAACTAACACTATTAGCTACTGGAGTTAGTGAATTTATTCCATGTTCTTTAGTCTTGGGAATACTATGGAGATGCACATTTTCAAGACATCAGTTTGTTATCTCAAACTATAAGTTTTCAAGGCTAGGTTATCTGAGGTCTTCATATTAAGATCTTCTCATTAAATAAATGGATTTAGTGAGACAAGTATGCTTGGAGTAGGTAAATTTAGATCAGTCTATTAAGGTATTTTAAGGGATGGCAAAGAATTTTCTATCAAGGTTATAAATGTGCAGAATGAGGAAGGTGAGAAGAGTTTTAAGATAAAATGCAAAGTCTTGGAAAGTATTTGACACCATAATTTGATTAGAGTCAAAAATACATGTTCATAATTTAATTACAAAGGCTTGGTTCTCCAATTTTCCTCTAATGGGAACTTGGAAAAGAACTTATACTATGAAAACAATGAGGATGACATCTTCAAATTGAGACTTGCTAAATTTTTTAACATTGCCATAGATGTAGCCCATGGTATGAAATATCTTCATCATGATTATTCTATTCAAGTTGTCCACTATGATTTGAAACTTGATAATGTGTTTATAGATAACAACATGACAACCCTAGTAATTGATTTTCATATATCTAGGTTGAGTACTTATTCAAATTCCATGGATTCTTTACCTATAACATTTTCCCTTATAGGATCTATTGGATACATCGCCCCAAGTAAATCATAGGGATATGGTGGTAGAAACAATTTATGAATATAAAATAAGACCATCTCACTATGTTTTGTCTTTCCTCTAGCATTATATATAACATCACCTACTTTTCTATCTCATAATACGGATGAGGTAATTCCTTCATTACAAAACCACTGTGGAGTGGAGAAAGGTCTTCCCCTTCCAACAAGAATTTTGTTTTTTCATCTTTATAATCTTTACTAGTTTTATAAAAATTTATAACTTCAATTTTTAAACCTATTACCTGGCAAATGAGGTCTTTCATGATCTTAATAAAGACTCCATTTAACTCCATCATATGATTATTCCAATCCCTATCAAATTTAACTAATAGGTACGAATCATGCTCATCCACTATTTTCATGAAATCTACCATCCCTAATACCAATAACTCATCCCAAACCTTCATGTCTTGCATTAAAAAATCTATAATAATAGTCTTTATTCTAACCAATTCCCCACCCATCTTGAGATATTTGTAGCATAATACTACAATGAGGAAAGTAGGCCAACCTCATTTTTTAATAACAATTTCTAGGACCCCGTTCGCATGAATTTTAGCTCACTTGAAAGTTATGAGAGATGAGACATGTAGATTAATGTCCTTTTCCATGTCATTATTAATCTTCTCGTTAGATTTCCTAATAGTGATACTAGATTTATCACTCTTAAATGACACCATAAAAACACTCATAAAGAAGGTAATTATGATTTTAAGCATAATAATATCATAATAATTTAATGAGGCCTATAAATCTATCAATTGATAAGTTGGTCTAGTTATACCTTCTAAATAAAATCACCTTTTAAGTTCTATAAAGGAAAATTCAATGTTATCATACTAGTTATTAACTGAATTTCCTTCTCTATATACATCCTAGACTGTGACTTCTCGCAAGGTTTGAATACTCAATAGAGTTTCCTTAATAATATTGCTAATTGTCTAATTAACAATACATTGTTTAAATAGTAAATTAATAATATTTAGTGAGTCACCTTTGATCACTAATTTTCTAACTCCCAATTCTTTGGCTAGTCTCAAACCCCATAATGTTACAAGAGCCTCAACCTAGTGATCGATTTGATTTCCCATAGCTCCCACATAATAATCTGCCAAAAAACCATTCTCATACCTAAGAATACCTCCTCCTCTAGAATCACCTAGATTACCTTAAGAAGCTCCATCAAAATTAAGTTTCACCCAACCTGGAGAAGGGGCCAACCACTTCATAGTTATTCTATCTACAACTCTAGGATCTACTAAACTATTTTGGATCTCCACCTACCTATTTAAATTAATACTATCCTATTCCTCATTTAGGCCCTTCCATTTAGAAGTTGGGATGATTTTGAAATTCTTTTAAATTGTATCACATATCCTTCTTAAAACCACTAAGCTGGCAAACTTGTTTTTCCTAAATATCATATTATTTATTTCCCTCTATATGCCCATAACACATGAGGAAGAGAAAGGTGCCATATGTTCATGATAAACTTATTTTTAAATGAAGGATTTTATGCCTACCATAGATACAACACTGAAAGAGGGAAAACCCAAGTGATCTAAAACTAATCTAAAATCACCTCCCAAACTTTTGAACAAAAGTGACATCTAATCAGTAAATCAACTACAATTTCATTCATAGCTTCACACAATGAGCACCTATTCACAAAAATATTACCCTTTCTTTAAAATATTTTCTATGGTCAAGATTTTATTTTAGACAAATAACCACATAAAATGTTGATTTTTTGGATCAGATATCTATCACGTAACTTTACCCAAAAATGTCCCCAAGAGGATGATTAAATAACATTCTATATATTGTCTTCATGATATACTAACCATCAAAATATTTCCTCCAAATAGATCCCTACTATTTCATGATATTAGGGATATGGAGAGATATGATCATAATATTAAGCTCATTCGAGATAACATTATCTTCTAATCCTACTATGACACTTCTCTATTGTTTCCATATATTCATACATCCATTAACTTTGACATAATCTTGAAATTTATCACCATATTCCTATTGTATGATGGCTCTGATTTGATTCTAGGGTTCAACATTTTTAAAAGACTAATCCAACACCCATGAATCTTCCCAAAATCTAAACCTTTTTCAATTCCCTACTTTACATTTTCAACCATTTAGAATAAAATCTCTATTGGTCACCAATATTTTTAGAAAATAATAGCACTCCAATACTTTCAACTAACAAAATCACTTAGGGTAAATATTGTACCCACTAAGGTGGGTTTATAACCAATTTAGTAATCATCAAAAAACAAGTACATAGAAGGGTGCCAATAGCTCATTAACCCTTTTACTCACACAAACATGAATATTTAATTTTCAACTATGACCAGTAAAAACCAACTAACAAACTCCCATAGGAAGGCAACATGTAAGTTAGTTTTATTTATTAACTCAAACCATAAAATAAAATTAATTAAAATGGCTATGATTTATTAAAGGGAGTGTATTTATAAATAGAGATGCATGCCCCTTTACATTTTAGTATTACCTAACAGCATAAACTAAGGTTAAGACTTTGGAACTAGTCCTAAAAAACCTTCCCATGATCCAAAGTCAGTTCTTTGGACATATGCCAAGCATTTTTTTAAACTTATCAAATTTTATTCTATCAAAGGGTTTTTTGAAGATATCAGTTGTTTGAACAATAATTGCACAATATATTGGATCAAGTGCTTTATTTGACACTAATATTCATAGATAATGATATTTGACATCCAAATTTTTTGTTTTGACATGAAATAATGGTTTTTTAGACATCTTTATTGTAATATGATTATCAATGTGTAACTACGTAGGAACAATCTATGAAATTTGATGGTCTTTGAAAATGCACCATAAATAAATAAGTTATCTGGAAGCATCCCATACTGCTATGTATTATGATTTTATTCATGAATTTTCCACTATATCTTGATTCTTAAAATACCACGCAATGGTAGATGAACCCATATGCATAATGTACCCTGCTATAGACACTCTATCATCCACACATCCACCAAAATCTACATCACAATACCCAACAATTTTGAATTTCTTATTTTGGTGGTACTCAAGGCCATATGTTTTCAATCCCTAAAGATAATGAAGTACTTTTTTGTTTCATGCCAATGAATTTCTCTAGGCTCATGGATAAAGCTAGACAAAATTCTAATTACAAATCATATATTATACTTGATAGTCATCAAGTATATCAACCTCTCACTGTCTATATTTGGTGCCATCAAAAATGGAACTACCATCATTGTTAGCTAATTTCAAGTTACTTTCCATGGGAGTGAGGGTAGGTTTGCAACCATTCATGCCAAACATGTTTAATAACTCAAAAATATACCTACTTTGTGAAATGAAAATACTTTGATCTTTTTGAGTAACTTTTATGCCAAGGTAATATTGAATAAGACCAAGATCCATCATCTTAAACCTACCTTTTAGTTCCTTCTTCACATACTTGTGATTTTCATCATTTCATATGATAAACAAGTCATCAACATAGAGAAAAATAATTAACAATTTCTTACCCTGTACTAGAATATAGAGAGTATTATTAGATTCACTATATATAAAGATAATTTTTTGTAAGTAGAAATCCATTTTTTCATACAAATCCATGGGTGCCTATTTGATCCCATAGAGAGATTTGATTAATTTACATAGTTTGTGTTCTACACCCACTTTCTCAAAACCTTAGGGTTGTTTCATATATACTTCTTCCTATAAATAACCATTGAAAAAAGCACTTTTGGCATTCATCTAATGTACTTTCCAACCAATTTGTGTTGTTAAGGCAAGTAACATATGAATAGTGTGTATTTTGTAGTTGGTGAAAATGTTTTCTCATAGTCAATACATTATTGTTGTGTATAATCTTTTACAATAAGTCTTGCCTTATTTTTATCAATGGATCCATATTATTTACACTTGACCCTATAAATCCATTTGCATTCTATGGGTTGAACACGTGGAGGAGGATCAACCAAAACCTAGTATTGTTGTTGAAAATTGCATCATACTCACTTTTCATTACATTTTACCAAACTTGTGCAATAGAAGCCTCCTCAAAAGTATATGGCTTAGTGGAAGAAGTAGTAACAATCATTGCATAATTCACCTATTAATAAGAATTAATGTGACCTGTTAGACCAACCTCATCTACTTTCAAGTCTGAAAAAGTAATTTGAGCCAATTTTAAATACTTATCTAAACTATTCAGACTAGGAACACTAGAATTCTCTTCATTTACACTATTTAAAGGAAGACTTAGATAATTTTCAACATTTTTTAAGTCATTGTCATATGAAATACTAGAGGAATTAGAATAAATGGAAGGAATATTAGTATAATAATACAAGTGAGAGTTAGCCTTGTTATTCAATCCCTTAGCATATTTTTAAATCTTCCTCTCTAACCTATCAAATTTTTTAGTGTTAATAAATTCATCAAATATAACATCCCTACTCAATATGAATTTTTTTGTATTATGTACAAGCGAATGATACCCCTTTTATTTTTACAATACCCAAGAAATATGCATTTTCTACTTCATGGTTCCATCTTAATTTTGTGTTTAGTACGAACTAAGGAAAAACAAAGACATTAAAAAAATTCAAGTGTTTAACTTTTGGTTTAAACCATACCAAGCCTTATATAGAGTTCTACCCAAAAGTGTAATTGTAGGGTATGTGTTTCACAAATACATTACAATACCCATGGCTTTAGCCAAAAACTCATCGCCAATATATTTATGGTGTAAAATATCCCAAGTTGTACTCTCTAAAGTCATATTCATTCATTTAGAGACTCCATTCTATTGTGAAGTACAACCCTTACTATATTGTCGATGAATCTCATGTTCTTGATAGTAATGTGAAAATTCATTTGAAGTATACTCACCACCATTATCTAAAAAAGAGTGGATAAGTGTGAACCTATTTATTTTTCAACTAAGTGAAACCAATAAACAAACTTAATGAAAATTTTTAATTTTTTTTCATAAAAATCACCCAAGTCATCCTAGAAAAATCATCAATAAACTACACAAAATATCTCCACCCTCCAATGGATGACTTCTTCATGTCACAAACATCACTATGAGCTAACTATAAACATCTATTAGCTTGTCATGAAGAACTATTAGGAAATGTTTCTATATTTTGTTTGCCTAAAACACATGATTGATAAAGAATACTATCTTTTCAAAAAGTGGTCAAACCATGCACCATATCATATCTCTTTAAGTCCACCAAAGATTGAAAATTCAAATATACATAGTGGAGATGCCATAATTGTTGAGTAGACATAGTACCTGTACCTATATAAACAACTGTCATAAATTTCACTATCAGAGGAAGCACTTTGCAATGCAAATGAACCAAGTTTCCATGCTTATAACATGTATATATTGTTTTATATCCATCTTTTATTGAATTATTATAAATCAGACCATTTTCAAGCATAATTTAATATCCCCTCTTACAAATAGTTACCAAGGAAATAAGATGTTTTTGCAATGTGGGAATATACCAAACATTCTCCAAGTATTTAATAGAACCATTAGGAAGCATAATTATAATAAACCCAAGTCCTTGTGGAGTATGCATAGACTTATCTACCAAGGATACTGGAGTGAGAGATGATTCTTTGAAAGTCCAAAAGAAGTATCTCTTAAATGTCATGTTTTTTGTTACTCCTATATATAAAACCTACACATATGTGAAATCATCTCTAGCCTCATATTCCATATAAGCAATGTTCCCTATAGTTTTTATTGCAAATTCATGAGCAACATTGACTGACTCATCATAATCATGGTCAACGTATTTAGAAGAGTTAAACTTAGTCACTTTTTATGGCCTATGAATTTTGTCAAAAGGAATCTTATAATGAGAGACACTGCAACCAAAATTCCCAAATCTATGACACTAAATATCAAATCTACCTAAACCTCTACCTCTATAAGAGTTATGACCACATCCTCTATCACTCATCTCATTTGAATGAGAATGGCTAGATTATTGATTTGAGTAGTCTTTTTAATTATATCCTCTACCTCCATTTTGAAATCTTCCTCCTCTATAACCTCTACCCCCTCTATAACCTTTCCCTCTATAGTTTTGTTGACCAGAAGAAGAATAACTAGGATTGGACTCTATAACATGGGCTTCCTTAGTTTTATTAAATTTCTTGGGGAAAAAGAGGTCATGTTGAATATGATTTATAAATCATAAAAAGAAAACATTTTTTTGTAAACAAACAGATACCAAATTCTCAGTTCCTAAAGTAAATAGAACTGGTCCAAAAATCTAGGATTGAGTGAAATTAATCAGATAAAATTTTAAACTAATTCCCACATATAACTTCATATATATTGTCATATTAAACTTTCCCATACTTTAATCTTAGTACCTTAGTAATTCATTTTATGAATAAATTAAAACTGAAACATAGAATAATTGAAAGAAGAATGACATTGGAAGTGATAACAGAGTTCACTTATCATTTGGGCTATGTCTCCAGGATTGCAGTTAACTGCAATTTGATCCATTATAAAAAGAATTCAATTATACACTTCTCAACTTACATCATAAATGAAATTAAATAACGTGAAATGTGACGCTGAAACGGACTTTTAAGACTCTGACAAATGTCTTTCCTCTATCTATAACATATGTTCATCCTTCCCTGTATATCCTTCTCCATATATTTAGGTTATTCAATTCTTCATTTGAGTGTATCTATAACTCTTCAAAGGGGCACAATATTAAATAGGGGTGGCCTTTATCTTCTGATGGACCTACAACTTCAGTAATCTCCCTACAACTATATCCTTTATGTCCAAGGACTTATAGTATAAGGGAAATACAAAAAATACATTTGGGTTTTATCTATATATCCATACATAAATCCACAATACATAATTCCCCTACCTATCACTATACAAACAGAACGAAAATAATCATACTCAGTCTATGGTCTGCTTAATGTCCATACCTTACAATAAAAATATAACGCATTCCTCCTCCGTACACAATAGAATGAATTCCTCCAGGCTTGGCGTTCTAGGTGAACTTCATCCTGACTGCAAGGCCTTACCAACATAGACATTATGGAAACCACAGCTCTCAGATTTGAGATTGTCATCAATTTCCCTTTCGGGTTTGCAGATAGAATTCTACAGAAACAATTCCTCTGGGCTACGTATAAAGTTGACATTCGCCATACATCAAAAAATGAATCTGCAACATCTAGCCATACGTACACTTCTTGCCTAGCTAGAGAATTTGACAATTATAAGAAAAATGTGTTAAAGTCTATATACATCTTCCAGATACACCCCTAATCTCGGTTTTGAGTCAAACCGAACCATCTCAGGTTGTTCTTTTTCGATGGCATAGTCTAATCGTTGCCCAGTTCGTTCACAATGGTCTCTATACACGACTTGGATTCTGCATTACAGGTATTCATGATACGTCCGAGGCAAATTGCCTTGCTAACAGACATATCATTCTCTGCCCAACCGGATTGATGGCAAATTCTCGATATGCAACGAGCTCCTCTAACGCTCTTTTCATCTTCGCCTTGGCCTTCTGATCCTACAGGGAGAAAGGTCCTTTTAGCAGACACGAACATCCCTATTCGGGACTATAAATGCCATCGCCAACTGCTTATACGACTCGACATTCAATCCACAATTATCTTTCGTTTTACACAAGGACAAATGTATTCGGGATCGTGGACTTCGAAGGTCAACCCAATCGGAATTCACGTCCATATTTTGGACCCTGTTGGAAATAAGACCCCATCTTGAATTTCATGGACTCGGTTTCGCAAGCAGACCTTTCTTTTTGGCTCAGGTTCTGCAAAGTGAACCAATGCCTTGGCTATGGCTACGTCCTTTGCCAATAGGCCATACTACGACGTCGATTCTTTAGGCTCCCATACAATACTAATATGAGAAAAATGGGTTCAGCCTTTTAAAGCAGGCCCCTCACCCCAATCATACTGTAAACTCCATTGAATGGATATCAGGCCCATTCAATGGCTGTAAAGCCATTTCCCATAACGGAATAATGCTTCTACGCCCCCTTCGGGCTCTACTTTCGCTGTGGTTTAAGCCTTTCGCCTTCCTTTCTCTACACCCATTCGTGTCCTTCTCTTCGTCGTGTATGAAGGCCATCCAATGACCCTCACTGCCTCTGCTGGTTTGTAACCTCCTTAACAATACACCGTCATCCACCATTCATTCCAATGGTGAACCTTAAACTTGGTAAGTCGTTTCTTTTCTTTAGAATTGAATCCCACATTCATGGGAATAAAATGTAACAAATCTTTTAAATAGGATGTATTGATATATATTAAACCCATGGCTTCAGCTATGTATACTAATTCTTTTGTTACACCATGCAAACAATTAGCTTGGCTTAGAAGCTTTGAATTAACCACTCAAAGGCATGCATGACCAGTTGGATTCATTGGTAATGCGATGTCAATGGCAAGTATTCGAATTTGGGCTACAAGCTGGCCAATGTAACTTGACCCCAACTTAGGGTAAACTGAAAACTAGGTTGGGTTGAATGGCAATTTGTGTTGACATGCCAAGTTAGATTGCACTACCGAGTAGGGTTACACTACCGAGTTGGGTTGACAACTTAAAAAATAGAGGATGTGGTGGCAGGGCATGTGGTGGCTTGAGGACCCACCAAGTAAGATAACAATGTTATCTCGGATAATTTTCACAATAAGAGCTTCTTTATAAACTCACAAATTTGTAAGTCACTTTAAGAAAATATCATTTAAAAGTGATAAAAAATTAAGTATTTTAAACCTGTCTTGAGGTTTCCTCCACCATCTAAATGATCCCTGATTCATACCTCCAAAGCTCATCCAACTAAGTTCATTTCCAAAATCTTATCACAATGAAAAACTTGAAAAATGAGATAGTAAAATCTTCTAAACATAAGGATTATCAAATTTCTTTCATATATCCAAATAATTAGGAAATCCCTAAAATAGTATTTGAAGAATGACTAAGCATACCATAATATCATAGTCATGTTTATCCAAAACTATCCAATTAAACCATCTAATCCATAAGGGTTGTTCCCTTTTGATGGCTTCACTCAACTGAATAGTTTCATCTTTTCAACACTATCTTCTAAGAGTTAGATGACCCATTTATCATTTCCAAAAGGCTTTCAAAATAATTTCACATAAAGGGAGATTTCACTTTCAAAGCAACCTACACTGCACAAATATAGTCACACTAAAAATAGCTCATACATCTTTAAGAATTGTGAAGTGCACCTATAAAGTATTGGATATCACACTATTGGTATCCAAAATAGTTTCCTATTTTCATCCTGCAATTGTTAACAAAGTTGTGAGACACCAATTCGTTATTCAGATAAAACACAAAACTCAAAGTGTATAAACTTATCCAATATTGAACATCACCTTGTCTACCATTTTCATATCTTACCATGGAACTGGTCTTTTTACTTGTTATATAATTAAGGACATAGGCGTCTATAATTTGATAAATAATCTAAAATAATAAGGTTGAACAACTGACAAATTAGACCAAAATATTGTGTCAATACCAATCTAAAATCAGATTATAACCATACCTCAATCTACCCTCTGTATAAGATCGGTAATGTAACTACATCTTATTCCTCTAGGAGATGCATTATTGAAAGTGCCTTGCACTTTATTTGAATGCTTCCCAAGGGAGAAAGGTTATTCTTTCACAAAACCATCTCACACCTCAAGTGTCAAAGTGTTTTGTTCTTCATTGGTGTTGATTTTCTAAGGCTAGTGGTTCTAGAACCTTAGCTATCAGAAGCTTGTCTTCTTCCAAAGAATTGGAACACCTTCCAATTTCTCTTCGGACTAGCCTTCCAACATACTCAACTCAATAAAATAATCATAAAGTAACATCTGATTCACAACTAAAGCAAGGCCCTATAATCAATTGCTCTAATACCAAATTTTATCCATAAACTGTACAAACAAAACATTTTTTCGTAAACAAACAGATACTAAATTCTCAGTTCTTGACGTAAATAGAATTGATGCAAAAATCTAAGATGGAGTGAAATTAATCAGATAACCTTTTAAACTTATTCCTATATATAACTTAGATTTATTATCATATTAAACTTTCTCATACTTTAATTTTAGTGCCTCAGTAATTCTTTTTTGACTAAATTAAAACTAAAACATAGAATAATTGAAAGTAAGAATGACACTAGAAGTGTTAACGGAGTTCACCCATCATTTGGGCTACATCTCCAAGATTGCAGTTAACTATAACTCGATCCATTATAAAAATGATGCAAATATATACTTTTCAACTTACATCATAAATAGAATTAAAGAACGTGAAATGTGATGCTGAAACAAACTTTTAAGACTATGACAAACATCTTTTCTCTGTCTGTACCATCTGTTCATCCTTCCCCGTATATCCTTCTCCATATATTTAGGGAATTCAATTCTCCATTTAAATGTATCTATAACTCTTCCAAATGGCACAATATTAAATATGAGTGGCCTTTGTCTTCAGAAGACCTGCAACTCTAGTAATCTCCCTACAATTATATCCTCTATGTCCAACGACTTATAATATAGGGGAAATAAAAAATGCATTCATGTTTTCTCTGTATATCCATACATGGATATACAATACATAATTTACCTACCTATCAGTATACAAATAGAAGGAAAATAATCATACTCAGTCTATGGTCTGCTTAATGTCCATATCTTACAAGAAAATATAACGCATTCCTCCTTCGTACACAATAGATTGAATCCCTCTAGGCTTGGCGTTCCAGGTGAACTTCATCTTGGTTGAAAGGCCTTACTAACATAGACATTATGGAAACCACAGCTCTCAAATTCAAGATTGTCATCCATTTCCCTTTCGGGTTTGCAAATAGAATTCTACATAAACAATTTCTCTGGGTTACATATAAAGTTGACATTCGCCATGCGTCAAAAATGCCATATGTCAAAAAATGGATCTGTAACATCTAGCCATACATACCCTTCTTCCCTATCTATATAATTTGACAATTAGAAGAAAAACTTATTAAAGGCTATATATGTCTTACAAATACACCTCTAAGATCAAGTTTGAGTCAAATCGAACCATTTCAGGTTGTTCCTTTTTGATGGCATAGTCTAATCGATGCCTAGTTCATTCACAATGGTCTTTATACACAACTTGGATTCTGCATTACAGGATTCATGATACGTCCAGGACAAATGGCCTTGCTAACAGACATATCATTCTCTGCCCATCCAGATCGATGGTGAGTTCTTGATATGCAACGAACTCCTCCAACACTCTTTCCATCTTCGACTTGGCCCTCTGATCCTGTAGCGAGAAAGGTCCATTCAGCAAACACGAACATCCCTATTCAAGACTATAAATGTCATCGCCAGCCGCTTATAAGACTCAACTTTCAATCCACAACTGTCTTCGTTTTACGCAAAGATAAATGTATTAAGGATCATAGAGTTTGAAGGTCAACCCAATTGAAATTCACGTCCATCTCTTGGACTCTACTAGAAATAAGACCCCATCTTGACTTTCACGAACTTGGTTTTGCAAGCAAACCTTCCTTTTTGGCTCAGGTCTTGTAAAGTGAACCAACCCCTTGGCTATGGCTACGTCCTTTGCCAACAAGCCATACTACAACGTCGATCGTTTAGGCTCCCATACCTTACAAATAGGAGAAAATGTGTTTTCTCCCCTAGATCTTCCAATATCAAGCTCCAATGGGCTCAGCCTTTGCAAGCAGGCCCCTCACCCCAGTCATGCCGTTAACTCTATTGAATGGCGATCGGGCCCCTTCAATGGTTATAAAGCCATTTCCCATAAAGTAATAATGCTTCTATGCCCCCTTCAGGGTCTGCTTCCACCAAGGTTTAAGCCTTCGACCTTCCTTTCTCTGCACCCATTCGGGTCCTTATCCTCGTCGTGTACGAAGGCCATCCAATGATTTCCACTACATCTGCTGGTTCAGAACCTCAATAATAATATACCGTCATCTGCGATTCATTCCAATGGCAAACTCTAAACTCAGTAAGTCATTTCTTTTCGTTAGAATTGAATCCCACATTCACGGCAATAAAGCGTAACAAATCTTTTAAATAGGCTTTATTGATTTAATCAACCTGTCGCTTTGGCCACGTATACCACACTTTATGTTACACCATGCAAACAATTAGCTTGGCTTCGAAGCTTCGAATTAACCTCTCGGAGGCATGCATAACGAGTTGGATTCGTTGGTAATGCGCTGTCAATGGAAATTAAAAAAATATTTGCCTAGACGTTTTTTTCTCACTTCCAATTTTATTTTATTATTTTATCTATTTAGTTGATATTTGATCTATTTTGTACTTTGTTGTATCGAGAAGAATAAAAGTTAATTCAATTTGGTAGTATTAAGACTAATAAACATGCTTTTATTTCTAAACATCAATACAAGAATGACAAAAAACATGTTAAGTTTAATAATACGCATGATAAAAAAAATAAAAATATAACTCAACATCTAAGAATAAGTTAAAGCGTAATTATTGGAAAAAATACAAACATGGTGAAGATCACTGTTTTAAGAAGAAATGTGATATTAAAAGTCAAAAAATTAAGATAAAAAATAATGTTAGCACTAGTAACACTAAGACTCAAAACAAATATAAGTCTCATACTAAGGTTGCTTTAACTTGTGATTTGTGTGTTTCTCCTATTGAATGGATTGTTGATTCTAGTGATACTCAATATATAATATTTAATATGATTTTGTTTACTTATTTGGAACTAGATTATTTGGAACTACATTTTTCTAACAATAATTTAAGTCTTTCAAATCATGCTTCTTACAATGTTGAAGCCATAAAAACTATTAAAATCTCTAATGATTATTTACATGATGTCTTGCTTGTTCTCGATTTAAAATTAAATTTTATTTTTATTTCTCAATTATGCAAATATGACTATAAAGTAGAATTCTTTAATCACATTTGTTGTGTCAAATCTTCCAAATAATAATTTCAAGTAGTTGCTACTACTTTTTTAGATAGTGATAACTTGTTTAAATTTATCAAATTCTCTTCTTCATCCACTTCTCATGTTTTTCTTACTTCTAAAGATGCTAACAAGTGGCATGAGAGTTTAGGACATATTAATTTTCAAATTATATCACTTATGAACAAATTTAATATGGTGTAAGGTTTGCCTAAAATTCCTCCCACCAATTATGTTTATAATGGTTGTATGGATAATAAAATACATAGCTCAAATCTTTTTCTAAGAATCAATCTTGGTTCACTAATGAAAAGCTTCATTTAGTTCATAATGATCTCTTAGGCTTTATGCAAACTCTTTTTTTAATGGTGCAATGTAAGCTTTAAATTTTGTTGATGATAGTGATAGATGAGTTTGGATTTACTTCTTGAAAATTAAAGATCAAGTTTTAGACATTTTTATTGAGTTTTATATATTTAATGAAAAGCAATATCATTTGTATTTATGCGTATTATAGACTTAAAATGAAAGTGAATATGTCAACAATAATTTTTTTACGTACTTTAAGCAACATGATATTAAAAATGAGAAAAATGTTTCTTACACACCTGAGCAAAATGGTGTTGCAAAACGTAAACATAAGATTATCACTGAAATGGTTGTGTATGTTGCATGCTAAAAATATATATTATAAATTTTGGGTTGAAGCTATGTATTATTTTTTCTATTTCATTAATAGGAATCTTACTAAATTTATTTTAAATATTACCCGTAAAGAAGCTTGGAGTGGTAGGAAATATAATTTAAAACATTTACATATTTTTAGTTGTGATGTATTTATTCATATTCCCACATAAAATTGTAAGAAGTTATATTTTAAATCAAACATTTTTATCTTTTTTGCTTATGATGAATCATTCAAAGTTTATAAGGTGTATGATCTTCAAACTAATAAAATTAAGATTAAAAGATGTTAGAATTGTTGAAAATAGTGTACTTGATTGTAATTTTAAATTAGATTCTCTTGATATAATTTTTGTTTCATTTTTTTTAATAAAGTGATGATTATAATGATGTTATTCCTAAAGTTCATTCTCCTTCTTCTAGTCTCACTCCACCTAAATCTATGCCTAAGTGGGTCAACACTATTCTCTAGAAGCTTCTGAAATTGACGCAGATCTTAATGATACTCGTAGAACTAGGCAACAATTTTATATTTAATATTTAATGTCTAAAATTATGAGTAATAATGATTCTACAACATTACAATAAACTCAAAGCCACCCACATTGGGAAAAAGTAATGCATGATAAATATAATTCTTTGATTTCCAATAACACTTAGGACATAGTCCCTCTCCTTAAAGAACATTTTTGGTAAGATGTAAATGACTATTTAAAACTAAGTTCAATTATTATAATCAAATTGAAAAATATAAAACTAGATTAGTTGCTATATGTTTTTCTCAAATTAAAGGAATTGACTATAATGAAACTTTTGATCCTGTAGAGAAGATGTCTATAATTAAAGTTATTTTAGATTTAGTTTCTCACATGCATTGGCATGTTTATCAAATAGATGTTAAGATTACTTTATTAAATAGTGACTTGCATGAATAAATTTACATTGCTCAAACCCTTAGTTTTATTAACAATGGCAATAAAAATCTTTTTCGTGAATTAAATAAAGCTATTTATGATTTGAAACAATCTCTTATAGAATGGTACTCTAAAATCTATCAAGTTACTATAGATCGAGGTTTTACTCATAGTTTTAATGATCCTAATATATTTGTCAAAAATACTTCTAATGGCATAGTTATCATTTTTTAATATTTTGATGACTTAAAAATGCTTTGAATAATACCTTTGAAATGACTAATTTGGGTCTCTCACATTAGTTTTTAGGCATTCAAATTTGGAAAGAGAAAGATAACATTTTTATTTCTCTATTTAAATATGCATATGAATTATTATCTAGGTTTAGTACGTTAGATTGTAAATCTATTGATACCCCTTATAAACCTAGTGTATAATTTATTGATGACATGGAAAATCAAAATATTGATCCAACTCTCTATCGATAATTAGTTCATAGTTTAAATTATTTTACTCATACTCACCTAGATATTATCTTTTCAGTTGGCTTGGTTTTTTATTTTATGTCTAAACCTCAAGCTACTCATTTTAAGACTGCTAAAAGAATTATTTATTATATTGAAGGTACTCTAACTTTTGACATCAAGTATACTGAATAGCAATTTTCTTTGGTAGATTATTTTGATTCTAATTGGACTGCTGATCTCAATGATCATAGATACACAAGTGGCTATTATTTATTTTTGGGTTCTGACACAATATTTTAGAATAGTAAAAAGTAGACTACAATAACTTTATCTTCCATATAATTTTAGTATAAATCTTGAAATCATGTTGTCAAAGAATATATTTGGTTTAGAAGACTTATTGTAAAATTGGGACAATCTCAATCTTAGAGTACTCTAATTTTTGGTGATAATCAAACTGTCATTACTTTAGAAAAAATAGATTTTCATATAAGGTCCAAGAACATTGAGATTCATCATCACCTTCAACATGATATCCTACTAAAGAACAAATGGTTGATATCTTTAGTAAGCCATTATGTAAATAAAAGTTTGTATTCTTTTCTAATATGTTTGGATTGAGGAAAGTTATCATCAAAGGCGGATATTTTTTAATGTCTATGTTGTTACCAAATCTCACATCCTATAGGAGTTTTTTAAATTCTAATATAATATTTTTGAAATATTAAAATACTTATAGGCCTGTGGGTTGCCTATAGTAGAGGTAGACCTCTAGGTTTAAGGGCTAGCTTCCTAGATTGATCCTTAAGTATTTATCACCTACACAATTGATTATTTTAATGAGAATAAATTAAAATATGCATGAAATTAAACTACTATAAGATTTTGATACACCATAAATATATCCACTATGTTATCATAATCTTTCACTAAGAGACATGGCCTACAACACTAGCTTCAAAGTCTTAAAATACTCTAACATTAATATTTAAATATAGAGGTGATATGCATGAAACTAATTAAGGTAAGTGGATCAAAAGTTAGTTATACAAAAGTTATTTATAGACACTAAGGTTACTTTTACACTTTAATAAAGTCAAACACACTGACTACACTTCATATGACCTATTAGAGTGAGGACTTCTTACACCAAGCATGAAAGGATAAAGAGAAGCAAGGATAGAAGATTGTCACTAGACCTAAGCATACATCACTTCACATACTTAGACAAGATGTTTATGAACTCAAAAATAGATTGCATATCATATTCAAATGTAAATTACAACATCAAACTAGTAGGGATTCACCATACCAAATGTGGAATTAGAATACAAGAGCCAACATGGCTATCATTTATAGAATGTGTGAGAGGAGAGGGAAGAATGAAGCTCAAGATTCACAAGAACAAGTGTCAAACTAAGAGAGAGTTACATATATAGGATAATGGAGTATGAAATATACAATTAAATATCTCTTTATAAAAATTTCCCTCCAAATCATAAAAACTCCTCAAAACTGGCATAGGACCCTTCAACTACCTTCTTGGAAATTATCTTCATCATTTGGAATCTCTTGATCACTCCAAAGTAAACTAGGAAAAATTGACACATGTGCACTATTAATGGGGGTTATAAAAAATATTCAACATGCATTATCTTTATCCCTAACTATTGGTCTTCTTCTAGACAAGTGTTCTCATCATGTGTAGTCACCATCACTAGCCTTCTAGGCCTCATTTTCACATTTGTCATCAAAATTTCCTTAGCTTCTTAGTAAAATCCATTAAATGGATGATATGACACCTTTCAAGAGACCCATTACATCTCAATCCATTAGAAAGACCTTAAAAGGCCTTCCAATTGGACCTATCACTTTCTCACTTGGTGGTCCCCCTCCATTCTCATTATCTTCTACAAATTGCCTAAAATGAAGGATCTTGTAGAGGTGTATGTGATTTTTTTAGAGGTAATAAATGAGCATGAATAATTAATTTAGGTACCAATTGAATTCACCAAATGATCATCATCCTTTAAGACTCCCTTGTACCTATAAAACCATTAAAGTTTATCAAGAAAACATGTTTTGTACCCTATTCATATAAATAGATTACAAACTAATCTGATGGGAAGGAGTATGAGGAAGTTTTATGAAATTCCAAATCACTTCCTAGACCAAACTATCTCATTTGAATTCATATTCTTCCTTACCTTTCCAATCGAGTCAAGAGTGAGGGTTTTGGAGGGATTCAAGTAGTTTTGGCTCTTAGCATTTGTTCATAAAAACCTAACATTGAACCTATGAAAATATTCTGATATAATAATGTTTATTACATCCTTAAATCATTATTATCTCCTTAGGTCTCCATCCTAAGTATATGTACTAGTGTGAGCATCTAAATATGGCCTCTTGACCTTGGGGGTGTATTTTACATACCATGGGGTGTCCATAAGCTAAAATGACCCTTGTATGGGACTTATCTACAAACCAAAGACTTTGATAAACCTCATATCTTCTCCTTTATGCTTTAAATTTCATTTTAAGGTTAATTTTTCCCTATAAGTGTATTGAGGCCCCATTAGGGATTTAGGCCTAGTCTAGGTCTAGTAGGACTGACTACATATCTAGGCTCATGACTACTTTGTTTGAATTCCCAGTGTTGTGATTATTCTCATGATTTTTACCACTAAATACATATCTCTTAATTATTATTTCAATTCTCCAAACCTCCTCAACACATCTCCTTATCACTTACTCTTGTTTGTGGTTTTACATTACTAGGAGTGTCCTTTGTCTAAGATAGAATAGAGGGCATATCCCCTATCAGCCAATGTGAATATATTAGAGGATTTAATAGGTCATTAATACATTATGTATGAAATCTCACAGCTGGATCACACTAATATACCCCTTAACACTCAAAAATTCCAAGACAGACTCCTTAAAGCTAGTGACTATGATCATAATTAGATTTGTTGATTTGTCTTATTATTTTGGTCTAGAAACTAAATATAGATATGATAATACCACTGTGAGTGTGGTATTCACAATTATATTTCACTATAAACTTCTTCCAACTCCTATTTTGCACTCCTTACATTACCTATCCCTAGTTTACAGTTAGACTATGATTGTGTTATTTACTCAAAAAGGGGATATGCTTGTAGATGGATCTCATGTTAAAACCTAAATATAATATCCTAATACCTCCTTGGAGTATTTTTTCTCATACCATACTTTTTTTAGTTCATTCATACCATGTGTTAGGTTTTGTGTTCATTTCTACTCCATAGACATTAGCTTGAGTTAGTTTTTCCTCCATAACAAGCTATAGGTGGCTTTATTTTAGGCCATGGAGACTCCTTTAGTTAGTCTTAAATATTTTATCCTTGTGTTTCACATCGTAAAATCCATTTTATATCATTATATCACTCTCACCTCAATTATATATTCATGCCTTTAGGGTTCTCAATCTTTAATCCCTTACTACCAATTATGTGTATGCCTACAGTCCAGTTGTAGATTCAATTTTGAGAACAAGGGCATCTTGTAGGTGGTGTTATGAGTCAAAAATTGTGTCTCAACTCCCTTTACTATTATTTTATATCATATTTATCTTCTCATCTCTAAATATTCACTTTTCATGAAGACATGATTCCATCATGCCACTTTTAGACTGTAACATAATTTGAAACTCAAAACACTGTAGAGGACACTGATAATCAATAGTGAAAGAATGCATACGATGGAGGAATCACATACATTACCTAATGGTACTAAAAAATCATCATATCATGTCAAATCACTACCCTTAGGCTTGGGTTGCATGATGTAAACAATTACACCAATTTATACCTCAAGACGTTCCATCATGGAAAGATAGAGTATTTGTTCAGAAAATTTAAGGTAAGTTATCCCTTAATTCACTTTATCCTCATATGAACATGATTCTCAAGTCTAACTACTACCTTTGGACCCCGCCATAATTTTATGGTACTCTTTAATGCTTCAAGACTCCAATGAAGGTCCAAACAAGTTTCAAACACCTCATATTCAACTTCTCAATCCTTTTTAGACCACCTATAGGTACACATATAGTATATAGGACTATTAAGTTAAGGTGTAAATAGTTAACAAAACCCATCCAAAGCAATTTGAACAAATCAAAATTGATTTATCACACTTTGAGACTTATACCACTTTTAAACCTTCATGTTTGACTATCATGACTATGCAAGGATCTTGCTTTAGTTGCATGTAGGTGGGTGTTGCAGGAAAGTTGATTGTACATGTTTTTTATTATGTTATTCATCAATATATGACTTTGATTCAACATCTTCACAACCATATATTTATCACTATGAATTGAGAGATCAGAACACATAATGCCAACTTGCATTTCTATTGTTATGAAGGTCAAATAGGGATACAAGCTTCTTCAACTGATGAAACTATCTACAGACTCAAAGGTGTCTCTCATCAACAAACTAACCTGATTTTTCTCATAAATTATCCTCCACATGTTAAAAAAATCATATAAACCATGAGATAATAATGTCCACACTCCTTAAAAATACTTTCACCAATTGGTATGTACAGACCGATGCAAACAAATTAGAAACCTATAGGGTATGGGGATAAACATGAAAAAAAGTGACTAACACTCTTAGCATTGATTCAAAAAGCATAAACAACCAAGTTTTTAACTCTCACCATTAAATAGAAGCAGACTAAGGGTATTATCTACCACCAAGCACATTTTACCTAAATCAACCCTTGTTATCTATACTAAACTAAAACCATTTAACTTATTTGGCATGCAAAGAAGAGTGATAGAGGAACATATAAATTTTTTACCCTTTTTGATATTTTAAAAAGTGACCAAGTGTGTAAATGATATATGGGGACCTGAAGGATTACTTTATAAGTCTACCTCATCTTCCACACTCCTGTGAAAACTTTATAACTACCAAAACTTCCTCCTTTCAAATTATTTTCTTCATTTCAACATAGCCCCTACTAGTTTTTAGTTACAGGACTAAATACTAACATATTATGACATCATATGCATTGAAAGACACTTTAAAGAACTTGTATTTAATTTTAAACCATCAAAACCTCATGAATGGCTTAAATATGTCCCCTAGAATGACATAGGACTAAAGAGGAATATGACCAAGGTAATGACACATTAAATGACCCCTATCTAGGACCATGGAGCCAATTTGACCATAATATGCCCCTATTATGTTTTGAACTCTAGGGGGTTGACCTATTTTGGCTTGTGATCAAAATAGTCAATAGTTTCCTTCTTGTTTGTTTATAAACCCCTAAATAAAGTTTAAGGGAGAGTGTTAGTATTACTCTTTATTTAGGATAAACCCTAAGTTATCTTTATATGTGTGTAATTTTTATTTATGTGAATTATAAATTTAAATAAATTTTAATTATATGAGATGTCAATCACATCTTTGTTCTCATTTAGATTTTGGCAGTTACTTGCATAAGTAACCCCTTCCCCCACTTGGTACAGACTTACCTACACTCTCTAAGGGAATAGGCTACAAGTGGAACACATAAACGAGGATTATAAGGTAATCATGGGATTCCTTGTAACTCCCATTCAATTTTTATAGCTTTATAAAATATCCTTCATCTCCTAATTTTTTCTTCTTCTCGAATTACTCTATCTTATAAATTATAATTGTGGATATTTAGGTGACAAGTCTTCTTAAAAGATCATGTGGGTGTTCCTTTGATATATTTGGGTTCTCACTTAAAATTTATGTCTCATTCATGGTTTTCACCTTGAGAGGTAATAATATTTCTTTCTTTAATTAAATTATGTACTTTTTAATGTCATTGATAATCATTTTTGGGATAATCCCTTCAAAATTACTATGAGTAAAATATGTGCATTATTTTATAATTAATAAACTAGAAATCCAATTCCTTTGAGCATTAAATTATTCCCAATACATTTGTGCAATAACATGAGAATGAAGAATTAGTTTTGGGTCAGGTTGTAGATGGTATTTGACACACCTACATGACAAAACCATAAGGTCTCCCTTTATTTTATGAGGAAACATTTTTTTTTGCATTCATCTTGAATAAGGACATTAATTATTTTGACATGTGATGCTTCCATAGTAGGGGAAATGGATTTACCCATGATATAGAATAAACTTATCATGACCCTAACCAACCGAACATATTTTCAATCTAAATAAACCCATTCAATACATTTTAGTCCCCACAATATTTTAGTATATTGTGTAGTTATACACCCTTTTAAGTGCATTAATAAATTATTTGATTAAGCAGTCCAGTTAGTTTTTTTGTAATTATATTAGTTAGGGAATTCATAGACCCCTTCTTGACCATATGCATGCATATAGAATTTCACTTCTTATAGGTTTTTTTTGTACTAGTTTTGTAATAAAGGAGGTTTCATTTTATCCTACTTGTCCATCTATTTTTTTACTATATTGGAGTGAAGGATGTATTTCATAAGACATTTAGTATCAATCACCCTATATCATTATCATGTGAATTTTTGTATTCATTTTAATATTCAATGCAATTTTCAAAACACACCCCCCCCCCAACACACACACATTTAATTTAATTTCTTAAATGCAAAATAATATAAAAAATATTTTTATATACTTAAAGATAGGATAATAATTACTATTATGACTACTATAAGTGAAAAAACTCATCCTATGGGCCCTTCTCTTAGACAATTGAATACCATTATAAATAATATTTAAGTTAATTGTCATTATATTTAATACTAAAATCAATTTTATCACTACTTTAAATTAAAAATTATGTTACTCATCCATGCAACAAAAAAGGTGATACTAGGCTACCCAATAGGAAGGGAACTTATTGACCATTCATAATGACTTATACGAAGGAATGTTTAATGTCTAAAGATATGAAGTCTAATGATTTCCATCATTTAAAATATGTACATAGTTTTTACAAATTTTTATAATCTCATTTATTTTAAGTTAAATAATTGTATCGATACTCCTTTAAATATATGGGATAAATAAAATTTTAGTGCAATTGGTGTAGTAGCTAATTCTCAATAATTGATATAGGTATGAATTGTAATATTTTTTAATAAATATGAATTTATTTTATCATTTTTCCTTAGTAACACTTTTAGTTGACATTCATTTGTCTTTAATTCATGATTTACCTTTTACTTTAGATAGTCCTATGACTATGACTAGCATGGGTGATGTGGGTTAAATCCCATCCATCATAAAAATCATTATAATAAGTACTCATGGATCCACCTTGCATAATCCACCAGTCAATCCCTATTCCATGATTATGAACCCCTGTCAATCACAAATTTATTTTAGTGATGATGATCATCATAGGAAAGTTAACCAGGACCATGAGTTAGTGTTAAGCACAAGTGTAATTTTTGAGGTAGTTTTATAATTTTAGGTGCAACATGACATAAATCTGTAGACATATAAATCTATTCATAGGTACTTGACAATTCAAATTATTCACACATCCTAAAGCACACAACTTGCACCCAAATACATGACTCTTGTTCACCATTCCTTTAGGCCATTGATCCATATGTGGGTTTTAACCTTTGTTTGTTAGATTATCTATAGTTAACAAAAATTACCCTAACTTTCTAGGATTAGTCCATGCTAGGCAAATAGGGCCATTACTATGGTTCTAAACACCTAGAGAGATCCCATATCATACCAAATAACAGATAGTTTCTAAAGTTTGAATTATTCTCTTAGGTCTTCTCATGAATTTAATAAGGTCATGTAAATGAAATTATCAAAATTTTTTCCTATAAATACACATCAAAGGTCACACTTGGTACTCCTTACTTTCCTAGCTTACAAACTATTGCACATTGAGAAAAACTATTTTATGCTTTCAAAATTCATGATAACTCACAAAGATCATCTATAAGACAAATCTAAAACATCTAAAATCAATTTAGGATCCATCATTTTTAAGTATCAAATTAATTTTTGTAGTTTCATGCACATCAAGGGGCACAATTTCATAATCACTCTTGGTGGGAGAACCACATGGGCTTAATTTTCTTAGAGTATTTGATATGTAGGCAGTGGTCAATCATCAATGGGTTGATTTGGGTTAGATAAAACCATTAAGCTCCCCTCTCTCATTTTAGGTTTTAAATGTTTAAAAGTTCCCTTAGGGTTTCAAATAAAAAAAGGAAAAAAACTAATTCTATGTGGCACAAATAGAATTGTGATATCTCAACCTACTCAGTAAACATAGGTGAAAATATTGTAGCAATCATATTTTTATCATAATGAATGCAAACAAGTCCATTATAAATGGATATGAGTGGAATGCATTGTTATCTACCAAGAGTGGTCATATCTAGGAATATTATTAGACTCTACTTTTGAATTGTCACTATCATAATTATGTTTTCTCTATCTTCTTATGTCATTCATCAATCACAGTCAACTAGGACAAATCCATAGTCAATATATATGAGCTAATTATGTTGTTGTTGAGATATCATAGACTTGTCTAGAAACAATGTGGACATGCACAATTAAATATTTTATTGATTTCCACTTTTAGACATCTGGAACATTCAACAAAAATCTAAATTTAAGTAAATTTATTCTTAGCATTTTTCTAAAAGTAGCATTTTCCATATTTATCAATTCCAAAATCAGAGTTGTTAATCATTGTATATATTTAACATTATGATATCTATCAATTTATACTTGATAGAACTGGTTCAGATCTCTATATGATTAAAAAAATAACATTGTGAAATAATGGAAACAAATACATAGAGATAGAGAAATATTTAATTCACACTATATTGTTATTTATCTCACTGATATAAATAATACATAGGCTATTAAATAGCCAAGGCTGACTAACTAGATTCCTATACAATAGGAAGGCATACTAACAACAAACCCGTTAATAAACATATGGTTATAAGTAAAATATATTGTTTCTACAAACAATATATTTTACCAAACTACTAACTATACATGATATATTTTTAATATGTCAACTTAACTAAGTACTAACTTATTATATGGTAATTACTATTTAGTAGATAGTAATTTACCTTGCAGTAAATACACAAATGTGAGCACTAACATTAGGTTAAGCCTAAAATTTCCCCCTTAGTGTGAACATGAGGAAGACATTATATTATATTGAAACTATCACATAAATTCACATAATGATTTTTCACTCGGCTAACCACCAACCTACAAACATCAAATAGTTTTTTACTTAGTTTACCACCAACCTAAAAACAACATATAGTTTTACACTTATTTTACCAATGATCTACAAATAATAGATCATTTTACACTTGGTTTACCACCAACCTATAAACATAGGATGGTTTTACATGAGGATAACCAAAAATTAAAATATTTTGAAGGTTTTACATGATAACTAACAAACTTAAAAAATCTTATAGCATTCTTTTATTCCTCGTCAATATTTTTAACTCAAGGGGAAATACACAACTGGATGCTCACTTATTTTAATACTTGAAAAATAATATAATTCTACTCTTATTTTCACACACATAATGGAAAATTATGAAAAACACACCACACAAATGTTATCACCAAATCATCTGGGCCCGTGATTGGTGACTGACGACAAACTCTGGAACCTTTAGCCTTCATTTCCTCCTTCCTTTAGTAGAATAAGTTACTCACTCAGTAAAAGTGTCGATGAATCTTAGATGCAAATTTTCAAGGAGAAATTCCCCCATAGTTTAGATGTCGCATACAAGCGAAAATGCATCCATTTTATAATTTTAATATTTTACAATTTTTTACAATAACGAATCAATCACTAATGACATATATTGACTATAGACACAAAATAAAATATCAAGACTTCAAATTTTTATGACTTGACTCTTTATCTTGACTTTGATGACATGTTGGACTTAACACACTAATAAAAAACTACTTATGTTGATTAGATAATTAATAAATCTAAATATTATGGACAGTTGGAGTAATATACTATTTTAGATAATTTAAACTGACTCTGACTTGAGACACAACTATTACCTCAAAAAACTAAATAAACTATAGACCATAATCATCAAATAAAATTGACTAAATAATACCTAAAACTTAAAAATATAGTAATGATTTTGGTCGTGACTTGTAACCTTGATGTGTGGCAAACATCTGGAGGAGCACAGAGATGCATATGGTGTTGATAGTTGGTAATAGATCTTTAGATACAATCCCGATTTGACATAGCCTATACTCAAGTAGAAACTTTAAGCATCATTGTTGTAGTGTGGAAGATGGAATAATTTAACAAATAGGTGAACATTGTACATATGTGGATCTGATGTCAATCTATATGACTGGAGTGAACATTTGATATATAAATTTGTCTCATTATCACATAAGACATTATCAGATTTGTACATATCAAATCTATGCAAGATCGATTTGATAATAGGTGAGATTCATGTGAATGAAAAGAGTCTAATTTCAAGTAAACTTGTGTATTCAAAATCAATATAGCTTTAACCATGTATTTGAGGTAGATTTGACCATAGATTATGTCAAAATTCATGTAGAATATGCCTCTTGACAACTAGTGCTTAGACTAGATTATGGATGTGCATTATTGGTTAGTGTAGATATGCAAACAAACATTTGAATCATAATAAAAATACTACAATTTTAATGGAGTTGTGATGGCACAATATATCTAGTGCCAATGAAATCTAGACATCATATTATTTTTTATAATGGTTATTAATTCTGCACCACATATTATTCCTTACATCAACCTACCCAAGCAATGTCAATATCAACTTTATAGACAATATAAATAATGTGTAACACACTCCTAAATGTTCCCTCCAAAATTTTTGATGAGTCTTCTTACACGTGTCTTTGTATACTACAAATATTTGATTGAATAACTTATAGAATATGATATGCAAAGATCACGAGCAGAGAGATCTAGGACTGATTCTACTTTATGACTGCATATATATACCTTCATCCACCTAAGCTTTTATCAAAATTTAATTCTAAAGATGCAAGGGAAAACTATTCAAAATAAAAACTATATTTTTCATTAAAATATTTTCCATCTACAGGAAAACAAATACTTATGGTGTTTTCCTAAACAACATTATTTTGCCATTGAGAATAAGCTCAATAATTCTACTCTGATACCATATGATAGAACCGGTTCAAATCTATATATGATTAAAACAATAACATTATGAAATAATGGAACCAGATACACAGAGACTGAGAAATATTTAATTCACATTATATTATTATTTCTCTCATTGATATGAATCATACATAGGTTATTAAATATACAAGATTGATTAACTAGCTTCCTATATAATAGGAAAGCATATTAAAAACAAACTTTTTAATAGAGATATGGGTATAAGTAAAATATATTGTTTTTATTAAAAAAAAATATTATATCAACCAACTAACTATATATGGTATATTGTTAATATATCAATGGAACTAACTACTAACTTATTATATGGTAATTACTATTCAATGGATAGTAATTTACCTTACAATAAATACACAATTTTGAGTACTAATGTTAGGATAACCCTAAAAATACACCTATTATTAAAATATATTTATTTTTAAAATAAAAAATAGTGTAAAAAATCAAGGGAATATGTAGAGGACTCACATGTGAAACTATTGGAATTTGTAGTTCTCTTCAGGGAACATGGAATTATTTCACTATGGTCAACCCATATAGGGTTAATACCATCATGATAGATGGGATTTTTTAGGTGGCCAATCAGGGTACATCTAGATCTATTAGATATGGTAACAGAGTAATGGCCTTAGAGATGATGGTTGAGAAAATGACGTCGATAAAGGAAGAATATATATCTAAGGAAACCTGGGAGATGACTTCAAGGGAAGTAAGTGTCTAAAAACATTAGATAGAGTGTTTTAAGACTAGATTTTCATCCCATAATATGAAAACAGCCATGGGGGTTATATAAGAAATAATATCTGTGACTATTGATGGCATTTTGATGCCTACAAAGGAGGGGAAAACTTTCGCCAAGGTTTTGAAAAACACTTAAGGAGAGTTATTATGCCTAATATATCTAAACCCTCAATCACTTTTCAAGTGGATAACCTAAATAAGATCCTTAATCATGAGTAGATTATTCTAAGTAGAGGTGTGATCTATAGATTTATACTTTTTGGTCCTTGATTTTTAGATCTTCAAGCATGGACTAATCAGAACTAGAAGCCATTTATGGAAGGTAAATTGAAACTCTTCCCCTATGCCATTAGCCTTTTGATGTTGCATTTATCTTGTAAATGATAGGAAATAAATTTTCCAAGATAAGGTTTGGACATGGAATCAAATTATTGTATAGTATAAGCCTTGGTATCCATCCTTTGACCCACTTACATAATCTTTCAATATCAAACTGATCCAGGTAAGAATGACTCATCTTCCTTTCCAGTTTTGGATTGATTTTTTTTATCAAGCTATAGGAAATTATTTGGGTAAATTTCTTGGTGTAGACTCTTCAATAGCTAAAATATAGCATTCTAATTTTGCTTGTATCCTAGTTTTTTTAATGATTTATAAAAACTTCCTACATCTTTTGATATAATCATTAAGGATCAGACTTAGAAATAAACTCTAGATTATGAGAATTTTCCATTTTGTTGTAAAAAAAGGTTTGTAACATATCATCTACTTATTTATTTTGGCATGGCTAAGCATAAGTATGGGATTTCCTAAAGGAAGGTTACTATCCTTGAGAAAGATTCAGAGAGAGAAAAAATGTATGATTTAAGGTAAGGTGGTGAATGGATGATTATGATCATAAAAAAAGGGTTAAATGTAAGAAAAATATGGAAACACTAAATATGAACCTCAAAACATGAAAATAAAATGTTATGGTAAGGATCATAGTTTTTCTTGGTTCCATTATAGGGTTGCATATTTTGTACTGTGTTTTTATATCCTATTTCTTTTTCTATTGGAAGAGGAGCTTTGTTGATCTATATTTGTTGTATCTTTCTCTCCATTGTAAATGGGGTAGGCCAATTGCAAAAACTATACATTTACCATCAATAAAAATTTTAAGAATTTATAAGTTATATCTATTTATCCTTGATTGTGTGCAATGAGATGTCAAATTATGTCTTATTTTTACCTTTAAAATGAAGCATTTCTCTTAAAAGACACATTTAACAAAATACATGTTTATATTCTCGAGGATAAATGGAGACATGGATTTAAGTTTTATATAACAATTATCCACCATCCCACATGTGATTACAAATTTTATTCATCGATTAAGTGCTCCATGTGAGAGTTAATTATTATAGTAATAAACTTTAAACACATTTTGGAAGTTTAAGTAGAACCAAAAACATGCCACATATTTTCCATAATTTTTAGTGGGATTGAGAAATCAATGGGACATGTATCTGAATTACACACATAAGGATATGTTTTTATTATTTATCTCTACATTTACTATTTTTTATGAAATGAGTTATCAAAGTTTGTACTTTGTCTTCCTAAATAATGGCATGTTTTTTTTAAGAGATATGTCTAACAATGTTTAAGTTGGGAGTCATGAGTGGAAATGAACATTGAGATAATGTTTTTTTAATATATTTATATCCTTATAGATGTGACTTTGATATTGATTAATAAATATGATTCTCCATTGAAAAGTTTATTAATTTACTAAGAAGTTTTTGATGCATTTTTTAATAGTTATACATAGGGAAAAAATATACAACCAATTTTCTCTCCCTATGCATGCGAGAGAGAAATAAATGGGAGAGATATAGGAATGAACATGGAAATATAGTATTTTATTTCTCATCTATATATTTCCATTTTTACATCAACATATTTTCAAATTTCGTACTATTTTTCCCTAAATAATTATAAGTTTAACTTAAGATATGTGTTCGACCACATCAAAGTTTGGAATCTAAGGGGTAGTAGAGAACAAAGTAATTTTTTATAGTGTGTATCCCTCCCAAACATGACCAAGATGTCATTTTTTTATTTTATCTTTCATTTAAATGTTACTTTTTCTATTTATCCATTATTATAATGCCATGTGTGATAGAAGAACTATAGTCAACAAATTTATGTATATATTTTTTACCATTGTTTGATTGATCATTAGATATTTCATTGTCACATAATGAAATTCAACTAGATTTCCTTTTATATATTGATGCCACGCTAATGATTTTATCAATATTATCTCATGGTTTGATGATAGAGTGAAAAATAGATGCTTTCATATGCACATTGTTTTTGTTTGAAGTGTTATGATTTAGTAATGGGCTATTATATATTTACAAGCACTAATTGGTGTTTCTCCCAATTCATTGATTTTAAAGTAATGTTAATCTATCAAAATGTGGTTACTATTAATTAGGAATCAAATCTTATGACATAATTTGAAACATATATTAATCAAAGTATGATGATAATTGTAAAAGAAATTTGGATTATATATTTTAATTAATGGTTTAGTTGTATCACACTAAATTATTTAAGGAAAAGAGATAACATTACAATCAAGTAACCTATTCAATGCCTAGTGAGGTGGATCTAGTAAATGTGTAAACTCTCTCATTTATTTATCAATTAGAAACATAATCGTACCATGTGTTTGTGAAACTAAGTTGATAATTTTGGTCTCATTATTAGTTTGAAAGTTATGCACATAATTAGTCTTAGTTTTGAAAGTTGATTTTCATTAATATTTGGGAGTACTTTATTTTTAAGAAATTAATTTATACTTTAACATATTCAATAAATATAACCTTGTGTTTAAGATTATTGAGAAAACTATTTGATAATCTATATTGAATTTCACTACGAGGAAGCACATGTGACATCTTGGTAAGGATAGTTTTGAATTTAATCCCATAGTCTATAATATATTCATTAGGTCCTTATTTTATTTGATAAATTTGGGAAAAATTTACTTTTTGACTAATACAAATTAAAAAAATCACTAATAAAATGTTAACTAGGTCATGAAATTTATGCACTGATCCTTTAGGAAAATAATAAAAACAATCTGAAGCATATCCTTTGAGGCTTATATGAAAAATATTTGTCATGAGTAATTTCTCATGGTGATATCCAATAGAAGATAAAAATAAGGCTATAATGTGTTGAGATATAATCCCATTTCTATTGAATGTTGTTGAATTGGGTACAATAAATGATGTAGGTATGGGATGAAGAGAAATATTTTGAGCCAATACATTATGTAATAAGTCCAAATATGAAATCTTGTGCCTAGTTTTTCAGATGTTTTTAATGATTGTTAAATTTTCACCTTCATGTAAGTGAATTCTTTTACACTTGAATAATTAAATGTTCCTCTATATTTATGATTACCATTGTTTTTAGCATGTCTAAGACAAATAGAATGAATATATGAATTTGTTGGAAGCACATTGGTTTTTTGGTTACCAAGAGGAATTGTAGAGTAATAAATAATAACATCAACCACAATTGGTATAGTATTAGGTAGAAGAGTTTTATGAGGATCAATAGCTTGGTATTTTGATGTATAATGGGTAGAATCATTCAATGGAGGTTGGTCAAGTATAGTGTATTTGTTCCAAGTTTTTTCATTTTGGTATTTACTAATAAAATAAATCATAAAATCTAGTTCATTATAATTTGTGAGAATAAAATACTCATATTGGTCTTTGATTATGTTCTAAAAATATGGCATATCTTTAAGATTAGGTGATTGATCATTATCATCACTATCCTCAATATTAGTCTCATGATCATAAATTTTTTAAGTTGTGACATCCTTAAATGAAATTAATCAACATTTGACATCTTTGGAACACAAATGGTGTGTAAAGTTAGTTTTTGAAATTAACAAGTATCACCACTTAATCGATCAATATGTCTAGTAGGGTTGGCTTATCTAGGCATCCCAGGAATAACATATGAGCATGACACAATAAAAATGAAGTAAAGACAAATGTGACAAACCATATATGATTTTTAAAAATTAAAATCATATTTTTCATTAAATTCCCAAACCCTAATAGGTTGAAGGTTTGGAAAACCCAATATTGAATGCAATAAAATGTTGGGGTACACCATTTATGTTTACCCTAATTCTAATTTTATACAAAATAAGAAATAAATGATTGAAATGAATATATATATATATATATATATATATATCTGAAAGTACATAATTTATATCTAATTGATTAGATAAATAAAAAATTTAAAAAAATCAATAATTGATCTAGGTTATGCAAATTAAATATAAAGGATAGGAAATGATCACACTTTACTAAATTTTATAGTATTTTGGAAGTCTAGATTTGGAATAAGACGATGAATTATTTTGAACTTATTTGAATGTTGGATCATCTTAGATATAATTGGGCTCTCTATAGGTTTGATATGGAAAGAATCATGTTGTACATATTCATGTCATTGAGTCCATCTCTATTCCATTAAATTTGTCATATGCAATGTTGTGATATATAATTTATTTTTTATTTGATAGGGTAAAAAATAGGATTGAAAGGACCCATAGCATTGTACAAAGGATAAACCTAAAGATAAAATAAAAAATCTCAATAAGGATGCCTCTGCCAGCAACAACTAAATGGGTAGCCAAGATCCCTCTCAAATGAGACTTCCACCAAATACTGAGAAGAATAAAAAGAAAAACCCAAGAAAATTTCATGATAATTCCACCAAACATACCTAAATTTAAGACTCTCCCAAGAGAACCAGGTAGGATAAGATAACTTGCATGTAGAACAACTCATACATGACCTGTTATCCCAACTATTGAAATAATCAATCATTATATTTTTATGGGCTCCCCCCAGTTGAAGGATCATGTTGGACTCCTATCTTCTTCCATTTTTATTTTTATACACTTTATTCCACCCCCCCCCTCATCTTCTATAGAATCTAAGGCTAGAGGTATAAAAATTTCAATAGATTATAAGGGCTAAGATTTATCTACTACTGAAGCCACAACCAATGGTTCTTCCCTTGATATTCTAGAGGAGGTGAGAACCTCCTTGGAAATAGGGGTTTTCATAGCTAGAACTAGCCCCTTCATTTTTGAAAATGGAGGGTCTACCTCATGCTCCCCCTTAGAGACTTGGGGATTGGCTTGATCTGCGATAGGGAGCTCAGGATCATCTGAAGGTGAATCTGTATCATTATTCTCAAATTTAAGGTCAATCATAGTGTGATGGGTGGGGAAAAATTTTGACCACTAAGAAGATTCATTCTTTTTCTATGAAGCCTACGTTCTTTAGTTAAGTGACCTATATTAATATAGCTTCAACAATAGAACAAAAAACCTTCATAGTCAAGAGGTTGGGACCAAAAATAATCACCCACTTATAAAATTAATTTATCAGGTAGATCCTTTGAAGTATCAACATTGACCAAAATTATGATAAAGGTGGTATGCAAAAACATAGTAGTGTTAGGATGGGTTTGCAAGAATTTACCTAGGGAGTTACCTATGGCTTTGAAGCTAAGTTTAGACCAAAACTAGAAAGGGAGGTAAAGAAGATGAATCTAAATAGGTCTTTCATGTATGGGTTCCATAAGGGGATTAAAAAGGGGGGACTAGGTTTTCATAATCAAAGGATAGAGATTCAAGATCCAAAATTGATTTTTAATCAAATCTTTATCCTTGTAACAATCAAAAACAATAAAAGAAACTCTTGACACTAGGGTAAATCTCAAGATTACCTTGTAAGTGGGGTTGCCATTTTTCTTAGATCCAAGCATGGAGGTCCTCAAGTTTAGGCTAGAGATTTGAAAATCTATAGATAATGCCATGGAAATCAAAGAAAGTTTCATTAAAAAACACTTACTTGGTCACCTCCTCATCAAAGACTACCACAGTAGTAGAGGGATCAGGGATGAGGGCCTTAGGTGTAGATCTGAGCAATGGTTTGAAGGTCACTTCAGTAAAGGATTTAGATTTTGAAAGAGATGATTTCCATCCCTTTGAAACCAAAACCCCTATCCACTTGGGGGAAAAGATCTAGGTTTGGCATCCCATGCTGTGCAGGAGGATTATCATACAAAAAAACCTTAGATCTATCAACCGAAGAGCTACAATGAATGCCAAAAGAACCCAAGGTGACTGGGACACCATTTTGATGGGGAGAGAAGATTTGAACATGATACAAAAAGGATCTTGGCTGAGGCTTTGACCCTCTAATATCTTGGATTCCAAGATTCAATGGTAAAAGCACATCATCCTACATCGAAGCAGTCAGTTGTGATGAAATATGTGATGAAGACTTCATGGGGGACTGCAACTAGGTAGATTTGAGTAGATGGATGGAATGAGAACCTTTTTTTCACTTAGAGAATGAACCTATGAATGAACCTACTTATATATATATATATATATATGTGTGTGTGTGTGTGTGTGTGTGTGTGTGTGTGTGTGTGTGTGTGTGTGTGTGTGTGTGTGTGTGTGTGTCTATTTACCAATTCACCCCTCTACTCATGGGTCACGCTAGCATTCCTTTATACATCCTCATTCTGTTACACGTCATTGTCCTAGCCTATGTTATCTAATTTATATATCATTAGTTTTCCTCATATTCTATTATTTTTTTCACCTATGTTTTTTTTAAATTAAAAATAATGTGTTAAATTTATATTTTCTTCTCTTTGACCTAGATTTTCACTCAAATCAAAGAAATGGGTTATGTAGTTTGGCAATCACTAAAGTGACATTGTAAACTATGTATCCCATGTGTAGGAATAAAAAATCCATGTGGATATGATTTAGTGTAAATTGAATATATTTATCAAGGATTTTAAAACTTTTCTTCCCTCTAAGTGGTTATTTATCTACATGAAACCTAAAAACTTCATTTGATATAATGAGAGGCAAAAAAGAACAACTTCATCATAAGTGTGTAAGATATGAATCAATGAAGCTCAAATTTAAGTACATAAATTAAATATATTTTATTATTGGTGTCAATTCCCAAATATACACCCCTATATTTAGTGAGTTGAATAGGCAAGGAGGAGATAAAATAGGTATATGGATCACTATAGCAGCATGATTTATTGGCTTTTCATACTAAACCTGGGTTGAGACTTGATGACAAAAAATGAGAGGTGACCTAATTGATAATATTCTAGATATATAAGACCAAGGGGAGAGACCCTAAAATAATTTAATATAATAATAGACCATAGAGAAGACAAATCTAGATTGTAAATATTGCCACTATGATAATTTTACACAATTTTGTCACTAGCAAAATGATCATAAGTAACTTAGAATATAGATTAATATTAAAATAAAATTAATCTGAATGATGAAACAAACTAATTGAACTCTCAATACTCAAAAATTTGCATTCATTCATAAGGTTCAATAAACCATTATGAACCAAAATATATGATAATGTAGACATATGTATGATTTTTGGGAAAGGAAAAGGAGATTCAAAGGAAAATTAATTTAAAAAATTGTAAGAATTATACAATATATACCTCCAAAAAATTTGAAATATAAATAAATGGAGGCCTCACATAAAAAAAATTCAAAATGGATTATATATAAGGTGATCCAACTAACCTATCTAAACATGCCTTATCCATTGGGAGAACACAAATGAAATACAAAACTATAGAAGTATGCAATATATCTTTTGAAAATCCTACGTGTCCTCACATAATCACTCATAATGAAAGGAAGAAAAAATTACAAGCCATGAATATTTCACCACCAAATTAGCCCTAGTTATTATAATAATTGTTTACAAAATAAACTTAAGTGACCTCATAAATGAATGAACTTTAAAACAACAAATAAAAATAATAATATTATTCTAACCAGCTTACACAACAAATCATAACTCAATCACTCATAAATAATCTATTGAAAATTCACGATTATAAAGGAATTATATGTAATTTATGTCATCTAAAAATTACACTTGAGTGTCAGGAGTGTTACTTGCGACCACCCATCTTTAGTTTAGCCCTAGACCTATCTTAGGGCCTATTTATAAACTTTTCAATCTTTTGTGTAGGCCACACACATCCTTAGACATCTTAAAATTAGTCTCATACCCTTATTTAGGCATCCATACCCCTAGTGCCTCAAGTTATGCCAGCTAGACACTAGCACCATATCATTATTGTCCTATTTTGGTGCTATTATCATTTTCCCTTTTCTAAGATCCAAGAGATATAATTCCAATTCCTAAGACACCTATGGTTGTCCTAGACCTATTTCAAACCACACACAATCACCATATTAGTATATATACATAAATTTTAGCCCTATATCCACTAGATGGAAATCAAATGCCAATACACACAAACAAGCTCAAAATAAGTTATGTAGAGTCAAGATTATTAATCCCTATTCTACCCTACTTATGCATATAATCATCTACAACCCTCCTAAGCTTAGAAAACACAAATTTATAGTCTCATACTAGCTTCATTTACACTTTCACAATCACTTAGGTGGGGATAATTACATCGGCTTGATCCCTCCTCAGAGTCTTGGTATGTAGGCAACTCTCATCATAACATGGTGTTAAGGATGTATAGCCTACCAAGATAACACCACATATTTACTAATTTCACCAAATCAAATGTTGTAATAATATGGGGGTATAAGGTTTGCACACAAAATCAATCATAACAATTCAAAGATATTGAATTAAGGTTTGTCCACATAGGAATAGGATCTATTGACTTAGACACAAGTAATCCCAAAATATTAGAATAGTTCCTACACATAAGACATTAAAACCATAAGTGGACACTAGTTCCATAACACTACTATCTAGGGTAGGTCACTATTATCCAAAACAAATTGACATATAGATCTTATTTATAACACTCAGACTAGCTCTTGTACTTATTTTTCATCCCCAAGATCCTTCATATCAGGAAATTTACATATAAGTATTCATTTTTCTCCTTTATTGCTATTATTATAAATATGAATTTAGCTCAGTTATTTCACAAATTAGTGGCTATATTTATTACATATTTTATGTCATAATTTATTGTACTCATACCCTTTAACAACCTATGGCTTACACTACATCACCGTAAAAATGTAATTCATCTGGTGAACCTGACTTACTTCTAATATTTAATAAACCCTAACATGAGACTACATTTAGGGTTTATGTTTCCAGCCTTCTTAAACCTTGTGTTAGATTTTTGAAGTATATATATTCTAATTTTTATTTTTTGTAATCATGATAATAACAATAAAAGAATTTTATCACTTTTTGATGTAAAGTTTAATAATTTATTTTGCATGTTTTTTCCTTTAATTTGAAATGAACTTAAAGAAGACATAAAGACATGCATACATGATGCTTTATATTATTTGAACTATATATTATGTTTCATTATCTCTTTAGCATGTTATTTTTCTCTTATGTTGAATTAAATTAGGAATTAAATGTTTAAACACATAGAGGATATATTACAAAAGATACCAAACACAATACCTAAAATTAAAAATTCTCCTTTAGATTATTTTTTCTCTTTAGTTCATTTTGATTTGTTACATATCACTACTAGACCTATGAGAACATCAGTGGTCTCACTTATCCCTCCTAGTTGTATACCTTACACATCTAGTTATTATCCCATCTCTACTACTAATTATATGCTCATAGTAGACCCTACGATCCTTGCTATGACATCTACATGTGGTATTGAAGAATTTAAGTTTAGTAAAACCCATGGCTATAATTTTGTCAACCAAAGCAATGTTTATTCAACCATAGACTCCATTTTAGAGCTCCTAAAACATTCTGATACATACAAATATGTTTTGAGTACAACACTCTATGATACTAAACTACCTCACATAATAAATATAGCTTATATTAATTCCATAATCAATTATATGAAATGGATTGAAGAACATACTTCATTCAAAAAATAAGATCTCCCACCTCAACACATCATATATCTACACCTGCCTCTCTACATTGCATTGTGAATTAATGACGTGGGTGTCAAATGTATGTTATTTGACAATGGATCAAGGTTGAATATTTGTAATATCTCTTTTCTCTAACTTGTTAATATAAATTCTATGGATTTGGATCCTTTTGATTTGAACATCTGAGGGCTTGATAATATTCCATGCAATGTTTTGGGTCAAATCACAATAAAGCTTACATTAGGACATAAAACATTACCTATGATATGCTAAGTCATCCTAATAATATTAATTAAAATATATTATTTGGAAGACCTTGGACCCATGATATGTATTGAATTCCATCTAATTTACATACATGTTTAAATTTCAAATAAAAAGGTCATATCTACACATTTCCTATAGATCAAGAACCATTCAAATATTGTTAGCATACAGAGCTTTCACACAATTATATTCTTCACATGTATTTTTATATATCACACTTAAATTTTACTATTCATAGTTCATGTATAAGTCCCTAAAATAGCACTAGAACATATGATAACAAGTTCACTTCTCTATTTGCATTGAGATATTTCCAAAAAATGGGTTACATAAGACAGGGCCTCAAAAGACATGAACAGGGAATTTTTAATCCTGGTGAGGCATATGATCAATAAGGTAGACAAGGACTTGGATTTAAAGGTAAGACATATAATTCCAAGTATTCTCACCATGATTCTCAACATATATTTTTTATCCACCCATTCCAAGGAAGATAGTATGATAAATCATTTTCTACATTTTTAATTGTTTACCCTGATCTTATCGATGATACTTTTTTTTTGGATTTACCTACTTTCAATTAATTTACTAATGACAAGAATATATAAGAGTTCTTGGGGGAATATGTGAATCTCCATTCATTCTATCATAATAACAAGTTCCTCGTTCCATAAATACCTAGGCATACTTTGGTGAGCACTCAAATAATTTTTATGATATTTCACTTGACACAGATGATATTATCCCTACAACACCATACATTTTTGAACAATATACATTAATAAATGAAGATACAATTAAGTTTAATTATGGAACCAATATTTATCCTCACATCATATTATTGGATGTTACCTTTCATAAATAAGAAGATATATATATTCGACAGATTTTAAAATACTTTCCTAAAGTGTTTGCTTGGGCCTATTCTGATATGTTTGACATTGATCCTTCAATAATAGTACAGAGGATTACACTTTATCCAAAAGTAAAAAATGGTTAAATATAAAATTTTAAAAATTAATCCAAAGGTATTTATTCTAATCAAATATGAGATTCATCATCTCTTTGATATCAGTTTCATATGACCAGTTCCTCATCCCCAATGGGTTATTAACATTGTCCAAAGTATTAAATGTAATAATCAAATCTGATGTCATTATGATTCTACAAACTTAAATAAATCATGTCATCAGTATGATTTTCCTCTACCCAACATCATTATGATATTGGATTCCATATTAGGCTATGAAATGATCTATTTCATGGATTATTTCATCGGTTATAATCAAATCAAGATCATTAAGGAAGACCAAGAAAAAACTTTTTTTACCATATCATGGGGCACTTTCTAATATATATTCATGCCATTTGGATTAAAGAACATAGTGGAAACATATTAACTAACAATGATCCATATCTTTCATGATATCATTCATAAGATAATTGAATATTATGTCGATGACTTACTTTTAAAATCAAAAGAGTAAAAATACCATGTAGTTGATCTATGACAGATTTTTGAAAGAATGAGAAAGTAAAATGTATGACTAAACCATAAGAAATATGTCTTTGGGGTTCCATCTGGTAAAATCTTGGGATTTATAATATCATAATGCTATATTGAGGTTGACCTAAAGAAATTCAAATTTATAATTTACATGCCTCCTCTTACAAACTTATAATAACTTCACTCTCTATAGGGAAAGATTATATAAATAAATCACTTTGTTGTGCAACTCACAAATAAGACTCAATCATTCACTATATTACTTAAGATGGATACAAAATTTTACTTGGATATCACATGTCAATAAATCTTCAAATCACTTAAATAATACTTGTTAAACCCACCTATATTGGTACCACCAACACCTAAAAATCCACTTCTCTTCTACCTCTCAATGATAGATCATGAACTTGGTGCAAACCTAGAACAACACAATGATCAACATAAAAAGTGAGCTATTTAATACATCGATCATATAATTTTTGACTACAAGTAAAATTATCCAATAATATATATCCTATGTTTGAAACTTTTATTCGTTACTCAAAATCTCTAGCACTTCATGATTAAAAATGAAATAGAAGTTATTAAAAAAGTTGATCCTTTAAAGTTTTTAATGTCAAAACCACATCTCTTAGGATGTATTGTTAAAGGGGTCATGTTACTCATATAATTTGACATAAATATTATGTTAAAAAAATAATTAAATGGATATATAATCATAGATCAATTAGTAGCATCCTCATTATTTGACACAAATCCTATCAACGATTATTTTTTATGACTTCATAGCTTATAATACCACTCTAGAAACATGGACAATGTTATTTGATGGTTCTAGATGTGCATCTGGTACTAGTGTAGGAATTTTTTTCATCAACCAACTTGGGCAAATAGTACCCCTTGCTTATCGACTTAGTTTTTCATATACAAATAATATCTTAGAATATGAATCCCTTATCCTCATCCTTCACACAGCTCAGGCTCTCCAAATATAATCAATTAAGTTCTATGTAGATTCATAAATGGTTTTCAATCATGTTACAAATATTTATCAAACCAAAGAAGAATATTTAATACCCTATGATAATATGGTTTAATGTCTACAATCTCAATTTAAAAACTTCTCTATTAAAAACATTCTTCATTAAGACATTCATTAGGCTAATGCAATGGCCACTGAAACATCATTGATCCCCATTGAAATCAATGATGACTAGGCTACCTTCACTATCAATCTATTAAAATCTCCATTAGTATCCCATGACAACCTTATATCTATAAAAAATTTAGTCACCATGCATAATACATCAGCATCGAAATGGTTTTCAAATATATATAATTTTATACATAATTCTATTACACAAAAAATATCTTAGAATATGAATCCCTTATCCTCATCCTTCACACAGCTTAGGCTCTCCAAAGATAATCAATTAAGGTTTACGTAGATTCATAAATTGTTTTCAACCATGTTATAAATATTTATCAAACCAAAGAAGAACATGTAGTACCCTAAAATAATATGGTTTAATGTCTACAATCTCAGTTTAAAAACTTCTCTATTAAAAACATTCTTCATAAAGACATTCATCAGGCCGATGCAATGGCCACTAAAACATCATTGATCCCCATTGACATCAATGATGACTAGGCTACCTTCACTATCAATCTATTACAATCTCCATTAGTATCCCGTGAAAACCTTATATCTCTAAAAAAAATTGGTCACCATGCATAATACATCAACATCAAAATGGTTTTTAGATATATATAATTTGAATAAATTTTGTGCTAAATATAATATATGGCACACATTCTATAATTCATACTATCCATAGGGTAATGGTCAAGTAGAAGCCATAAATAGTATAATTTACCAAATTTGTTGATGATTGGCATAATAAACTTTTCTATGCACTATGGACCTACCACACCAGTATTCACACACTGACAAGAGCTACTTCCTATTCACTAGTATATTGCACATAAGTAATTATCCGACTAAAACTATAAATCCTATCTTTATAGCTATCCATAAAAGGTCTTATTACAAATTATCAATATAAATAAAGACATCTCCATGAATTTAAATAGTTGGATCACAAATGCATCCAAGCTCTAGAAAATATCTAAGCATACCATACATAAATCTATTGGGCCTAAAATATCCATGTTCATAAAAGATAATTCAAATTAAATGACTTGGTTTTAAAATAAAATCTCATAAACATCAATACAAAAGAAGAGAAAAAAGGAAAATTCAAACCAAATTGGCTTGGCCACTACTTAGTCACCAAAAGCCTTAGCCCCAAGGTATACCCTTTATCTTTACTTGATGACAAGGCAATCAAGAACCCATTGAACATCATGCATCTAAGGAGATTATATATAAAAATGTATTCTAATCAACTTGTTCATAGTTTCATATATTATTTCTCCTTATATATAGTTTCATTTTCATGTTTCTTATATATAGTTTACATCAAAAAATTAAAAAAAATATATAACATGTAAAAAACACAAAAACATTCAAATATTTACTTTGAAAATATATATTGTAGATTGTACGCATTTATATGTTTACATTTATTATACTTTATAGGTACTACATATGTTATCTATGTTAGTTTAATTATTTTTGTCACATATACAAGTTTCACTTATTCTTTTCAAGTGTTAACAAATGTTTACATAACTTAGGTCCGCCACATAGATCCAAATTTGTTACTATCTACCCACTGTGGGCACATACATAGATGCATAGGTTCCTCATTTGACACATTCACCTATTTTGGGGCATCATATACATAGTTCTAATTTCCATGTTACATATTTCTAAACTCTATATCATATATTTAGCATTGTTTATATCTTGATATTGATTGTCCTACATCACTAATATTTTTTCTAACTATTAATATAGACTTAGTTTATGTGCATATTTTCTCTTATAGATATTTGTATCACATGATCATACATACTTTAATTTATAACTTTATAATTTTATACTTGGTTATGCCTCAATGATTATACATCTATTTGATGGTATTTGAATATGCCATTGTTATATGGCTCTTCACCACTTTCTTCATTTTATGTATGCTTTGGACATATGCCCATGTCCTTGTGTTGCCTTCCTAATTTTGTATGTGGAAATTTAAACATATCCTTCCATTTAGCTCTAAGCTAACCTAGATTACTTTATGCATATGTTGATATTTCAACATGTCCTTTTATGTCTTTACTTTCTTAAATTTAATGACATGTGCCCATGTCCCTTGTATTATGGCTCCTTGGCCTACTTTAATTGCCTCATGTGAGTTGTATGTATGCTTTCATGTATGCATCTTGGCCATGAAGCTTGTATATTAATTTTTACATACTCTAATGTTAGATTATATGAGGTACATTTTACATCTCCCATTCCTCCATGGGTGCCATGATGGACATCATGCCCCATCCTCCTAGGTAGTTACTCAATTTATTGCTTAGATTTGATGTTCAGACACATGATTACATAATTATATCTATCTTGATATCCTTTTGAATGTTAGATATAAAATTCATCATATATTTAAAACTTATGCTCTAATTATCTTACATTTCAATGTAATTTGTATACATTATATTGGTTTATTACATAGATATCATTTATTCTTAGGCTAACACATATCATGTAGATATTTTTCTTCCAAAAATAGTTCTTGCATATGTTAAACAACTCCTTTTAAAGTAAGGTAATTCATATAGGTTAATCATATAGATTAATCCATTTGAATGCACTCAAAGTATAGTTTTAATCACACAGTCATAGAATATAAAGCTTAGTTTCAAAAAAATAAAGTCAAAAATAGTTAATTAGAGATCAGATCCATTTGGTAGAAAAATAACACAACTAGACAGTAGCACCAAATTTTAAGATATAAAATGATTGATATATGGATAAATTAGTCTTCAAAAACCTTTATTTCAATTCCACTTAATCATTCATGAATAATCATTCAAGCATGTGGATAAACAATGCATAAGAAATCAAATATACAAGCATGAAACATAAGAACACAATATAACACAACTTGTGTGTTGGAAACCCTCAAGGGTATGAAAACCCATTTATATATTAAAATTTATTATATTCCTATAATAAAAACATCAATTTTATTTAAGAACCAACTTCACATGGAACACCAACCTCAACTAGCCAAGCACCCACTTGACTAGGCTTTAGAAAGCACCTACTTGTGAGGAGGCACCAACCCCTAGATGACTCAGAACCAATGAAATAACATAATTTTTTTTATTAACGTTATACCACTATTTTTCTCAACAAATATATAATAACCACCTTTCTCATATTTTCACACACTTTTATCCCTCTCAAACTAGCCTCTAGCCTTCTTCGCTTAACTAGCTCTCTTCTTGACTTGATTAGGTCATATGACCTTGATCCTAATATGAAAAACCTATGTCAAATATTCATCACTAATCTTATATTCTCTTAAAATTGTCTATAATACCTTATTATACTCACCAATGTGTTATATTATTCGCTTACACTTTGTACACATCAATAAGCCTAAAATTGCATAGTATTTATCCAAGTCACTTGCTCATATCCTTATTAGTCAGAAAAACATGATTAACCTCTTAGTTAGGCCATTAAATTGATCTTAATAAATCTCTTATATATGTATCAAATTTTATTTTATTCCATTTACATCTGACCTATCTCAATTAGGCCTTATCTCACCTTTAGGTCTCATAGAGACCTAGTCCCACTATGTCTGTTCTAAGACACATTACACTTTATCTTCCTTAGAAAATTTAAAAACTCCATGCATGGTAGTGAAAAATCATAAAAAATAAAATATATCCATTCTATTGTCATATAGGCTTCATAAAATGTTTTAGCTCAAACCACTACTTGGATCACACCATTAGTATTATTCATATTAGACTTGTGCATACCCAGAAAGTCTATCTTAAATAACTGAAGAATAAACACAAATTTGAAAATAAAAAATTTAAAAAATTCATATATAAATATGGTACATTACCTCATGGAGATAATTTTTGGTTGAATATTTTGTCGATCAGCATACTAATAAACAAAATAGGTCTGATCAGCCAAAGTAGGAAGATTAGTCGTCCAAATGTGTAGGTTTACCACATCAGAAGGGGACTGATCTCTCCTCTCATCAAGGGGAGGTTGCCTATGGATAAGCTATATATATATGTATAAATATAAAATAATACTCAAGGGTAGAACAAGCCATCCATCTCTCTTTGTTCAGAGATGATGTGTGAAAAACAAAGGAAAAACTCAAGGGAAATGACAGACAGTACTCCTCTTCTTTTAGAAGAACTATTCAACCAGCCACAAGAATACTCCTAGAAATAAAAGTAGAATGTAACTAAGGATGTAGTAACCAGCAAATCGAGATATAGCACAAAGTCTCCACCTGAATTGCTCAAGAGTAAAGTATAAAGGACAATGAGGGCACAAAGTTGTCCCAAAGCGTTTTACATAGAAATGAAAAGAAAACACACTTAAGGTAACTATGGGGGCACAAAGTCTCTCCATAGTTGATTCTTCAAGACACCAACCTGACTAATTTTACTAATCCTACTTATTGAATTAATGGAACATAAGATATATTAAGGAAAAAGACATAAGAACAAATTCCTCAACAACAAAGATATCACAGCACAAAGTATGAAAAAGTCCCTTGCTTTCTTATTCCAATAACAAAATATGATCAACAAACTGAGCACAAAGTTTCAATGATGCCTTTCAATTTGGGAAAAGTTTCGTTTAGATTGTCAAAAAAGAGATCTCTTTACAATAAGAGAGGGTCCCTTATATAGCCTCTTCAAGGAGGACTCGAGAATAGTAACACATCATGTTGCATGGGAATCTGTTAAGAAGACAGGCTGAAACTTAGGGGCATTTTACCTATTTTATTTTATCAATGCAAGCAAACAAGTCACGCTTATTGAAAGTTTACAACTTTCAATGTCCACCTGGCGATCTGATCTTAGCTTCATCATTCCTCCTTTTCTGGTTAATTGAATCGGGTCCTGGATTCAATTTAATGTTATGTTTCTTCCTCACTTTTTGTTGGTCTTGGCCTTGAAATCTATGAATGCATTTGGGTCTATAGATTCAAAGGATCAATGGCTATTTTATGGGCTTTAAAATTGATGTTCACTTTCTTGTCACTATGTGTTCTCAACAGCTAGTTCGCTGTGTTAAATTTGATGTCTTCAGGCACGTCACCCCTTGGTCCTCTTTTGGCTCTCTTTTTGGCACTTTTTTGGATTGGACTTGCCCTTTCAAGCCTTAAGAAACAATCCTTGAATGGGTTAGAAAGAGCCCTCCGTAAGGGTATCTATCTTTTCAAGTAGTCTTCAAATGGCCTTCGGGCTTCTTTGTTCCAGCAAATACTTAAGTTCTTTCTTTGGACTTCTTGAAAATGTCCTTCAACTTTGGTAGCTAAGAGTCCCCCACAAGGGCACCTACCCTTTGGGGTCCTTTAGTAGCCTTTTCCTTAAGAGTTTCCCACATTTTCCCCTACAGAATATCCCTCAGGCTTTCTTTATAGGTACTTTCCCGTAGATATTTTCCCTCGGCTTTCACCCACAGATAATTAATTTAGGGAAAATTCCCATGGACAAAAAGTCTGGGGAAAATTCCTGTAGACAAAAAGTCCATGAAAATTTGTTCCGCCAAGTCTTTGAACAAGTCTTCGGGTTTTTTGCCTCCATTCACTTCTTCAATTTATTTGGACTTTTTGTCTGAAGGAATTCCTTCGGATAAAAGTCTAAAAGAATTATGTCTACCTTTATTTTCCTTAGTTTTCTTTTTGAATTCTGAAAGAATTACCTTTGAAAATGACCCTTACGAAGGGTACTTTCATTGATCAAGTGTTCTCTGCAAGGACACTTGTCCTTCGAGAGGCCTTTTCATTATTGCATTAAACTTCCCCTTTGAACTTTGGCTGATGAACCAACTGTTGAACCGATCATTGAACCACTTCGTTGAACCAATCAGTTGATCCAAGCTTTGAACCAAAATGGTTCAAGCTGATGGTTCAATTGAATGAACCAAGTTGATGAAATGCTCCATTGAACCATAAGACGTTGAACCTTTTCATTGAACCAAGACGTTGAACCAAGTTTTGGTTCAATGGTTCAAACAAAGCCTTGAACCGGATGATGAACTATTTGATTGAACCAAAGGATGAATAAAAGCATTGAAACAAAGGGAATGAACCACCCAAGTGAAACAAAGCATTGAACCAATTGGTTGAACCAAGCCATTGAACCATTCCTTTGATTGAACCCACCATTGAACCACTTCATTGAACCAATCGGTTGAACCAAGCTTTGAACCAAAATGGTTCAAGCCGATGGTTCATTTGATTGAACTGAAGCGATGAACTGAGCGAACTATTTGAATGAACCTTCCTTTGAACCTTGAACCCATTACACCTTTAAACCAAAGTGGTTCAATGGTTCAACGTTTTAATGGTTCAAGCCGGCTTGATTTGGCTAAGTGTTAGAAACTGATTCTTTTGACTGAAACCACCTACAAAAGCCTTTGAACCTATAGAAATGAATCTATCTACAGAGTCTATAGAAACCAAGTCTGTATATTTTCTCTAACTTTGAAAGAGTTCATATAAATCAACTTGTAAAGCCCATTGGACTTGACATGTAGAGTCTGTAGATTATCCTTTTCTTGCATAGTCTGTAGATTTCTCTTCCTGTTGAGTTCATACATTTTAGCCTACAGAGTCTATAGATTTAAGCCTACAGAGTCCATAGATTTAATTTTGTAGAGTCCGTAGATTTTTTGAGAAGCTTGAAAAATGAAGAATTTGAATGCCCAGGACAAATTTCGAAAAGGGAAGACACAAATTTTGGTCTGAAAGACCAAAATAGTTCAAATGTTGTCCCAAAAATGAGTGAAAGCTTTTGGGGGACAACAACTGGCTCCAGTTGGGAAACTTCTGTCAATTGTAAAATGAATTGAAAGGAGTATAATCTAGAATATCTAGTGTCTTCATGTGTACCATTGGGTTACGGAGTCATGCTAACCAAAAATGAAAGGCATCAAAAAGAAAACAACAAAACAAAATAGAAATAAAAACTATACAAATATACATATATATAGATGCAATCATCTGATACTTCAAGAGTTGAAGTATTTTAGGTGTTTCTTCCTGAAAGGTAGTGAAAATAGTGTGCTATCTTGGTAAACCAGTAGGAAACCATTTTGCCCCCAGAAACGGTGATGGGCAAATGGAGCTCTCCACTAGGAAACCAATTTTCTACATCTTCTTATTGACTCTTTCTTCTTCTTTCCCCATGGCAAGGTGTGGTCTTCAATTTGAAATCCATAACTCCTTGCTTTCTTGGCTAAGGGTTCCTTTACCTAATTTTGATTTGCAGCAGCGTGGTCCATTACCATAATTGGTTGTTTTTTTGGTTCAATCCAGCATATGATTGGATTGTCCATATCAAACTCTTGACAAATTATCAGCTTAGCATCTCCTTTGATGTGAAGGAGTTTGATTTCTTCATCTTGAGCAATCTTCAATCTGGGCAACAGAGATTCACATCCAGTAGTGTTGTTGGTGTTGTTGACTTGCAAATTGCATGAAGGAAGAATATCTCCTTGAGGAGATATCAAGACAGTCCCAACTCCATCTTTGGTGGAAAAATTGTTGCCATTGGATTTTAGGATTGAAGTATCATCAGAAGCTAATCTCCTATCAAATTTCTCTTCATTAGAGATGGAAGATCCTTCCTTACTTGTACTACACCCTACCAATTCTCTTGAAGTCTTGTTTGGATCAATTCCTAGATTGTCAGCTACAGGACTTTCATCTATAGAAACATGAACATCCTCTATGGTAAAGAAATAATTACCCCTACCTGAAGACTCAAACAGAATTTGTGTTGCAGGGGATGATGTTCAGGTGACCATGTATTTTTCCTCCTTTTTAAGAATCAATCTCTTCATTACGCCTTGGACAGGGATCCTTGCTTCAAACAGGTCCATGGTTAGTTCTCCTCCCACATCCTTGCAAAAATTTCATCCAAGTAAAATGCCATAGGATGCTGGGATGTCAGCCACCAAGACAGTCATCTTGATTCTCTTGTTTGGAAAGGCTGCAAATTCAAATTGGGCATCTTTGATCTGCCCTAGTAATGGTACTTACTTGTTCTCCATGGAGAAACATCTCCCAAAGGTTTTGGTCAATGTGAGACCCAAAGACTCAGCTACTTTAGCAGGCATGACATTGTTAGATGCCTTGAAATCAATGATGCAATTATTGAGCTGATAACCATTTATTAATAGGGAAACATAGAAAGGTTCTATTTTCCCAGGGGTAGCTGGAAGAGTAATAATTAGATTATTTGGAATAGGAGTGTTCTTTGGAGAATCAAGAATTATTTTCTTAACCTCTTGTCTTGTAGGGATGGTTTGGTTCTTGACACATTGGACCAACCTATCCAATTGATCAAGATTGGACTGCAAATATTCAAATTCAGACATTTGTATTTTTGTCTTTTTGACATGATCAATTATGTCAAATGGTTGAATTGAGCTAGGTATAGAGGAAGGTACTTCAACCTTTTGGGTTTTAAGAGGGATGGGAGGTGGGCTAGTTTACGGATTAAGAGTAGAAGATGAAGGTGAAGTTGATGTACTTACATTTTGGGTGATCACCGAATCCTTTAACTAGAAAGGCAGAGTGGTTCCACACTTAGCAATTGTAATTACTAGCTGAGGTTGATCTTCTATCTTTCCTTTATCAGCTTGCTAGACTGATTGGTTTTTGGACCTAGTGAACACTACATATGATCCATCTGAAGCTTCTCCTTTGCTTATGGCTTCATCTTGGTAGTTTAGGAAACTAGTGTGGGAGTCACCAGTTGATTTTTTTTGATTGTCTTCAATGATATCAACATCATTTTCTTGATTCAATTCAATCTAGAAAGAGAATTTTGATTCTGCTTCAAGATATCCCATTGCCAAATTGGTTGGAGGAGTTTCCAGGGCAATTTTCCTTTGTGGGGGAGAAAGGTGATTTTGTTGTCCTTGATTCCTAGAAACATTGCCCTGATATGACTAATTTGGGAATGTCCTTCTATATCTAGGATCAGAAGACATTCATTGAGCCATTTGCTTTTTGAGAACAAGCAACTCATTTGCTAATTTTTGCACCATTGGATCTATGGTGCTTGTAGATGTAAATTTAGAAGATGATGAAGCTCTGTTTCTATTTGGATCTCTTCTTATCTTCCCTGCTAAGATGAGATCATCTTCTACCTCATGGCCAAAAGTTGAGCTACAACAAGATCTATTTGACTAGCACGTCTCAAGAGAAAACTTACTTCAGGTAACTAAGAATTAATGAAGAAACATTTGAGATTCTCAATTGTAGGTCAAGCAATGAAAGGAATTCTATTTCTTAGTTTGTCAAATTTGGCTATGAAGTCTCTCATAGGCTCATAAGGCTCTTTCTTCATCTATGTAAGTTGAGCCAGAAGTGCATGTGCATCTTCTACAGGTTTGAATTTGGCTTCAAACTTATTTTTTAGAGTATTCCAATCAGTTACAGACTGAGCCTGTAGATGATAAAACCAATCTATAGCAGCACCTTATAATGTTTCTACAAATAACCTAACTGCTACATCTTCAAATTTTACTCCAATTACTCCACAAGCTATACTAAATGCTGCAATGTGTTCATCAGGATGAACTTTTCCATCACCATAGAATTTAGGTAAATTCTCCCTTGAACTATGTGGGAGCTCATGTAGAGGAGTAATATTGAGAGGACCAAAAGCATTACCCTAGGGGCCTTGAACTACCATTATAGGATTTAGAAAAGGAGGGATAACAAATCTCAAAGGGTAATTATAGGCACAACTTTATCAACAACAGAAGTGGATACTTCATCTGGTAATGGAGATTTGGCTTTAGTAGGAGGGAAACTCTTGGTTCGTTGGAGACGAGATGGTGAAGGAAACAAATCAAAATCACTTTGATGTACCAACTCAAATATAGGGTCAACGATACCTTTAGCCCTTTGGCTTCGTGTATACCTTGAATCTGCTAGATTGTGAAACAAAAATGGAAAAGAATTGACTTTGCTTCAGTTAAAGCTTGAGGCTTTAAACTGTGCACTCTTTCCCTACTAGTGTGGAGGTGAATGAATAGGCTATATATGGATAATGGGTAAGACAAGTAACGGAGTCGCCAGAGTTTGTAATGGATAAGGGTTATAATGATAATGGGTTATATCCCCAGAAGAGTTGCCAAAAATTATTGGTTGAATATTTTGTTGATCAGTGTACTAATAAACAAAATAGGTCTGATAAGCCAAAGTAGGAAGATTAGTCATCCAAATGTGTAGGTTTACCACATCAGAAGGGGACTGATCTCTCCTCTCATCAAGGGGAGGTTCCATGTGGATAAGCCATATATATATATATATATATATATATATATATATATATATATATATATATATATATATATATAGAAAATAATACTCAAGGGTAGAACAAACCATCCATCTCTCTTTATTTAGAGATGATGTGTGCAAAACAAAGGAAAAAATCAAGGGAAATGATAGATAGTACTCCTCTTCTTTCAGAAGAACTATTTAGCCAGGCACAAGAATAATCTTGGAAATAAAAGTAGAATGTAACTGAGAATGTAGTAACCAGCAAATCGAGATACATCACAAAGTCTTTACATGAATTGCTCAAGAGTAAATTACGAAGAACAATGAGGGCACAAAGTCATCCCAAAGCCATTTACATAGAAATGAAAAGAAAACACACTAAAGGTAACTATGGGGGCACAAAGTCTCTCCACAGTTGATTCTTCAAGACACCTTCCTGACTAATTTTACTAATCCCGCTTATTGAATTAATGGAACAGAAGATATATTAAGGAAAAATACATAAGAACAGTTTCCTCAACAACAAAGATATCACAGCACAAAGTCTGAAAAATTCCCTTGCTTTCTTATTCTAACAACAAAATATGATCAACAGACTGATTACAAAGTCTCAATGATGCCTTTCAATTTGGGTAGAGTTTCATTTAGATTGTCAAAAAAGAGATCTCTTTACAATAAGAGAGGGTCCCTTATATAGCCTCTTTAAGGAGGACTCAGGAATAGTAACACATCATGTTGTGTGGGAATCTATTAAGAAGATAGGCTGGAACTTAGGGGCATTTTACCCATTTGATTTTATCAATGTAGGGAAACAAGTCACGCTTATTGAAAGTTTACAACTTTCAATGTCCACCTAGCGATCTGATCTTACCTTCATCATTCCTCCTTTTTTGGTTAATTGAATTAGGTCCTGGATTCAACTTGTTCTATTTCTTCCTTGCTTTCTGCTGGACTTGGCCTTGAAATCTATGAATGCATTCAGGTCTATAGATTCAAAGGATCAATGGCTATTTTATGGGCTTTAAAATTGACGTTCGCTTGTCTGTCACTATGTGTTCTCAATGGCTAGTTCACTGTGTTAAATTTGACATCTTTGAGCGCGTCACACCTTGGCCCTCTTTTGGCTCTCTATTTGGCACTTTTTTGGATTGGACTTGCCCTTTCGGGCCTTAAGAAATGATCCCTAAATGGGTTTGAAAGAGCCCTCTGCAAGGGCATCTATCTTTTTGGGCAGTCTTTAAATGGCCTTAGAGCTTCTTTATTCTGGCAAATAGTTAAGTTCTTTCTTTGGACTTCTTGAAAATGTCCTTCAACTTTGGTAGCTGAGAGTCCCCTGCAAAGGCACCTGCCCTTCGGGGTCCTTCAGTGGCCTTTTCCTTAAGAGTCTCCTGTATTTTCCCCCGCAGACTATCCCTCGAGCTTTCTCTGTAGGTACTTTCCTGCGGACATTTTCCCTAGGCTTTTGCTTGTAGACAATTTCCCTAGGGAAAATTCCCACAGACAAAAAGTCTAAGGAAAATTCCCACGAATAAAAAGTCTGCAAAATTTTTTTTTGCCAAGTCTTTGAACAAGTCTTTGGGTTTTTTTTCCGCATTCACTTCTTCAATTCTTTTGGACTTTTTGTCCAAAGGAATTCCTTCAGACAAAAGTCTGAAATAATTATGTCTTCCTTTATTTGCCTTAGTTTTTTTAAAATTTTTTTGAAAGAATTACCTTTGCAAATGACCCTTTCGAAGGGTACTTTCATTGATCAAGTGTTCTTCACAAGGACACTTTTCCTTCGAGAGGTCTTTTCCTTATTGCATTGAACTGCCCCTTTGAACTTTGGCTAATGAACCAACTATTGAACTGATCATTAAACCACTTCATTGAACCGATCGGTTAAACTAAGGTTTAAACCAAAATGGTTCAAGCCGATGGTTCAAGTGAATGAACCAAGTCGATTAAATGCTCCATTGAACCACAAGATGTTGAACCTTTTCGTTGAACCAAGATGTTGAACCAAGTTTTGGTTCAATAGTTCAAACAAAGCCTTGAACTGGCTGACGAACCATTTGATTGAACCAAAGGATGAATAAAAGTGTTGAAACAAAGGATTGAACCACCCGAGTGAAACAATGCATTGAACCGTTTGGTTGAACCAAGCCATTGAACCATTGAACCAAAATAACTAGCTCTCATTATTGTTTCAATCCAATTATAACTCCTTGTGATGTTATGAAAAAGGTAATATGGAAATTTTTGAAGAACCCACCATTGAACCACTTCGTTGAACCAATCAGTTGAACCAAGCTTTGAACCAAAATGGTTCAAGCTGATGGTTCATTTGATTGAACTGCAACGATGAACTGAGTGAACCATTTGAATGAACCCACCTTTGAACCTTGAACCCATTGAACCTTTGAACCAAAGTGGTTCAATGGTTCAAGCCACCTTGATTTGGCTAAGTGTTGGAAACTGATTATTTTGACTGAAACTACCTGTAGAAGTCTTTGAACCTATAGAAATGAATCTTTCTGTAGAGTCTATAGAAACCAAGTCCATAGATTTTCTCTAACCTTTAAAGAGTTCATAGAAATCAACCTGTAAAGCCCATTGGACTTGACCTGTAGAGTCTATAGATTTTCCTTTGCTTGCATAGTCCATAGATTTATCTTCCTGCTGAGTCCGTAGATTCAAGCCTACAGAGTCTATAGATTTAAGCCTACAGAGTTCATAGATTTAAGCCAGCAGAATCTATAGATTTTTTTAGAAGCTTGAAAAATGAAGAATTTGAATTCTTAGGACAAATTTCGAAAATGGAAGAGAAAAATTTTGGTCTAGAAGACCAAAATAGTTCAAATGTTGTCCCAAAAATGAGTGATAGCTTTTTGGGGACAACAATAATCATATGATTTAAAATTCTAATCACAAGGAAAAAGTACTCAAACCCTTCTCTACAAGTATCCCACTCAAAACTATCAAGTAGCCTCAAAATGTAGTCATGGAAAGTTGATATTCAATACCTAAATATATTATTTTACATATCTAGATAAATCTAAATTACTAGTATCATAAGTTCTAATGCTAAATATTAGTCTTGTATAAAAATATTTTGTCTTTAGTACACACAGTCAAACATGAACCAGTTAACCCCTTTTCCCTTAAATATTTAAATAACTTCCACTAAATATAAAATATTATAAAAATAATTTATATGGCATAAATGTCCCAAAAAAAAATATAAAATTTATTGAATACTTCATCTTAGGGCATAGATCCTCAAACTCATCATTGTAACTTGCTTACCTAGAATTGCCAGTTTACCTTAAAGACTAGTCATGGTGATTTTGACCTACACACTTGTGTAGACACTTTTAGATACTTTAAAATAATTATTTTTATCTTATGATATCATTATTAAAATATTAGATATACATATAATATTATTAAATTACAATATTGGTTGTATAGACCAATTTCATAGTCGTGTCCCTTATTATCTCATATAAACTAGAAAAGTCAAAATATAAGCAACATTTCAATCATATAAATTGGTCTTCAAATATTCTATCCAATATTAAAATTTATTATGTGTCTTTAAAAACATCTCCATGCATTTGTATTTATCTATAATCCATGATAACACATCCCTAATCACCTTCTCACTTCTAACCATTAGGCTTTTTAGCCATATGTTAAATTGTATGACCACTTATCAAACTTTAGGGATATAACCTAATAATAAACCACCATGGACATAATAAAAAGTCTCAAGATTCAACCTTCATCCATTTAGTAACTATGACTTGGTCAACGCTGACTATTATAGTAAATCTCTAAGAAACAAGGCCTTTCTTATAGGGTCCACTCACTCACCTAACAAACCAATCACACTTATAGGTTCCTAGGAGAGTTAAATACAACCTAAAATCACTTAAATAGTCATACCAACCCATTATGAGCACTTTAGAACAAAATATTTCTCATTGGGTCACTATTAGGGTTCTTTTAGGGTTTAAACCATCTTCTAGTCTTAATGATCATTCAAAAATCTTAGCCCTCATTCCAAAAACTAATGCTTGTAACTTTGAGATAAGAAACTTCCCCATATACCATGAATATATTAGGTTCCCATGTATAGGCTACATATTCCAATGAACACTTGAAAGACCTTCTCGGGTTGAGAACCCTCCATTCTATGTACTCAAGAGACCTTAAATTACTTTTTATTACCTTAACCTTAAAAATTTGACCTGAAATTTAGTCAACATACTCAAAAAAACATGAAATACAACTAAAAACACTCATCTCCATACTTTCCTTGGAAACATAACCTCATACCTTATTAGGCCATGTCCTCTCTCTTTGCTCTCTAGGTTTCTACTTGCAAGTCACATTAGGACTTAAAACTAACCTTTAAGTCTCTTTCCATGTTCTCTCTAAATTACATGCATGTTCATATAAAATATAAAATACTTAGACAATGTCAAAACATATTCATGTCTTGTCAATAGCTCATATTGCCTCATTAGGCCAAGCAATATTTAGAGATGGTCAAGTTACATATTAGGTTTGTAGGTAATACCCATATATTCTTACCCTGACACTCACACAAGTGATCCAAAGCCTCATAATCATACTAAAACAACCTCATACATCCTCATATTACTCTATGCATTTATCTGACTAGGACACCAAGATTATACCTTCTCATAGGGTCTCTTCATGTTATGACTAGCATCATGACTAGGCTTCTCAAGTACTTAAAGATTAAAAACTAACCTTGAAACACTCCTTGATTATTATACACTTTTCTCACATGAATTTTATTCCCCTTATAAAATATCATACCTTTGTGCATACCTCTCCATTCTCATCATGCACATGCTCATGATATAAATATGCTTGTTATGACTAGGCTTTTCAAGAACCTTGTACTTAAGGACTGGTACTCAAACATGCTTACCTTTTACTAAACCTTGACATCAACCTCAAAATATTCATTATGTTACCTTAAAATTCTCTCTCAATAGAGAGACAATAGGTTGCCTTCAAATTATCTCTTGTTGCATACCACTTCACCATGCATCTTTATTAGATGCACCTTGACCTTGAAATAAATGAAAACACTTCTCAAAAAACTCCCCCTTTGTCATTTATGGAAAAATATTCTTCAATTTGATCACTCTCATCTCCCCCAATATAGTCAAACTCACTTCTTGAACATTTTCCCCCTTTGACCTTAATGACAAAGGGTCTTCAACAAACTACCATCTAGAATCACACCTTCTTGAAACATAGGTTATGAAGCAACATAAGAACATGATCCCCCTTAATTCATGTAAACCTCCTTCAAATTAACTCATAACACAAGTCCACTTCTCAACATAGATCAAACTTAGTCAAAAACTAGAATAGCTCCCCCTCAAACCAAGCATCCACCATGCTTTTGCTAATAGAAGAGTGTCTTCATGAATCATAATGAAGTCATACCTTTCCATAGAACACTAAAACAACACCAATTAAGGAGATTCATATATATATATATATGCTTTCATAAGACTTAATGTCTTTCAATATCCTTTTAGGTTTTGTTAGCACTATAGGCTTGATCTCTTCATCAATCATTCGATCATCAATGTGAGATGGCAACATGCATTCCTAGCTTGATTTTACTTTTGAAGCATGATCTATCATTAAAAATATTCCAATTGAGCTTGCAGACTGATCATGACTCATATTCACTATCTTTGGTTTCCATACATTCATTTTATTTCTTTCTTTCACTCTAGGGGCTTAAAACCTCATGTTTTGACTTGATGACCTTATAACTCTATTAGGACATAATCTTGTAATGTGTCTTATGTTATGATAACTATATCAAACCACCTTATATATACCATTTGACTAATGTGAATAATTACTCCTATAGTTCCATAAGTACTCATTCTCAGAGGGTCTCCTACACTCTCTTGATTTATGAACAAAATGACTGCATACAAAATAGTAACCATTGAATGAATTAGCATACCTTATAACATTAGGTTTTTTTATATGTCTTTTAATTTTGACCTTCTTGTCTTCAATATACTTGTCTTTGACTTTATCTTCAAACTTTTGGTCTTCTTTAAAACAAATATTTGTCTTATCACTCTTAGACTTTTGACTACTCAAGATATCATCTAGAGCCTCAGTGCTCTTTTCAAACTTCACAAAGATATTCATCTTTATAGATGTTTTATTCAACTCATCTTTTATGGATTATAATTCAATTTCATACCTAATGCATTCTTCCTCTGTAACCTTTAGACTTGCATTGACTACCTCCATCTATGCCTCAACTTGATTGATGATCTCATCATACTCCTTAGAAGTGTTACTTAGTCTTTCCTCAAACAAGCCAATCTTCTCCTCATAGTCCTTAACTAGTGTTCTTAGTTTTTTTTTCTCCTTTGGAAATTCAACTCCTCTAGGGAACTTAGCAACTCTACTTCAATGTTCATTTCAACTTATTCTTCATCTGATTCTACTTCAACCATAAATCCTTTCCCATTTAAGAAACCCTCATTGTCTGATTCTATGGCCATGAAAAAGGTCTCATTATTATCATGTTTTGGTTTATTACTTACATCATCACTCTCAGATGTACTTGAGTCATTTACATAATAATATTTATCTTCTTTAGTATAAAAACATCTCTTGTTTTTTAAATTTCCTTTCTTGCCTTCATACTTCTTGAACTCCTTGTTTTTATCAGGCTTATAGGGCTTCTTATCATCTCTATTATGTTCATCATGTTATTCATCATGCTTATATGTATCCTTGTTAGGACATTTGGATGAGAATTTACCTATATTTCCATAGTTTAAACTTTTGAAGGGTAACTTACCCTTATACTTACCAGATCTAAACCTTAGCTTCCTTATAAATATGGCTATCAGTTGATTATCATCAACATCTAAGCAATCCTCATCCTTAACCTTCTTGGATTTTGAATTTTTATCAATTTTTAAAGCTACTTCCTTCTTGGGAGGTCTTCTTTCATTATTTATCATCTCATAGGTAGTCAAGATGCCATGATTCCCATCTATATCTAGTTGGTATAAATCTTTCATCTCTTCTAATGTAGTCACCTTAGAGTCAAACTTAGGAGTTAATGATCTCAATACTTTTTGAAAAATAATAGATTATTTCACTTATTCTCCCAATCATTTAATGACATTGAAAACTTCATCAATCCTCAATAGGTAAGGTGAAATGGTTTTATCATTAGGCTTTCAAACTATCTTTGGTGGGTCTGCAACTTGGCCATCTTCAACTTGGTGTCTCCTTCATAGATAGTTTTAAATTTGTCCCATATTTATTTACCCAATTCATATTGAACTAACTTCATAAGATCTTCCTTTCATATGCCACGAAGAATAACATTCATTTCCTTGGATTTGTTTTCACTATATTTATTACATGTTACATCATTTGGTGGAATAAGAGGATCACTATAGCCATCCACAACTGACTACCAAATATCTTGAACTTGAGACATAAAATATATATTCATACTAAAATTTCATAAGGCATAATTAGATCCATTAAATAATGGAGCCTTACTGGTAGAGAAACCACCTTGAGTTTGTTGACTAGCCATCCATGCTTCTATGATATTATTTTAGGATTTTAGACCTACTTTAAAGGACAGGCGCTGATACCAAATTTTATAAGTAAAATTAATAGGGTTTGAATATATATTAAAAACCTTTATTTTAATTCCACTTAAGCATTCATGAAGACTCATTCAAGAATATGGATAAATAATGCATAAGCAATCAACTATACAAGCATGAAACATAAGAACACAAGATAACACAAATTATGTGTGTTAAATCCTCAATGAGATGAAAACCCACTAATAAATTAAAATTTAATATATTCCTATAATACAGACATCAATTTTAGTTAAGCACTAACATCACATGGAATACCAACCCCAACTAGTTAATCACCCACTTGACTAGGCTTTAGCAAGCATCTACTTTCAAGGAGGCACCAATCCCCTAGATGACATAACATGAAATCACTCACATAGTTATTTTTATCACCTTCATACCACTATGTTTATAAACTAATAGAGGGTGAACACCTTTCTCTGCTCTTCTGATGCAGGAGCATCAAGCCAAGAAGCACTATTTTTGAGTTGTTTTCAATAAGGGGTCAAATCTAGTCAAATTTTGGTGACAAGGTATATTAAGTACCATATTAGTTCCATTTGTGTTTTATTAATCCATTTAGATTCATATTTTTTTTAATGTGGTCTCTAGGTGTTTTCCATCCAAAATAGGGAATTTGAAAATTCAAATGTTTATAAGAGCCTAAGAGAGCATAAAACTAGTATAAGAGGGTTAAAAGAAAAATTGATGGTGTAAGAGAGTAAATAAGACCTGTAATAAGTGTTTCAATTCATAAGTGTCATGTTCAAAAAATGGAAATCATGTTTTGGCTTTGTAACCACTCACCCATACATTGCGTTCAAGAGAAAGAAATTGTTTTGTAATTATTTTGGAAACCAACATTGAAATTGGTTGGAAATAAAAAATGGTATAGAGTCTAAGGAGAGAGTATGGAATAGAGAGGATAATATGAGATAGTAGAGAATAGGGGAGATATATACCTCTAAAATAAAAGGAGGAGAATCTAAAGATGATTATATGCACAAACTCCTTGTAGAAGATGATATGTCCATGTTTTGGACTACATTGTAATGTTGTTAAACTCAATGAATAAAGAAATTTGTTTTTCTGTAATGCCTATCTTATCCTTGAATATTTATGTGATTATTTTTAGTGTTATAAAACAATAATATGATCCTTTAGAATGCATATGTGTATGTCTTTAGGTTGTTGGTAGACTGATGATTACAACCAAGTGAATGAAAAGTGGATTAATTACTACAAATTTCAAGGCCCGAATGGAAGTTTAAAAAGTGAGTGGATATTTATTAGAGAGATTATTTATTTTAATGCGATTATTTTAATTCAAATAAATAATTAAACCTGATAGTCATTCTATAATAAATAAGATTTATATTGATATAGTTGATATCATATTCCCATAGTCCAAAGGAAACCCACTATTTTTGTATGAACATTGTTAAGAAACACTTAAAGAGTTTAAGGATTTGGATGGTTCTTGATTTTAGAATTCATTGACAAATTTTAATGTGCATAGACACTAAAACTAGACCCTAAAATTATTATTGTCATTGATTGTTCAAACTCAGATCCCAAAATTTTGTATACCCTGTTTACATAGGCAGTGATTGAGAAAGAAGAAAATGCACATGAGGAATGGAAGGAATAAATCTTTGATTAAGTGTTTGTAATTTTAATAAAGTGTTTAAGATACTCAATTAACCTTATTGTTTCTTTTAAACTCTTAAAAAAATTTATAGGTTATGAAACCCCTATATATTCATGATTATATAGGTAAAAACCTTATGTTAGAGCCATTGAAAGTGTTGACATAGTTAGATATGAAATCTAACATAGTTGTATGGAGAGAGTAGATGAAAATAGATATTAATATGCTAGTCTAGTCCTTTGAATCATTATATAATGCAATAAATTGAATTTATTAAGCCCTCAGCCTATGCAGGTTGTAGAAACCCTAAAACTAGGGTTTGGGTCTTGCTAAGAGATTCCACCATTAAAAAAATTCCAATATTCATGGTCTAGTGTAATTTGAGGTGAAATAATATATTTTGGTATTTACAAGTCTATACGGACCTCACAAGTATGGTTATAAGGAACTAAGTTGAAACAAGGTTACATTAGGCCTAATACAAGGCTAATTGTAAGGAATAGAGACAAGAAAAGGGGTTTAATGATTGAATAATTTAATCAAAAGAATTGGAATCATCAAGGAGCATAAAGGGTACTCCAAAGAGTAAATATTTCTTCAATAAATATGACATATTTTGCAAACAAAGGGGAAAGGCTAATAAGGAAAATTACAAGCCTTGAGAAGACTTAGTGAGCCTTAAGCAAGGAAATTGAAGGAAGGGGTCAGTCTAAATACTTATAAATAGATGTAAAAGGTGTAAAAATATTTAACAATACTATTTATATATTAAATTTAGTGGCTTTAAACATAGAGAAAGATTTGGGTTTTGAAGCCTAAGTGTTTAGGTTAACAAAAGCCAGTGGAAGCATGAAGAAAAAATTGTGCATGAGATGAATTCAAAGAGATAAAGAGTGAATCTTATCTTATGGATATATGTAAATACAATTATGGAGGGGTTACTAAATTTATAAGTAATAAGCACCAAAAAATAAGTTTCAAGTGAAAATAAAGTCAAAGGAAGGGCTTGATTGGACAAGAAGATTTAAGATAAATTATAACATTGGTAGAGACCTTTGATAGGACCATAAGGAAGATATTATTGTTTAATGACTTCTCCCAATTCCTCAGCATCATCTTCACACACCTGTATCCCTCTCAAACTAGCCTCTATCCTTCTTCACTCAACTAGATCTCTTCTTGACTTGATTAGATCATATGAACTTGATCCTCATATGTAGAACCCATATCAAAGATTCATCAATAATAATCTATGTTATTATTATGGTATATAATACCTTATTGTGCTCACCAATGTGTTATAGTATTCTCTTATACTCTGTACACATAAATATGCCTAAAACTACCTAGTATTTTTACAAGTCCCTTGTTCATATCCTTCTTAGTTAGCCAAACACCCTTAACCTCTTAGGTTAGATATGAAATGGATCTTAATACATATCTTATACATGGATAAAATTTTCTTTGAGTATTTTTATGTTTTACCTATCTTAATTAGGGCTTATCTTACCTTTAGGTCTTGTAGAGACCTAATCCCATTAGGTCTATTCTAAGACATGTTACACTTTATCTTCCTTAGAAAATTTACAAACTACACACATGATAGGAACATATCATAAAACACTAAAATATAACCCTTATAATCTCATCTATTCTTCATAACACTTTTTAGCTCAAACCACTACTTGGAGCACACCATTAGTACTATTCATATTAGGCTTGTGCATACCAAGAAAGTTTGTCTTAAATAACTGAAGCATAAACACAAATTTTCTAAAAAACCATGGAAAAAAATAATATATACATAATATAATTACCTCATTGACATCACCATATTATTTAAACTTAACAAAATGAAAAAGTAATCAAACCCTTCTCTACAAGTAGCCCACTCAGAACTGTCAACTAGCCTCAAAACACATCATGGACTTCAATCCCTAAAATAATACTTAATATGACCTATGACACCTTAAATATATTTTTTTAAATATTTATATCACTCTCAATTATAATTATCATAATTTATAATTCCAAATGTTGGTTGTGCATCCCAATGTTTTGTCTTCAATACACAGTCAAACCTGAACCAGTCAATCCTTTTTGTCTTCAACATTTAAATAACTTTCACTAAATATAAAATGTAATAAAAATAATTTATAGGACATACATTTCCAAAAATAATAAAATAAAATTCATTATATACTTTAGCTTGTGGTATAGAGCCTCAAACTCATCATTGCAACTTTCTTACCCATAATTGTCAGTTTATCTTGAAGACTAGTCATGGTTATTTTGACCTTTACACACTTATATAGAATTTTTTTGAAGACTAGTCATGGTTATTTTGGCTAAAAATATTAGATAGAAATATAACATGGTCAAATGACAATATTTGTCTTGCATACCAATCTCATAGTCTTGTAACTCATTATCTCATCAGAACTAGATAGGTCAACATATGAGCAACATTTTCATCATATATAATGATCTCCAAATATTATATATAATATTAAAATTTATTAAATTTCTTAAAAAACATCTTTTTGAACTTTTATTCATCCCTAATCCATGATAACACATCCCTAATCACCTTCTCACTTCTACCTGGTTTTATCATTGTTTTCACCATTAGAAGTTTTAGTGATATGTCAACTTGTATGAATGGTTTAACACACCTAAGGGATATAACATAAAAATAAACCACCATGGACATAATATAAAATTATCAATATTAAAACTTCATCCATTTATCAACTTTGACTTGATCAACTCTGACCACTACACCAAATCTTTGAGAAATAAGGCCTTTCTTGTAGGGTCCACTCACTCACCTAACAAACCAATCACACCTAGAGATTATTGGTAGAGTTTAATACAACCTCAAATCAATTAAATAGTCATATAAAACCATTTTTATCACTTTATAATAATATATTTCTCATCAAGTCACTATTAGGGTTTTTTGAGGGTTTAAATCATCTTTCAGTGTTAACAATCATTCATAAACCTTAGCCCCTCATTCCAAAAATGAACAATTGTAAATTTGAGATAGGACCATTCCTAATATACCATTAATATATTATTTTCCAATTTATAGTTTACATGTGCTAATTAACACTTAAAAGACCTTCTTAGGTTGATAACCCTCCAGTCTGTGCACTCAAGAGACCTTAAATCACTTTTTCTTGCCTTAAAATTCAAATTTTGAGCTAAAATTTGGTCAAAATACTTTAAAAAACATGAAATAAGTTTTTCAAAACTCACATATCCATAATTCCCTTGTAAATAGAACCTCATACCGTATTAGGCCATGCTCTCTATCTCTTTATTCCTTAGGCTTTGACATGCAAGTCATATTAGGCCTTAAAACTAACCTTTAATTATATTTCCATGTGCTATCTACCTTATATACATGTTCATAAAACATCTCACATACTCATAAAATGTAAAAAAATATTTGTATGTCTTTTCAATAGCTCATGTTGTCTCATTAGGCCAAGTAGGGTTTATAGATAATCAAGTTGCATACTAGGTCTTTAGGTCTTACCCTTGTAGTCTTACCCTAAGCCTCACCTAATTTCTTCAAAGCCTAATAAGAATAATAAAATAGGCCTCATTCATTAATCTCACCAGGTCATAAATCTTATACCTTCTCATAGGGTCTCTTCATGCTATGACTAGCATCATGACTAGGCTTCTCAAGTACTTAAAGCTTAATAACTGATATTGAAACACTCATTGATGATTCTACACTTTTATCAAATGAATTTTATTATCCTTAGATAATATCATACCTATGTACATACATCTTCATTCTCATATTGCACATGCTCATGATATGACTATGCTTGTTATGAATAGGTTTCTCAAGAACCTTGTACTTAAGGACTAGTACTCAAACATTATTATCTTATACTGAACCTTGACATCAACCTCAAAAGAATCATTAGGTTTCCTTAAAATTATATCTAAAAAAATATACAATAGGTTGCCTTCAAATTCTCTCTTGACACATGGCTTCCTTGTCACATACAACTTCAACATGCATCTTTACCAGATGCACCTTGACATCAACCTCTATATTAATGATATCAACTTTGACCTTGACATCAATGAAAATAATTATCCACATAAATTTGGACACTAGAGCCAAAATGATACTATACAAGGTATGGAACTATTATATAATATACCCAAAAGCATAAAAGCCTAGATTTGCTAAAAAGGCATATTAGTTACAATCAAGGTTTTTATAGATTCAGTTATAAATTATTAGTTTTTAAATAGTTTTACACAAAATCATAACAATTTTATCATATTGGTGGAATATTTCATGTCATGATTACTCAAAATTAGTTTTATATATATATATATATTATTACAACCCAGTAAATAATCCATATGCTTAGATATCATATTTGGGGGCATCTACACAACACATTGTTTCAGTATGCTCACTTATGCACTAGCTCATCAAATGGAGTGGAAAACTCCATGTCATTATCTAATTTACACACACCAAATACAATGTTACAATTATTCACTATTTTGATTCCTTACTCTATATATAATAGTTTCCATTACCACATAGTCCTTGAGCTACGTACTTGAGTACCCAGAAGGCCCCTAGGCCAATTTTAATTACATATTTCCCTAATGGCCACATAACCATTAAATAGTTTTAGTTACAATCATCAAATTTAATTAAATTATGTAATTTAGTTATAGATTCACCTACTACATAGTATTCAATTATGGACTCATAGTCTACTTGAATTCATGAACTACCTATATAAGAGGGTTAGACAAGCCATTAGTCCAATCCAAGCTATTCATAGGTCATGATCCATCTAGAAAGGGTGGTAAATGATGGATTCAAGGACATATTTAGTTATTTATACACCCATACATAGGTATTTAGCAAGACATTAACTCAAACTGAATTATTTATCAATTTGATCACTATTTACATGCACACACATAGGATATTAGTTCACAAACCTAGTGAGGTGTATTTATTCATTTCCTCTCTCTTATATCTTTAATAAATTTTTTATTTTATTTTGATATATATTAAGTAAGTATTTATATATTCATTTTTCATTTGTAGGACACATGATGGATCACACTTCACATACTCATATCCAAATTCATAGACTTAACCTCATAGGGTAGTCTAAGTATGTTTATTTTTCCTTTATCCTGGTCATTTTTCTTTGTTACATTTATATAATAAAGGGGGTGATGGTAATTTAATCATATAAAAATAACACTTGAGTTCTAAGAGTGTTACTTGAGACCACCCATCCCTATCTTAGTCCTATACCTATCTTAGGGCCTATTTAGACACTTATCCATCTTTTGTGTGGGACACACATTCCTAGACATCTCAAAATTAGTCCCAAACCTTTCATTAGGAATTCAAACCCCTATTTACTAAATTTATGCCACCTATACACTAGTAACTAAATTGGACACCAGTGCCACAACATGATTGTCCTATTTGAGCACTATTAACCTTTTCCCTCTTTTTATCTCTACTGAATATCTTTTTTAATTCCTAAGATGCCTAGGGTTAGCCTATACCTATTTAAAACATGAACAAGCACCATATTATTATATATACATGATTTTTATCCCTTTATCCACTTGATGGAAATAATTTTAAATTACACACAAACAAGCTCAAAACAAGTTACTCATAATCAAGGTTAATAATCCCTATTCTTCCCTACTTCTACATACAATCATCGACAACCCTCCTAAGCTCAGAATATAATTATTTCCAGTCTCAATCCTCAATTATAAAAATCAACTTTACATTCATACTAGCTTCAATTACACTTGTACCAGTACTTAGGTGGGTAGAACTACATTGGGCTTGATCTGATCCCTCCTCAAAGTATTAGTATGTAAGAAACACTCATCATAACGGGGTGTTGAGGATGTCCAACCTACCCAACTAACTCCCCATATTTACTACTTGTGCTAAATAAAATACCATAATCACATGGTAGTCTAGGGTTCTCATATAAAATCAATCATAATAGGTCACAAATAGTGAATTAGGGTTTGTCCACATAGGAACAAGCTTAGCAGACTCATACATAAGTGCTCTTAGAAGCTCAAAATAGCTCTTGCATAGAGGACACTATCACAATAAGTGGACACTAGTGACACATTTTTACTATCCATGTTAAGGAACTATTGTATAGGATATTTTTTGACACATCAATCCTATTGATGACACTTATACCAGCTCTTGTACCATTTTTTAGCCTTTGTGTCTTAGGCTTAGGTAGTTAATAACTAATTATTCATTTATCTCCTTTATTTCTATTATTATAAATATCAATTTACCTTAGTTATTTCAAAAATTAATGGTTGTATTTACTACATACTTTATACCCTAATTTACTTTACTCAAACCCTTTAATAACTTGGGGCTTACACTTCGTAACCCTAAAAAATTAATTCATAATTCTAGAATTTATAAACCACTATGAAGAGAAAAAATTACACAGTAAACAATTATTAACAAAAACATAAATTTTATGCTAAATGTGGATATTAGGTCATTCTATATTATATCCCAAATATCAAAAGCCAATAGACTATAGCTAATGATGATAAATAATGAGAATACCTTGGTGAACTAGATTACTAATCACTAAAATACATTTGCCAATGAGATGACCAATTTCCAAAAGATATAAATAAATGAAAATTCCCTCCAAGGTTATAATGTTTCCTCTTCCTTCCAAAATGTTCCAAGGAAATTGTCATCAAGGATAGAGGAGTGAAGATATGTGTTTTCATCAAAATGTATCCTATCTCAACTAATCACATCTCTTTCTTATGAAATCATATATTATGTACACACAATATTTTAAAACTTTATCATTTAATGAATATTTATCTCTTGAAAGAACCTATTGATTTATTATCTCTCTGAGTGCACACTTTAGAGAGTGCACCAATAAAGTGGTGGGTATACCATTGGTTCTTTTCAATATTGTTGGTCAACACTAGCATTACCTAAACCCATTAAAAATTAAGCCTATCTAACTCTAAAATTAATCCAAACCCTCTTTACACTTTTCCATAAAAAATTACCCTTAACTATGTAAAAACACTCATTTCCTACTAAGTTCGCTTGGTTCAACCATGTTATAAAGGTTAAAGTGCACATTATAGAACTAGGTTCACCTAGCCAACCTAATTCGAGGCCTAATGGTAAAGTTTTACTTAAAATGGGGTCATGTTGGTAGAATTCATAATTTTTTTTAAGGGTTAAATATTATTCATTTATATAAAAAAGGCTAATTTCAATCAAATATAGAGTAACATTCATTTTTGCATCATTAAAGTTCACAATTTTTCTAAATTTGCATTTGAAGGAGCAACTCTTAAGGTTTGACTTGGAGATAATATAATTTATCTTGTAAGGAGTAATTAATTAAAAGTATTAGTATTTTATCCTAGATCTTATTTTTATAACATGATCATTACAATGCTACAACAACCTCTTACAAAGCACCATTGGTCAAGGGGGCGATTGAGAGTTGACAATCTTACCCAAGGTAAGTATTCCTAACTCTCACTATTTCATTTGATAGATAGATATTATATAAATTAATGTGTGTTTAATTTATAATTAATTTATTATATCACATCTATCATTAAGTGCACAAATTTATACAATATAAATGAGCCTACCCATGGACATGTTTTTTCTTGAAAATTGAGAAATCTAAACTTTTATAGATAATTTGAGATGGCTACACTCAAAAGTAGATGATGGTGTAAGAACATGAATTATATAATTGATTATAGTTTCCAAAAAACTATTTTTTTAATGTTTAATAATATCTAGGTTAAACATATAAAAGTGGAATAACAAAGTAGATAGACAACTCTGTGGCCCCTCATTTTTTCAGCATTTTTTAATATTGTTTAAAACCATTTGGAAACATTTTTGATAAGATCATCTAGTTTTTAATATATATTTTTTTATAATTTTAAATTATTTATTTTTAATAATATAAAAATTAAATAAATCCTAAAATTGACAAAAAAATGGATAATTAGATGTGCAACCTCCCCTAACTACCTCCAACAATTGAAAACTAGTTTTCTTAATGTGTGTAGAATTAGGCTTAGTTTTTAATCACATACATTTTTTTAATATGGATCAATGAAAAAAATAACACAATAATATATAGGCATGTATATTTATAACACATAGAGGCATGTAAAAGATATAGTTAGAAATCAACACAAATAAAAACTTAAAATAATCCAAAAAATATATAAATCATATTTTTGGAAATAGGGGAGCATGTCCATCGTCATGGTAATAATTTTATGAATTTTTTCATTGAAATTTGTAGTGTATTTGGTGATATAAGTTTTTTTTTTTTTTGGTTTTGTATAAAAAATCTTAGATTACATCGTGTGTTGACAAGTCCAAGCCTTTAACTCAGGAATCTCAACCATTTTTGAGCCAAAAGGATTATTTTTTGAATGTAAACAAATTATAGAATGTATTAATTCCTTTAATATTACTTTAAAAATTAGAAAATATCTATTAGAATGGATATCTATATTTTGTATTACAATGTGAAAGTAATGCATATGCACTATAATGCGTATGTGTTACCTTCACATTGCACAAAAATGTAGAAAAGATCTATTGGAAGGGATAGATGGTTTACTAAAATAAATGCTAAGTATAATTTTACAATTAAAGGAATGTAAACTTATACTTTAATTTTTTTGTAGTAAATATAATAAATTAGGTTCACTATGGGTATGATAGTGTTAGTCTCATAGTTTCATGCCTTATAGTGTGCGAGATAGTTTTTCAAAATTTAATATGGTTAGTATATAGGAATTTTTAGGTTCTCAATATTGAACCTAGGGATTTTTAGACATATATTTTTAAATTGATGTCCATTTTTGTTGAACATTTAGTCATTTTTTGGGTTTTTGTGCCCTTTGGATTCCTTTTTGTCTTTTTTAAGAGTCTTACATTTGTAAAAATTGAATTTTAAAAACCACTCACTTTGAATTCAAGTTAAAGTGGTGTAATTTGAACAACATAGGTCACATTGATGACTTTTACACATCAAACAATAACTTTGTCTTAATTTCACTTACTCATCATCCTTACCTCATCCCTAATCACTTTGTCCTCGTCCATTATCATCCCTAGTCACTCCCTCCTTATCCCTCTTTATATCTAATCACTCCCTCATTTCACCTCACCATCACTTATCTTATTTAATCACTCCCTCATCATTGCTAATCACTCACTCATTTACCCTCACCATCCTTAATCATACCTAATCATTATTTCATCATCCCTAATCACTCACCCCCATACGTTATCATCCCTAATCACTCCCTCATTGACCCTCATTATCCCTCATCATCCATAATCACTCCTTCATTTAATCTCACCATTCCTCATCATCCATAATCACTACTCCATCATCTCTCATCATCACTAATCACTCCCTCTTCTTTCATAATCATCTATAATCACTCCTTAATTTACCCAGACCATCCCTCATCATCTAGAATCACTCCTTCATCCTCCATAATCACTCTCTCATTAAACTTCACCATCCCTCATCATCCCTAATGACTCAGTCATCATCTCTACTATTCCCTCCTCATCCCTCTACATCCCTAATCACTTTTTCCAATACCTTGGTGGTGGGAGTAGTAGATTTCTAATTTTTCTCAGTTGTATTTGTTTTAATTATAAAATTTAATCACTGAAATAAGGCCCAAAGAAACTCTTATTTCACTCATCCTATTTCACTCAAATAAGGAACTCAGAGATATCATTTGATTATCTTATGGGATTCAAAGATATATATGGTGATCCATGCTAAGACCATGGAGAGAGTGTGTATCTAGAGACTTGGAATAGAATAAATATTTAGGAAGTAGATAAAGGGGTGGGATGAAATTTTATTAATTACATATATAGATTTGGATATGGGCATCTAATAATCCAAAACCAGAGTTAAGAACCCAAATTTATATCTATATATATAAGGGCAATTATATACTAGTTCATAATTCCAATCCCAAACCCATAGTTGACTTATATTTTTTCTATATGTCATTGACAGTATGTCCATAGTAGACTAGTTTCTTAGATAGATAGATAGGCAGTCACAAATCAATAGAGGGTGTTCCAATTCAATATCTAATAGACTGTGTTTCCCAACCCAAATTTATATATACCCATTATAATGTGGGGGATAGTTTTTCAAAATCTAATTTGGCTAGTACTTACACATTTCTAAGATTTCATTATTAAACCTTCGGATTTTAGGAAATTACTTTTATAATTAATGTATATTTGGGTAAACATATAGTCATTTTTAAGTTTTTTGTTCCTTTTAAATCATTTGATGTCATTTATAGGAGTCCTAAGTTGGCCAAAATTCTAGTTTAAAAACCACATGCTTTTAGCTCAAGCCAAAGAGGTATGATTGGGGTATCATATGTCAAATTTATGACTTGAGCACATCGAATAATGAATTTATGTTAATTTCACTTTTTCATCATCCCTAATCACTTACTCATTATCCCTCATCACCCCTAATCACTCTCACCTCATTACTCATTATCCCCAATCACTCCCTCACTATCTTTCACTATCCTTGATCATCTATAATCACTCCCTCATCATCCCTAATCACTCACTCATCATACCTAATCATTCCATCATTGACCCTAATTTACATTATCATCCCTAATCGCTATATTATCCCTTGATATCCATAATAACTCCTTCCTTATCCCTAATAATTTGTAATCACTCCCTCTTCATCCATCCTAATCCATAATCACTCCCTTATTGAACCCCACCATCCCTCATCATACCTAATCACTCCCTCATTGACCCTCACCATACTTCTTCATCCATTATCACTAATTCATAATTATTCATCATACTTAGTCACTAACCCCTCATCCATAATAATCTCTAATCACTTCATAATCATCCTCATTGACCCTCACCATCCCTCATCATCCCTAATCACTCACTTATTGACCCTCACTATACCTCACCATCCCTAATGATTCCCTCATCATCCATCATCATCTTTAATCACTCCCTCCTTATCACTCCTCATTTATAATAACTCCCTCTAATACCTTGAGGGTGGGTGCATTGGATTCTCTTTTTTGATAGATTGGCATATGTTTGTATTCCAATTTTTACTCACTCAAATAAGGCCCAAGGAAAATATTATTTCATTCATAATATTTCACTAAAATAAGTAACTCAAAAATATCATCTAATTATCTAGTGGGATTCAAGGATATATATGGTGATCCATTCCCAAAATATGGAGATAGTGTGTATCCAAAGCCATGGGATAGGATAAATAGTCATGCAAGAAAGAATAGGGTGAGATTAAATTATATTACTTACATATATAGATTGGGATTTTAGAATCTAAGATACCCCTTCAAATCAATTTTATTTTTGATTAGGTTCCTTATAGGCCAAAAGTGACACAAAAACACCATATCCATTTATGATTAAGGTAAATGCAAATAATGGGCCCACCACACTAATGCAAGGCATACATACTGAAGTCCATTCAATGATGCCAAGAAGTTGAAACCAAATATTGTATTAATAGGGTAGGAGTTAACCATCACACCATATTACCCACACCTATATTTCATTATGTATCACATCAAAATCTTGAAATATATATGAATATGGCATCAATCTATTCTATGATATAGATATGTACTACATCAAACAAATCATTCAAACCATGTTGGGAATTATACACATTTCATCACTCCCTCCAATACCTTTTTGGTGGGTGTAGTGGATTTATTCTTGTGCATTATTTTTGCACATTCACTCATTTATCTATATAGTTTATATTTATTCCTCTCCATTCAAGCTATAGTTCATGTATTCAATCATGTATTTAGGTATGCTATACTCAAGATCAAGTAATGGCTCAAATATTCAATCAGGTAGGCAATATTCAAGTAGATAAATTAAGTAGGTAATAATCAATGGTACACACACACACACACACACACACACACACACACACATAGAGAGAGATATGTATATACATATATATACATGTGTGTGTGTGTGTGTGTACATATATACATATATATACATATATATTATATATACATATATATATAACATAAATAACATGATTAAAATGTTATATATATATATATATATATATACACACACATATACATATACATATACATATATATACACACATATACATATATATACATATACATATATACATATATATATACACACATATATATACATATATACATATATATATCTATACATATATACATATATACATTTATATATATATATACATACATATATATACATACATATACATATATATATATACACATATATACATATATGTATATATATATATATAAATATATATATATATACATATATACATATATACATACATATATATATATATATATACATATATGTATATATATATATATGTATCTATATATATATGTATCTATATATATATATATATATATATATATATATATAACATAAATAAAATGATTAAAATGTTCATTTATCATTATATCTATTAGGAAGCAAACTTCCCTTGCCAATAATAGAAGCTAAGTAGGTAGGGCATAACTAGGTCAGTAGGAAAACAATATGTGCAAGTTATATATCATGAATCAAGTTTCCCTTAATAGAAAAAAATATATTATATAAAAATAAAGTAGGTAGAATAATAATGAATTTATATATTAGGAAGAAATATTCCCTTGCCTTATCAGGTAGGGTATAATTAATTAGGCAAGGTAAGAACAAATCTATCTATCAAAAAATAAGATTCCCTTGATAGATATTCCTTAATCCAGAATACAAGTAAAGATAGATATCATTAAGGAAAAATTCCCTTAATATTTATGCCTTAATTCCTTACTATCTATCAATAAGGTTGTTTTACTTTGATATTCTATATTAGGTGAAGTAAATATAGGTATCAAGAAGGAAGGCTTCCCTTGCCTTACTCATTGGCATAGATTAATTAGGTATAGAAAAGGGTGGGATGAAATTATATTATTTACATATATATAATTATATTTAGTTATATAATAATCCTATTCTTAGAGTTGATAATCCAAATTTATTTTTATATATAGGGGCTACTAGAAACTAGTTAAAAATTCCAATCCCAACCCCATATTTGATTTCTCATTTTCTCTATATGTCATTTAGAGTATGTCCATAGTAAATTAAATTTCTTGATAGATAGAGAGGAAGTCACCAATATTATAGAGTGTGTTCCAATATAATAGTTAGTAGAGTGTGTTTCCCAACCCAAATCAATCTATACCCAACCTAATCTATAAAGGGAATGAAGGGCATATGCCTTAATCTAGTGTATCAAGGAGGAGATACTTAGATTTTGGGCATGGCCCAGTGGGACCTAAAGGCCAAATTGGGGACCTAAGATACTTTGAGTATACCCTAGTCCCAAATAAAAACTAATAAAGGATATATTAAGAATGGGGCCCCCACCATAGATATATGGGGTTATCATTCTTAAGGCTCTACCCTAATCTCAAACTTGCCCTACCTAATATAAGTAAATGGAAGCTTTCCCTACCTAATTCATCTATAACAAGGAGTAAGAAAAGGTAATATTTCCTTTTTGATATCTATATTTTATTAACCTAATATATTTTATCATTCCAATACCTTTATGGTGGGTGTAGTGGCTTTTTGCTTGTGCCTAATCATCCTTAGTCATTCCTTTCTCTATATAGGTTATAACATCCCCTTTCATTTCAATATATAGCTCAGTCACTATCCCCTCATCTAAATCATTTGATTAAATGCCCATTCAATAGGAATAAATGGAATGAATCAGTCTTGCACACATGGGTTAGAGAAGGTCACCTAGATAATATATGTTACTCTCTATAAATAGATATGGTGTAATAATTTTTCATTGTCACTCATCATCCTTGATCACTCCCTTATTAACCCTCATTATCCCTAATAATTCCCTCATCAACCCTCATCATACATAGTCACTCTCTCATCATCCTTCATCATCTATAATCAATCCCTCCTCATCCCTTATCATCCATAATGAATCCCTCATTGACCCTCATCATCCCTCATTATTCTTAATAACTATTTCCTCATACCTCCTTATCCATAATCACTCACTACAATACCTTTATGGTTGGTATAGTGGAATTATACTTATGCCCAATCATCACTAGTCACTCATTTATCTAAATAGGTTAAAATTATTCCTGTTCTTTCAATATATGTCATAGTTATTAAATTGATTACTCAATTAGGTACCAAGTATTAAAGACATGGTCATGTAAGATATATAATATTAGGATTAGATATGTGTATTCAATATCAAGATATGGATTTGATATTTTATCCATTAGAGAATACTAAAGTAGGTATGAAAATAAGGATAGGTGGGTAGCACATACTCATGTAAAAAAAGTTATCTGGGTTATCCTCAAGTATAATAAGGTTGATAGGGCATATTCAAGATCAATATATGGCTTGGTTATTTAGGCAAGGCAAACTCAAGTTCAATATATGGATAAGATAATAAAGATGGTAGGGAATACATAATTAGGTAAATTAGGTAGGTCATACTCCAAGGTATAGATATATTACATATGTAACATGATTCAAAACTTCATTTTTTTTATATCTATTTGGATGTAAGCTTTCATTGCCAAAAACATAAGCTAAATAGGTAGGGCATAACTAAGTATGTAGGGAAAGAATATATGTATGATATAGATTATGAATCAATGTTGAATTGACAATTAATAATCTATTATATAAATTAAAATTAGGTAGGATAATAAAAAACTATGTATCATGAAGGAAGCTTCCTTTTCCTTATCAGGTAGATCATAGCTAAAGAGACATGTTAATAGCAAATATATCTATTTGAGAGCCAAATTACCTTGATACTCATGCCTTAATATAGAAGAAAATCAAAGTTAGATACCAAGAAGGAAAAATTACCTTGATAATTATGCCTTAATCCCTTATTATTGATCAAGATGTAAATTTTCCCTTTATATGTTATTAGGTGAAGCAAAGGTAGATATCAAGAAAGAAAGCTTCCCTTGCATTACTCCTTGTCATAGATGAATTAGGTAGGGAAATTTTTCATTACATTAATGGGTAGGGAATGTTTGAGATTAGGGTAGGGCCTTTATAATGGTGTTCCCCATATATGGTGGTGCCTCTATTCTTATGTTATCCTTTGATATACTATATTAGGGACCATGAAATACTTAGAGTATGATAGGGCCCTATAATGGCCTTTAAGGACCACCTAGCCATACCCAATATATAAGTATCCCATTATTGATATAATGGATTAAATTATATGCCTTTCATTCCTTTTGTATATCAAGTTAGGTATATATTAGGTTGGGTATAAATCAAGTTGAGTTGGGAAACATAATATATTGATTATTGAATTAGAACACACTCTACCAAATTGGTGACTATATATATATGTATATCTATAAATCTAGTCTACTATGGACATACATTCAATGACATATAAGGAAAATGAGAAGTTAACTATGGGGTTGGGATTTTAATTCTCAACTAGTCTTCAATTATCCTATCTATATAGATATAAGTTTGGATTCTCAACTCTAGGATTGGGAATCTTAGATTCCTAAATCTCAATCTATATATGTAATTAAAATAATTTCATCCCACCCTTTAATTTACTTACAACTTATTTATTTTATTATAGGACTATAGATACACACACTCTCTCTCTATGATATAGTTGTGGATAACCATGTAGATCTTTAAATCCCACTAGACAATTAAATCAATATATTAGTGAAAGAAGAGTTTGTTTTAGACTTATTTGAGTGAGTAAATTTTATAATTATAATATAATCCAATCTAGCACAAGTGGGAAGACATTTTACCCACCATCAAGGTATTAGATTGAGTGATTAAGGATGATGAATAATGAGGAGAGATTGAGTAGACATAATGAGGGATGCTTAGAGAGTCATTAGGTATGATGAGGGATGGAGAGAATAAATGAGGTAGTGATTTGGAATGATGAGGGATTGGTTAGGGATGATGAGGCATAGTTAGGATCAATGAGTGAGTGATTAGGGATGATGAGGGATAAATAAGGAATTATTATGGATAATTATGGCTGATGAATCAATTATTAAGGATTAGTAATAATTACGGGGTTCAACTAAGGGGTGATTAGGGATGATGATGGAGTGATTAGAGATTATGAGGGATAGTGAGGGTCAATGAGGGAAAAATTAGGGATGAGGGGGGATAAGGAGATAGTGATTAAGGATAATGAGGGATGATGAAATAATTATTATGGATGATAAGAGATGGTGACAATTAATAAGGGAGTTATTAGATATGATGAGGGATGGTGAGGGTAAATGAGGAGATGGTTAGGGATGATAAGGAATGAGGATAAAGTAATTATAGATGAGGGAGGGATGACGAGTAAATGAAATTGACATAAAGTGGTTCTTTGATGTGCACATGTCATTAATGTGATGTTGGAGAACCTCCATAATGGATTTGATATAAAGGTTAGAACATAAAACATGTTATCTCAATCAATCATTTAACTTGTTAGTAATTAGCATAAAGGTTATATATATAGGCTTTAAGAAGCCTTAAAAAAAGACATAATACAAATGTGGGACTAACTACACCCATGTGAGTACTAAATCACTTATTTTTATAATATTCCCCCTCCTTAGTGGTCACATGGGACAAAATACTACATTCTTAAGCCAATTCCCTTGTATTGAATTTTACCACCCCCCCCCCCCCCCCCCCGCCCCCGCAATTTTAAAAGCCCTTGGATGTTGGTTTCCACTAAAAATGCATCCATTTACAATAAATGTTTCCCCTTTAAAATTTATCAAAAATGATTATATATCCCTTTACAATAATAATATATTTCTTCTATCCCATTTAATATATCAAGGGATCAAATCCCACTAACCCCAAATAGTAAGCAAAACAAAAGTTGTTTTATAAAGGGGGATAATGATATATATATATATATATATATATATATATATATATATATATATATATATATATATATATATATGTATATATATATATATATATATATATATATATATATATATATATATGTATATATATATATATATATATATATGTATATATATATATATATATATATATATGTATATATATATATATATATATATGTATATATATATATATATATATATGTATATATATATATATATATATATATATGTATATATATATATGTATATATATATATATCATTATCCCCCTTTATAAAAAAAAAATGTTTTGCTTACTATTTGGGGTTAGTGGGATTTGATCCCTTGACTCCTCACTTTGTAAGTTCTAACAAAATAATGAAAATTGATTGATTTATGAACCCTTTTAGATGTCTATCCACATAAATGCATATTCAACTTTTAGTGAAGTGGATTTTGTGAATTGAAATCAAAACACACATTTATTATTGGTTTTCGAATAGTTCAATAGATTATTGGCTCAATCAAGGTGAATCTCATTGAGTTTATTGGATCTCATGTTGGGAGGTTGTGAACACAAATGGAGTTGTTGGATCACCATAGTCTATGCAACCAGGCACCCTATAGAGAATAGTATGGAATAGTCAAGGAGATATCATATCAACAACATATGAAATTGACTAGATCATTGACATTATAGAGAGATTAATGAATAAAAACACTAGATTAAACCATTAAGTAACTGTAGAGTTAGAGATATTAAAACTACCATGCATTAGATGCATGATAATGTCAAACTGGTTATTGTAGGAGAGGATGTTAAAGCGAAGAGAGGGAGGAAAGCTTGAGTTGTGTAAAAACCAACATGAAGACAAATATGAAGTCAATAATGTTGATATTATGATATGAGTGTATCTCTGATATTATTGATCTTTGAGAATCATTGATAATCATTGAAAATTTGAGACATGATATTATGATCTCAATGTAGATATCCAACATAATTTTTATAACTACACAAAATATTCAAGAGTTTATTAAATCCAGTCTTTAATTGGATTTCAAAATTCAAATTATTGAGTAATTTTTTAGTATATTCATATCTACATTAATATCAAATTCATATAAAATTAACACACATTAGACTAAACATACACCTAATTTTAAACACGAAGACAATGAATAAAAATGGATGAAAAGTGTGGAAAGAATGAATAATGTGGAAGAGAGAAGAGAATGCAAGTGGATGGTGAATGTCAAAAAATTTGTAAGTGGTTTGCACTACAAAACTATTGACAAAATGGAAGAATGGTGGATGGGAAAAATAATTGCTACTATAAGTGGTTTATACTGCATAGCCCTTTTATTAAACACTTTGATGCAAGAACAATTGAATGGAAGGCAAATAGAGAGGTCTCACAGGAAACTTGCTCTGATAACAAATGTTGGAGAACCTCCATATTAGATTTGAGCCAAAGTATTGAACATAAAAAATGTTATCTAAATCAATCATTCAACTTGTTATTAACTATCACAAAGGTTACATATATAGGCTTTCATAATCCTTACAACAACACACAATACAAATGTGGGACTAACTACACCAATGTGAGTACTAACTCACTTATTTTTCTAATATGTGATCTATGTTGGCCAAATCACATGAATTTATCTTCAATTCAAAGTGAGTGGTTTACAAACCTAAATTTTAATGAACATGGGACTCCTAGAAATGTCAAAAAGTAATCTAGAAGGTAAAAAAACCTTAAAAATGACATTATGTTTACCAAAAATGGACATCAATTATAAAATTTATGCCCTAAAATCCCTAGGTTCAATACTAAGACCCTAAAAATACTTAAGTAATGATCGGATTGGATTTTGAAAAAATATCTCCCACATTATAAGGCATGCAACTATTAGACCAACTCTATCAGATGTAGAGTGACCCTAATTTCTTATATTTATTGAAATAAATTTAAATTATAACTAAAATTATACTTAACATTTATTTCAATAAATAATTGTCCCCCTATAATAGATATTTTATTCTTTTTTATTAAATGTGAAATTAACGTGTACGATCTATAATGTGTTCACATAATGTTCGCTAAACAAAAAACATACATGTCATCATTTTACATATTTTGGTTCAGTAATACCGAGCCTATTTGTAAATAATACATACATGTTATGGAAATTAAACATATGCATTATGTCTATAATGTGTACACATTGTGGTAAATTTCCAAAAAATTATACCCAAACTCCATGCACTTACCCCTATACTTAGACTTAGTATAGAGATAGGGTTTTATTTTCTTACCATCTTCCACCTTAAGTGATCTAGGCTCCCATTTTCCTATCATTATCCCTCAATTTATTTTATTTGATTAACAATTATCATTTGTGACATAAGATTTGGTGAACACTAAATTATTTTTATTATATGAACTTACAATTAGCTAGGGGTATTTCATAGTACCATTTGACTAGAAATTTTAGATCCTTCTCCTTTGGTGTTGTGTAATAAGATATCCATTCATTAGGTTTAATGGATCTAATTGGGTCATGATCTTGATATAAATAGTATTGAAATAGATGTTAGTTATTTGCCTTATCTAGTCTTGGATTTACTAAGTGAAAAATGATGTAGATATACCTTAATTTGTTGTATACATTTTGGTGAACTCAAATTGAATATAACCCTTACATTTTTAAACTTTTATTTACAATCAACTAGATCATGTTGGTTGATATAGTCTTAACTTTTGATTATAGATTTGGGATCCATAGTCAACTAAGTCACACTAGTTGAACTAGTTTTGTCATTTGTTTATAGGTTTTCCTTTTATAATCAAAGAGGTCATTTTGTTCGATCTAGTCTACTATATGTTTTGATCCAGGACCTATAATCAATTAGGTCATGTTGGTCAATCTAATTTTATCCTTTTACTTATAGGGTTTCATCTCCAATAAACTAAGTGGCATTGGTTGACTTAGTTATTTTTCTTGTTTTCTAAATTTTCCTTTATAATCAAGTAAGTTTAGTTGGTTGACCTAGTTCATTTTTAAAATATTTTCTTTTAAAATTTTTCAATAAACTAGAACACGTTGATTGACCTAGTTTCATTTATTGCTTTTAGTTTTTAGATTTCTACCTTTATAGTACTCAATCAGGCCTAGACAATACAATCAATAGTTAGATCTTCCACATTCTCAGTCAAGCAACCATGTTGATATGGTTAACCTATTTAAAATTTTTAGGTTTATACTAACTATCTTTGGAGTTTAAATTTTCATCAATTATCATAAATTGTCATTTATGTCCTTTAGTAAAATTAACTAGCAAATTTCAATTTCTAATTTTCTTTACCAATTTTTTAGTTCTGTAAAATTATATCACACAGTCAACTAAGTCAGCCAAGCTAACTTATTTTTGAATCTATATGCTCTACCAAAAAAACTAAGTCAACTTATAGACTATGTTTTTGTTGGCATCTTTTCACAGCAAACTATATCGGTCTGCATGACTGTGTTTGTTATGTTTTCCAACTAGATCATCCTGGCTACTATTATTTTATCCTTTACTTTAATCATAATAAAGACAATTTTATTTTATTTTATATTAATTAATCTCAATTTTTATTTTAAAATATTTGGCTACCTTTTTATTTACTTCCTAAAACTACAAATTAGTTTTTGACACTTTATTTTTACCTTTATTTTCAACTTTGTCTTGATTTCCTTAAAAATTGTGTACTGACAGTTTTAAAATGACTTAACTATTATCATGAAAAGATAAATGATATTATATTTAAGGCCATTTTATATCATTTTAATATATGATGGCATGAGGGGACTGACCCAATACTCATAGTCATAGTATAGAGCTAAACATGGTATTTAGTTTCCACGTAACATATGGTATTTAAGAATCACCTAAGATTTTCCTTTGAATTAAAATTTAGGAATCCATCCATCTCTTTGATCTTGTGGTGCATCAATTAGTAGTTAGCGCTAATAAGTTACTTTCATATTATCCTTGAAACTAGATTTAGTAGGCTATGGGAATGGTACTTCATGCATAGTTAGTGCTATGAAACATTGGGCCATCACTATCCAATGGATAAGAAACCATCATTAGGATCTTAAAAATCAATAAAAACATTTTAGTGCAACTTCCTAATCTTATTTTTAGATAATTATCTATCATTAGTAATTATAAAATTACATTTTCTGCTTGCTTCTTAATATTCTCTATTATATTATATATTTTAGTGCCCAACATTAATACAATTATGTGTTGTGTTAGCTAGTTCAATATTAGGTTTATTTTAATTCTAACTTAAAAACTACGTATTTAAAATTATTGTTAGATTTTTTCTAGATTTAACTAAGTTGACCAGATTGACTTAGTATGATTTAAACACTTTGTTGTTTCCTTCTAGATAGACATAATAGGCTTTCAACACTTTGTATTTTCCTGCTTGTACTACTAAGTTGATGAATTTGGCTTAGTATGCTTTTACTAGTATACCTTTTTCTACGTTTACAATTAAGTCAAATAGATCAACTTAGTAGGTTTTAACATTTTTATTTCCTTCATATAAAACTAATTTTACCAACTTAAATTAGTAGGTTTTTATCACTTTGATTGTTTTCTACTGGTATAATTAGGTTAACTAGCTTGATTCATTAGGATATCTAAACTTTGTTTATTTCTTACTTGTACAACTAAGTCAACCATATTGACTTAGTATATTTTCAACACTTTTAATTTCCCTTTATACCCAACTGAGTCACTCAGATTGACCCAATTGGTCTCTAAACCTTTTTATATTTCCATAAAATGCACTATAAGGACCAGTTTAACCATGTAGGTCCTTGTTGGCCTAGTCTAATTTTTAGCTATTTTTCCAAATTTCTCCAAATTGCACTAGATCAACTTGGTCAGCCCTATAAGTCCTAGATAATTTAGTTTAATTTTTAAATACATTACCATATTTCTCCAAATATCACTAGATTGACCTGGTCGACCCTATAAGTCATGGTTGACCTCTAAATTTTAGCTATTGTTCTAGATTTTAATTGATTATATAGGATCAACTGGTTTAACCCTATAGCTCCTACATGACCTAGTTTAATGTTAATATTATTTTGAAATTCACTGGATAGACCTAATTGATCCTATCATTCTAAGCTAACTTAGTTTATGTCATCATCTATTTTCCTCCCTCATCTATCTAGCTTGTTTCACTTTGCACATTAATTAGCATCATGAAATCACCCATTAAAATATTTTTTGATATTATTAACCCATTATAAGTTTACAAGGGAGATTATTTATTACCTACCTTATCTACCCAAGAGAATATCCCCTCATGTAACAGCTACTCTCGACACTCATCTAAATCAATGGAATGCAATATGTCCCACATCACTCAAAATGATTATCTAGATGATCCCAACCTAAATAGTATTATTTCCAAACTTCCCTACTTCACCATTGGAATAATTGATGACAACATAGGGAACCCTTATATCATAAACCCTCTCATCACTAATATCAATTTTACCCTCGCACCAACACTAACATTTCACCTTCTATTATTAGTAATCAAAATAAACCTATAGATACAACTCAAGTTCTTATTCAAATGGTTCATCAAATTAATTCTATGAAAAAAACTAATAATTATAAAACACTCCAAATCCAAAATCATATCTTACAAATGAAAATTCAAGGCCCTATCATCATGCCTCAAAATTATCATAATTTTTCCCCTTCTCCTCTTAGATATGCAAATGGGAATAACATCCCTCAACCTATCATTCATAAAAAAATGCTTCAACATATTCAAAACAAACATTTAGATCCATTCATCATATCCATAGATATTGAAAATATCTCTCCAACCATTAAATAGTATGGAAGTAAAGACCCTGCTATCCTCCTTAAGGCATTTGACAATCTCTATAAAGATTGGGTCCAAACCAACACTTTCGCTACCACTAAAATTCTTTTCAAAACTCTTATGAGGGATGATTTAGAATGGTATAAACAAATTCCCAAACATTCTATGTGGAAACTAGAGGATCTCTTTAGGGATATATCTAAATAATTTCAACAAAGTGACCATCCTAATAATTCTTAGTCATGTCATCAATGCTTGAGTAATTTCCTACTGAATATGTTCATACTTTTATCAAAATACAAAAGTCAGTAGCTAACAAAGTAGATCATAACATAAGGGATAATAATCTCTTTAAATTATTTATTACAACCCTAAAACCTTCTCTTCAATACAAACTTTGAATATGTTTTCCTCAAACATTAAAAGATGCTCTTGATCAAGCTAAAAGTCTATATCTCCTTATGAATCAATTTGAACCATCTCATAACTCAATCAAGGAATATTTCCAAACCTCAACTACTAACATCAATAACACAAATTACTCAATATGACCAATTAAATAAGATACTCCATCCCACCCACCCTTAATGGTGTTAAAATTGAAGAACCTCTTATCTCCATATAAACATGTCATCTATAACAATATTATTTCCCCATCATGACCTAATCTAAATAAGTGTTAGTATTTTCAAACATCATGGAATATAAATCCTCCTCTAAGTTGTAATACAATGTCTAGAGATTATGTGAAATAGAAATAAAATGTACTTGCAAATCAAAATTACAAATTTAAAAATATAAAACACACAATAAGAAGATGACACCGAGGTTACTTAGTTCACCCAACTTGAGCTATGTCCATGGGGATTTTTTTAGCTCTTTATTATTATTATGGTATCACCTAGAGAATACAACCTATAACATAAACCTATCACACAATATCCTCACACTCTCTCTTCCATCCTCCTTCTCTTCAATCCACCAAGCTTAAACAAGCTTACAATGCATAAACTTCAACCTTACTTTTGGCTAAGTGAACCCACATACATAAATCCAAAAAATACAAAGAGAAATAAGTATACAAGGAGAAAAAAAAGGAGAGAGAAGAATTTTGACCCACACCATGTGGTATCACTATTTGGAAATGATGACAAGGAAACATCATCATGTGAAGTCAACAGTTTAAAGGGAATCTTCATGATTTTATTTAGACTTCCTTCATGTGCATAAAGAATCAAATCCCACTTCACATTACCTCTCAATAGTGTTTTGTCCCCATTATCCATGTGCTCCAAAAAAGATTCCAAACTCTTTTTGATCAAAAACATGTACATCACAAAAAGGAATTCATCCCACCTCCCATGTGCAAGGTTTAAGAGGTCAAATATTCATTCAAATCTCATAATAGCTTCCAACATAGAAGCCCCACACCCACATGGAAAAATAATGATTAGATTCTCATCACTTTTTGACTCCCACATGTGTGAACCCATGTGCCTTAGAAAATGGCATCCCATTTTCTCTCTCCAATATCTTCAATAAATAAATATTCCTTGTGGGTCATGCCAAGTCATACTTATGCCACCTCACATGCCTAGTCACCTAGGTCCCACCATGGGCCCACCACCTGGGCCCCACTATGGACCCCACTACCATGTCATCAGTGAATAGTGAAAGTGATTAATGTTAGATGAATAGTTATTGTGTGAATAGTAACTTCACACCTAACAATTCTCCCACTTGAAGTTGTTATTACACAACTTCCTATCATTTTTCCTATTGTACAAATTTCTCCTCCCAGTCTTCCTCATCCTTGAAGACCAATTAAAGTTGAACAAAATTTCAACTTCACTCTCGTGACTACCTTGGTCAACATATTTTTAGGGTTGTCATCCATATGTATCTTCTCCAGCTTTATTTTCTCGTCCTCCAACATTGTCGCTATGAAGTGATATCTCAATTGAATATGATTTGTATTGGAGTGAAATACTAAGTTCTTTGCTAAGAATATGGCACTCTAACTCTCACTAAAAATTACTTCTTTTCCCTATTGGTGTCCCAATTCCTCCATCAGTCTTTATAGCCATATCATCTCTTTGTTTGCCTTTGTAGCTGCAACATACTTATCCTCTATGGTAGAAAGTGTCACAACTTTTTGAAGATGTGAGATCCAACTCACCACCATAGGAAATACATACCTGGTAGTGTTCCTCCTACCATCCAAATCCCTTTCCATATCTGAATCAACATATCCCCATCGAATAATATCTGATCCACCATAACATAGCACTGAATCCATAGTCCCTCTTAGATACCAAAAATTCCACTTTACTACCTGATAGTGCTCCTTTCTTGGATCACTCATGAATTTGCTCACCATTCCCACTAGAAGTGCAATGTTATGCCTCATAAACACCATATAATACATTTGAGTACCCATAATTTATGAGTAAGGGATTTTGATCATGGGATTATTTTCTTGAAGTGGCCCGCCAAAGGAGTCCTAATGCATTTTTCATTCTACATGCTAAACCTCTCAAGTACTTTCTTGATGTACTCTTCCTGGGATAGTGTCAATGTTTGATTATTTCTATGTCTAGATATCTACATCCCAAGGATCTTCTTAGAAGCACCAAGATCCTTCATAGAGAAATAATCACCCAACTATCTTTTGAGTGCATCAATGTCCTGCATGTTAGATCCTACCACTAATATGTCATCTACATAAAATATTATAATAATAAATATGCCATTATTGAAAATTTTTAAGTACACATAATGGTTAGAATGGCATATATAATAACCATGTTTTAACATGAAATTATCAAACTTGAGATACCATTGTCTAGGAGCTTGTTTCAAGCCATATAATCTCTTCATCAATTTGCACACTAGTTTCTCCTTACCCTTGACTTCAAAGCCTTATGGTTGCTGCATGTATATCTCCTCCTCCAAATCCCCATGAAGGAATGTAGTCTTTACATCTAACTATTATAGTTGAAAATATTTCACTACAACTAAACTTAGAATAGTTCTAATTGAAGTCATTTAAACCACAAGGAAACAAATTTCATTGAAATCAATACCTTATTTTTGTGCAAATATTTTTACCACTAATCTTACCTTGTACTTCATCTTGTCTCCATCCTCCTTAATATTTTAAACCCACTTTTTCTACATTGCCCTCTTGCCTTTTGGAAGCTCATCCAAATTCCATGTTTGGTTTTCCATGAGAGAGTCATACTCCTCATCCATAACCTATTCCCACTTTTCCTTGGCATCAATCTACACTAATTGTTCAAATCTTTCTATCTTACCACCATCAGTAAGTAATAAATAATTAAATGAAGGAGAAACCATTCATGGGGTCTACTTACTCTTGTAGATGTCCTCACAATGGGATTTTTGGGTTCTTGTTATTGCCTCACATTATGTTTTGGTGCTTTTAGGACATTTGCATGTGTGATTTCCTCCAACATTGTGTATTATTTCTTGGCTTCCTCTTGCTTATTATCCTGAAACTAATCTTTTTACATGAATTTTTCATTAAAGATCACATCCCTACTCTAGATGATCTTCCTTTCTTATTCATTCCATAATTGAAAACCAAAGTCATTAGTATCATAGCTAATAAAGGTTTATTTATGATATTTTTACTATAACTTGGTCTTATTATTTTTATCAATATATGCAAAATATTTACAATCAAAAATGTTAAAAAAAGAATAGTCAACCTTCTTACCACTCCATGCCTCCTCTGGTATCCTACCATCTAAGGTTATATGAGTCCTCTATTAATTAGGGACATGGATGTATCAACTTCATTTACCCAAAACTACAATGGTAGCCTTGCATGCAACCTCGTGCTCCTAGCATGTTCCATGATTGCTATGTTCATTCTTTCTGACACACCATTCTACTATGGTGTTCCTAGAACTTTTATCTACCTTTGAATTTCATTCTATGAATAATAATCATTAAATTCCTTACTAAAATCCCCCCACCATTGTCTAACCTAAGGCACTTGAGCTTTAAACTTGTTTCATTTTCAACTAAAGCTTTCAATCTCTTAATGGTATGAATACATCAGTTTTTATTTTGATGTAATAAACCCAAAATTTCCTAGTTTCATCATCTATGAATGTGACATAATATAAAGAACCACTAAGAGACAATACCTAAGTGGGTCCCCATACGTTGGTATGAATAAGCTCTAACTTTCTTGTCTTCTTGGCTAGTCCAACCTTTAAAAACCACACAAGTTTCTATTTTCCATATATATAGTTCTCACATAGGTCCAAGTCTATCTCTTTGAGACTTGGTAATCTCAAGTGAAGGATTTTCATTCCTTTCTCACTCATGTGGCCTAGTCTGTAATGCCATTAAGCTACATCTACACCTGAAGTAGTTAAATCACAAGATGAGTTAGAAATAACTATGGATAAATATAAATTACCCACCTTATCACCTTTAGCCACCATTAGAGCACCCTTTGTGACTTTCCATGAGTCATTATTAAAAGTGACAATGCACCCATCACTTCCCAACTATCCTGTAGAAATTAGGTTCCTCTTCAAACTAGGAACATGTCTCACATCCTTGAACACCCAAGTGTTTCCATTTTATAGTTTCACACCCACACTAAATTTACTAAAAATACTAAAAGGTTCATCATCACCAAGATATACATGTCCAAAATCACCTTGAACATAATCTCTAAAATAGTGTTTGTTAGGAGTGGCATGAAATGAAGCACCAGAATATAAAACCCAAGATTCATGAATATTGTCTAGAGAAAGAATAAAATAATATTGTAGTGTCTCACCTACCACATTAGCTTCATTTTTACCTTTATTTAACTCTTTAATAGATTTGTCATGATGATCCCAATATTATTTCTTTGTATGACCTGACTTCCCACAATGCCAACACTCCATCCTCCTGGTGGGTTTTGACCTTGAACCTTTTCTATATTTTTCATAGTTTATTCTTCTTGATGTCTTTGATCTCAATCTTATCTCTATGGAAAAATCATTTACAAATTTGGATGTCTCACCCATGATCCATTTTCACATTTCCTCACTAAGGATCACACCTACAACATCCTCAAATTTTAGCTTTGAATTTTTTGAGATAGAGGTGCTCACCATCATGACCAAATTATTCCAACTTTGAGGTAAGGAACACAAAATAAGGAAATCCTTGACTTTATCATCAAAATCAATGTTAACTAGATCTAGTTGACTAGTCATAGTATTAAAATCATTAAAATGGCTAGCTACTGAACCATTTTCTTCCATTCACATATTGAACAATTTTTTCATGAGAAAAAAATTATTAGAGGTAGAGGTTTTTTCATACAACTTTCTCAAATCTATCATAAGACTCTAAGTAATCTTTTCTTTGGAAATGTTAAAGGCCACCATTGAGGCAAGACATAGCTAGATGGTTCCAATTTCTTTTCTATCCATCAAATCCCAATCCATATCTGACATTATTGATGCTTTTCTTGCTCTTTCACCCAACGGTAAGTAGAGGTCTTTTTGGTAAAGATAATATTTCATTTTCATCTTCCATAACTTGAAGTTCTGATAAATGAACTTCTCCACCTTTGACTTGCCATCTTCTACCATAACTCCCACTTAAGCTATAACACCCTTTAGCTCCCTATAACTTAGAAAACCAATAACAAAACATTGATCTAATACCACTTGTGAGGATTTTCAAGCACTGTAGAATATAAATCCTCCTCTAATTTAAAATAAAATGTGGAGAGATTATGTGAAACAAAAATAAAATTTACTTGCAAATCAAAATAAAAAAATAAAAAATGCAAACTACATAATAAGAAGATGGCATTAAGGTTACGTGGGTCACCCAACTTAGGCTACGTCTATGGATAAGTTTGTAGCTCTTTATTATTATTATTCTGGTAGCACCTAGAGAATACAACCTACAACATAAACTTGTCACACACTCTCTCTTCCAACCTCCTCTTCAATCCACCAAGCTTAAACAAGCTTAAAATGCAAAATACAATGCATAAAATTCAACCTTACTTTTGGTTAAGTGAACCCACATACTTAAATCCAAACAATACATAGAGAAATAAGTATACAAGGAGAAAACAAAAGGAGAGATAAGAATGTTGACCCACACCATGTGGCATCACTATTTGGCAATTATGAAAAGGAAACATCATCATGTGAAGCCAAAAATTCAAAGGGCATCTTCATGATTTTATTTAGACTTCATGTGCATAAAGAATCAAATCCCACTTCACATGGCCTCTCAATAGTGTTTTTTCCCCACTATCCATGTGCTCCAAAAAATATTCCAATATCTTTTTGACCAAAAAATTGTGCATCCCAAAAAGGAATTCATGATACCTCCCATGTGCAAGGTTTAAGAGTTCAAATATTCCTTCAAATATCATAATATCTTCCAGCATGGAAGCCCCACACCCACATAGAAAAAGAATGACTAGATTCTTATCACTTTTTGACTCCCACTTTTCTCCCACATGTGTGAACCCATGTGCCTTAGAAAATCGCATCTCATTTTCTCTCTCCAATATTTTCAATAAATAAATATTACTTGTGGGTCATGCCATGTCATACTTATGCCACCTCACATGCCTAGTCACCTAGGTCCCACCACATGGGTCCCACTATGGGCCCCACCACTATGTCATCAATGAATAGTTAAAGTGAATAGTGATAGATGAATAGTGATTATGTGAATAGTAACTTCACACCTAACAATAAGTTTTTATGTTCCATGCTAACATTGGTCATTCTCATGAGACATGTTGTGGGCTTATTAAATTTATGGTACTTTTCATATTAAACGATCCACCTCTACTAGTTTACCCTTAGATACTTCCAAAAACTACCGCGGCTAATAAAAATAAGCCTCATGCTCACTCTTCTTCTAAACCTCACTAGAATTTCTTATAAGAACTTAATTATATGCCCTATATAATTCCTCTCATGGAATTAGTTGGATCTTCTCCCTATCATTGTATGTTCCTTATGCAATAGCAATAAGACATAAAATAACCCTCATCTAATGAATCTAAATTACCTCTTGATACTCATCAATCTACATAAGTACATGTTATTGAAACAATTTATTCTACAAACCCCTCCATAGAATTTATAGAAGAGGATATGATAAAAGACAAAATTCTCTTTAGAGTTTATGAACCACCTCTCTTTATCAAAATCAGAAATAATAACACTCTAATTAAAAAATTCTTAGTTGATTAAGGGTTTGATATCAGTATTCTCTCTTTGGTTAATTCAACAAAATAGGTATTTCAAAGAAAATCTTAAACAAACCTGAGTCATATCATATATTTGATAAAACTAACCAAAAACCATTTAGTTGTATTTGACTCACTCTTATTATTAGATGTAAGACAATCCACACTAATAATATGGTCCTTAATCTTTCATTGTCTTAAAACATGATGTTGGGTCAAATGTTGACATATTTTATATGAGCTATTACATCTTCTAGTATCCAATGTACCAAATTTATATATAAATAAAGCATTACAAACACAAGGCTGATCCTAATCCATAGAGTATCCAACTTCCAAATCCTAAATCCCAATATTGTATTCATATTATAGCCCACATAAACATTCCTCCTCTTATTAAATTTTCCAATATGCATTTGGATCTTCATGTAACTCTTACAAATTCAAATTATAATAAACTAAATGAACTAAAAAATATTTTCAATATTACTCAATTACCTCCATATATCATGGAATGGATCCATCCTTATCTTTTCCCATTTTATATAACTATTCCCTTAATATATAAAACCACTAAAATCCCTCTTCCATGAAATGTGTATGACAAGGGAAAGTGAATTTGATCTAGAAATCAATCTTATCTCAAAGAAGATAAATCATACTATTCCTTCCACTTATTGGTATATTTAGAAAATTATGTTCATGAATAATATGGATCTTATAGACCTAAGTCATATATTATCACAAAACATCACTAGAGAGGGTTAAAAATCCTCAGGTCGAGCAATACCACAAAATAACCCTAGCTAGGTCCTATGGTTTCTAACAAAATAAATAAGAAAGTAATGTAAATCTAATATAGTGATCACCAAAGATTGTGGCACAAATGGGGGATAATAAACATAAAATTAAACATTAAAAACAAAACTCTACTCAAGTAAATGTAGAGTTAATCCTAATGCATGGAGAGATAAATATATTCATAATCCAACATATGAAAATCTATCTATTGATAAAAAAGGAGAAAGAGTTAGGAATACTTACCTTGAAGATGAATCTATAGAGACTAAATCTCTCCTTTGACAATGGTGATTTGTAAGAGGTTATTTTGGTTCATAAGGATAACAAAGATAGGTCATCTCTAGGCTACATGACTTCTCATATGCATCCAAAAGACTTTTCCCACAAGACAAGATTCTTCTCTCCAAAGGAAGTATGAAACCCTAAGAAATGACTCCTCAAGTAGAATGGTAGATAAGTAAATTCATAAATGAGTGATTATCTCTATCTCTCTCAAATTAAAATTATGAAAATGATGTTGTTTATATATCCAAATTTAACCCTAAGCCTTTCTAAATTTTTAGCTCACACAATCAACCCAATCAACCTAGTTCTTTGGGAATTAAATTAGTAATGTCTTGGATTAAGTTAGATGGGTTGGATTAGTATCATAATGCACTCATTTTGAATAAAAATTTCAACCAATTATATTGTGTTGAATGGATGACAAAATTAGGTTTTATATTATGTAGGGGTTATTTGGGGTGGTGAATTACTTGGATGAGTGTGTAAGGGAGGTGTTAAATCTTTAATAAATGTATAAGAGTGGTTTGTGTTGGTTTTAAGTGGTGGTATAAGGAAAAACAATCTTACAAAAAACTAATGGTCTACTGACCCCTTTCCTGATGTACCCTTTAAAGCATGCACTACGAGATATTGAATCTTGATGGGTTCCTACAAGAGAAAAATCATTAGTAATTGATAAAGTTTTAAAATATTGTTTGTATACATATGCCCCACTCTAACCTCATCACATGTGACATAGTTTAAACATGGGATGGTGCTTTCATAAAATAACATAGCAACACACAATGTTGAGCTAATTAGATTGTAGTAAGAAACAAATAAGATAAATAAAAAGACAATTAAAAAATGCATACCTTTACTTACCTTAGTGTTTTAGAGTGAAAATGAAGTGAGATAAATTCAAAGGTGTCTAACGTAGGGAGAATTAGGCAAACCTATACAAAAAAATGAAAATTATAATTTTTTCTAAAATATACATATAATATGTGTAAAGATTCTCTATGACATCAAGATTCTAGAACATCTTTTGGTTCTTAAAAAATAGCTAGTAGAAACAAATTTATGGGTAAAAAGTAGAATCTATGGTAAATAATTGATAGGTAAATAATTTTTAATAGTAAATGTAAATAGGGTGAAAATTAATTCATTTTTAATTTTTAATATTATGATAAAAATACTTCTCTGAGAGACCTAGTTGAACTTTGAGAGCACCCATGGTGAGAGATGATAGTTATGACATAGAGGATGCTTAGTGGTCGTAGCTAGTGTAGCACAGGTTAGTGGTGCATTAAATTTTATTTTTTTGGTAATTTTTTTTTAAATTAAGCTAAATATATAAACATAGATATTGTAGGAAATGTAGATACCAAAACATTGCCCTAGGAAATTTTTAGTTAGACTAGGAACAAAACAAGATATTAGGTAGGAAATAATCATAGGAATAAATACCTAAGGCATTTATGATAAATGGTTTAAAAGTCACCATAATTTATGAATAGCATCATCCTTGTGGACTTAGTTTGAAAATGTGAGAGTAAATAAGAAGGTCGAAAACATAGCATAATGTTGACTTAGTATTATTGGGGGTGAATAACTACATAATAGAGGGCTAACTCAGTTAGAAAGATAGACATGGATAGCTTAATGTATTCTAGCTAATGTAGTATGTAGTAAGGGACTGATATAGTCTATTAAATGAGGCCTAATACATTTTAGAGGGCTGATCTAGTATTAAACAGATGGGAAATGGTTGATTTAGTATTAAAAAGGTTGATTGTGTTTTCAAAAATGGGCCAACTATGTAAACAAGCCTAACATAGTTGGTAAGGAGGTGATAGGGTTGATTTAGTATCAAAAGGGCCGATTATGTAGAAAAAAGGTGATAAATAGGAAAATATAAAAAACATGATGATATGGTACTTAATTTTTAGATAATTTAAGAATTTTAAAAAATTAATTTATCATTTTTACCTTGATATCTAATACATTCTATGTTTTTTGTTATTTGGCAGAGATGACAAATATTTTAGCACCTAGTAAATACACCATGGCTACTAAAGTTTATAGAATGGTTATTAGACATGTACCTAGCATGATTTATTTCCTTGGGATTTTGAGGCATCATGGTGATGTAGATGATCCTAATCAATGTTGATCTAGTTGTCATGTTTGTAGGAGCATGGGATCAAATGACTAACACTTTCTGATGGGAGGTGGAGGGGGATACCATATAGGTGGGCATCACCTTTGAGGATGTCCATGACTTGATTGTACTTCCCATTATCATGACCCCTATCATATTTAATGCACTAGAGGTAGAGGATTAGAGGCAATCCCTAGCCCTTTGGGTGACTGAATCCAATAGGATATTCCATAGGTTGTGGGTAAGCTTGTTTGATATGTAGATCTTGACCATTATGGATATCTATAAGGTCATGATAGGAATTGTGATATCACATTTGCTATGTCACAAATTGGATGAGAAGGTACCATTGTATGTGGTATCCTTATGTCAGTCCATCCTAGAGCTAGGTACCTTATATGATTTAAGTTTTGTCATTTGGGTACAACTCATGCATGACATGAATGGTATGTTGACCTAGGGGTAAAAGACTATGGGACCCATATTTTTATTGAGCAATTAGATTTATGAAAGGTTTATAATGTATTAGTTGGTTGGGTTCCCCCTTGAAATTGATCATAGGCTACATCAAGTGGTGTGATGGAGGTAGGATCATGTAGTTTATGTCATGCCCCATGCCCTAGCTTTGTAGGTTATTACATGTGGGTAGATAGTATGGCATCCCTACACTAATATTGTCATTAGTTGGTTGAATTTTGATAATGTTGCTATAGGATTATCATATGTTCACATCAAATGTAATTATAACTCATGGGTAGAACCACATCTGATAGCACTTGTACCTATAAAGTTGGGCCTACCGCATATGATGACTCCACTAGTAATTTCTACTTATTAGGCACAACATGCTAGAGATCCTAGGGGTAGAGGAGTGCCTATAGATATACTAATTATTAAGCCTCAAAAATAAAAATTGTTAGGGGGTTAAGCACAGTAGTAGGGGGAAGTGATGCTCAAGATAGAAAATGTTATAGTTTTAGATGTAGAGGGTGATGATTCAGGTTAGGTAGATATGGAGCCATAATAGGGATGACACCAGTCATAACAATAACATAAGATATTGAAGCACCATCAGAGGGATGGGACACTGTTAGTAGTAGTCACACATGGAAATCTTATGGCAGATGTTGGACACAACTAGTTTTTATAAAGGTAGCTAAGGAGAAGACCATGATGCATATGGGTGATGAATCCATGGTTTTTAATTACATATAGGTATCTTATTGAATATTTTCTCAGTATTTAGGCTGATGGGGAGACCATGGTTAAGGACACTGGTACTAGTAATAAATGCTTTAAGTTTTTAATTTTTTGACATAGATCACTAGTTGCATAATTGTTTATATGCTTGGTGTAGATAGATGGTTTGTGTGTGTGTGTGTGTGTGTGTGTGTGTGTGTGTGTGTGTGTGTGTGTGTGTGTGTGTGTGTGTGTGTGAGATATAATGTATATTTAGTTTTTATTGTTTAGGGACTACTATGAAGAAGATTAGACGGGGTGACATGATTTTGGCCACCCACCATCATATTTTAGATTAGGTATTATCACATTATGAGCCATCTGCCTTTTTGGATCCTATAGTACCATCTAGCCTAGCTTATGCTAGTTGGATTCAATTTTTTGGGGAGGTTTCTCTATAGTTACAAGCATGATGAGATGGCATACATCCACTTGTAAGAGTAGGAGAGGTACAGGATTGAGCCTTGCAGGCATTAGCAAAAGAGTGAGTTGCAAATATGGTGACTACAAAATCTTTGATGTGTGTATTCCTAAGTGGAAAATCTATAAGGATAGGTTGATATTTTGAGATCCTAGACTACCTCTTCATAATGTACCATTAAGAGGGGTTAGTTGTAGGTATTTATGGGTAATGTGGCTTGGCCATAGGATAGGCATGATGGAGCACAATCTTATAGCTATAACTATTGTATTATACATTTGTATTGTAGTGTATCAAACTCATTATATATATATATATGGACATTTATTGATCTATGAGTTGTACTGATGTTATTGCTGGATGTATTTCCTTCCTAGCAAATGTATTTTACTTTTATTTGTATATGCTATGGGAAATGTGTGATTTACATTTTATTTTCTAGCATTGTGTGATACACATGCATGGTTAAAAATTTTTTTAAAAAAATGATTTGGAAAAGTATGCATAATCCTAAAATGTAATACACATTATATCATGATGGGAAATGTGTAAAAACAAAATATGAATAAATATAGTAAAACAAAATGGTAAAGTAAAAGGTAACAAATATTTCAAACCATGTATAAGTAAAAATTTCACCAAATTAAAAAATAATAATAATTCATACTAAATCATGTTGGGAAGTATGATAAATTTTTAATATAGTGGAAAACATGTTATAACAAATGGAAATAAAATAAATGTATAATAAAGTTAATCAATAATACTAAATCAATATGGGAAGTATGAAATGGAAAATAGAATGTAAGTATAAATCAAATTAATCATATTAAATAAAGATGCAAAGTATGATAAGTTTAATAAAATGATTGTAAACATAAACATAATAAAAAAATATGAAGATAAAAGTGAAGTGTTTATGAAGTTAGAATAAAACATATTGAATCAAGATGGGAACTATGTAAATGATGTGTAAATCATAATGTAACACAAAATATCTCAAATTTAAAGCATGTAATATTATTGTGACTTGGTCATAGTATGAAATTTATTGGAATATTTTTTTAGGAATTTTTGGTCCTATCCAAGGTCTTACACTATAATTCAAAAAAGGAACACTAGTGAGGTGGATTAAAATTCTGGAATAATTTAATGGGATTTAATGTGGTAATTTATGAGGAATTATTATTCCTATCCAAGGTATTTTAATGTAACTCACAAGCTGAATACCAATGAGATGATTGGTAATAAGTGTAAAAAAAGGAAATGTTTTGTGAGGAATGACTACTCCTATCCAAGGTCTTATAATGCAACTTACAAAGGGAAACCCTATGACTATGATTAGTTAATAAAGTAATATTCATCAAGGGTAAATATTAAGATTGTTCAAATAAAATAAGGAGGGTAAGAACCATGACATAGGTATTTTTTAGAAAACCTTAATAAATATGAGGCATTCTAGGTATGAAGGAAAAACATTAAGAGTCTAATGACAATCAAAATACAAAGGATGCCTTCTCATAATAAGCACAAAGATTTATACACAAATAGGTGGAATACTAAGATCAACTCATGAAGTTTATATGAACAAGGAAATTATAATGGACCTACCTTCCCACAACATGTTCCTTATTCCTTAGGACCCCTTACAGAGTTGTCAATCTACTATGAAGATTGGGTACTTGTATGAGAAAATAGGTAGCACTATAGAATGCTTTTATTTTCCTATCCCAATCTATTGGCTTACCACACCCCAATGGACCTCAACTCTATCATGAGACCAACTATGGATTTTGAGCTTAGATTAAGGATAGGATATGTTCTAAAGATAATAAATCATGTCTTTTGATGTGTTTAGAATTTTTTTTTATTATTATTAAATCATTGCCTTTTGTTTAAAATATTGGGCTTAAAATATTTATGGATTTTGTGATTCCTCCATAAAAATTTGGAATTACCAACATGAGTGATAAAAATTAATACACATGAATAAGCTTTAGACTTTAGTTATAGGAGGCTAAGTAACCAAAGATATGATTAAATAAACATCTTGGTTTGACCTATGAACTAGTATGTAAACTCAAGTTTCAATCGTATGTATATTTAATATGTGAAAAGGAGATAAGGGAAGAAGGGAGATCAAATATGTCAGTGTATAAAAGTGGTGCAATGAGAATTCATTTTTTCCAATTGATATATCATAAAGATAAAATACTAATGGAATGAGGTTTGTATAACCAAGTCACAATAATATTTATCTTTATTTTAGTTTGAAAGATAGAAAATAATAATTAAATAGAAAATTAAAGGATTCATGTGAAAGAATTGAATCCATGAACTTAAGTTTGAATCCATGAAATGAATGAGAATAAGTCATAAGAGAAAAAGAGAAAAATAAATAAAACCATGGAAAACACATAATTCATAATATAATGATTCATGAAAAATAAATAAGTTAAATCATGTTTGAAAAATAGTCAAAAATATAAGATGTATAAATGAATTAGAAATATAATCCAAATCATGTAATAGAATGATAAACTCTATGAAATAACACTATGTTGTAAAGGAATCCATAACATCTAACACATAACATCTAACACTATGTATCTAAATTATGACGTTATTTAGAGTCTCATCAATATTCATGGAATGTTGTGAAAAGATTTTCTTCTATATCACATCGATTGAAAAGGTAGGTGTAGTAGAAAAAGAGTGATGCTCATGTCGTGCCCCATGTGTGGGATACTCAACGCAAGGGATAGGTATCTCAATATGAATGGTAACTATGGAGTGAGGAGGAGTGTAATTATTAGAGAAGGAGGAGTCTTCATGCATGGGTGACCTATAAGAGGAGGCATAACTAGTGTTTGTGTAGTGTGTGGTAAATCATGGAGTGTTAATGAAAAACTCAACATAAATCAATATGATGGATAGAATATTGATTCTAAAGATAATAAGCTTCCCCATATTTAGGGATGTACTCTATAAGTATATTTAGAGGAGGTATAGTCTTATCTTTGGTCTAGGCAATGACTGGTCATAATGTGTCGATGTACTATCTAAGATTTTAGTAGTGGGTAGAGGAATGGCTATTTTTACCATGGAAGAAACAAATATGTATATTTGTATAATGTGGAGGTATACTTGATGAAGTGGTAGAAGAGGAAGCATGTAGTTCATGATATAAATGACAATCATAGGTCCAATGACAAATAACTCTATGAATATCACAATAAGGCTCATCTTCCCATTATGTAGGTAAGGGATCAAGATAAGGTAATGGTATAATACTGATTGTCACCAAATCTTGAAACCTAGAGGAGGGTGTTCAATTCTCCTCTAAATTTTGGTAACATGGAAATACTTATAGGTATGGGTATACCTATAGTAGAAGTAGACCTCTAGGTTTAAGATCTAGCTCCCTGAATATACCTTGAAATGATTATCACTTAACTAGTTGATTATGGGAAAAGAGATATAATTTTGTATGAAATGAAACTACTCTAAGGTATTGATACACTAGAATGATTTCCACAAGTCCATAATACTTATATCACAATGAAACAAGACCTACAAACCATCTTCCAATTCCTATGGGGTTCTTGCTAGAGTTAAAATAACTAAGGGGAGTTGAATCCATGAGCTCAAATATTTCAATTTCAATTTAATTCCTTTAAAACTATTAAACAATTAGTATATATCAATGTGATCAAACAACATTAATAAGAGAGCTCATTTATTCAATGCATACACAAGATCAAAACACATAACACATAGTTCCTATGGGAAACCCTCATGGGTAATAAAACCCACTCTCAAGCTTGCAACACATGGAATACTTTTCTTATAATAAATTAAAAACAAGATACTGGTCAACTCCTTTAGACCAACAAGCCTTGCTCATACCTTCCTGACCAAAGATATTTAGTGAAACACCTATTTCACAAGGTGCAACAGCCCTTAGGGAAGACCAAGTCCTTTAGACCCTCCTTTTAAGTGAACACTTACACCTTAGAAATAATGTCCTCAACACCTAATTATGGATCTATAATTATCTAACCCCTACACAAACTCCCTCTCTATTTCATATAGGCCTCTCACATAGGCATGTTATAATCTCTCTCCTTCACTCAAATTATCCTCATATGCACACTCAAACCTTTTTTCATATCTTAAAACTACAAGATCACTATTTTGACATTAGAAATATGAACTTTAGGTCATTAACATAGTCAAAAATCTACTCCTCTCATCAACTCATCAACCGGTCACTCTACCTCTCCTTCATTCCATAATTCTCACATACACCTTGCACTTATCTCACAAAGTCTAGAAATCATCATCTTTGATTTCACTATATATACAGATATCATGATTATCAAGATCACAATCTTTCTTTTTGGACACAACATGTCTTTTCCCTTAAGTCATCTTACATGGGTCACACTTAAGCACAACTCTCTTTCAAATAGGCCTAAGTCACCTTTAGGTCATATGGAGACCTATTCAGCTCTTTGACACTTCTCTAAGAAAAATAAGAAACATGGGAACACTTTCTAAATGCATAGATACATTCCACATGATATATAGGTCCTCATTAAACTATAACAACCACCATATTATTCTTCTTCTTAAGCACAAATTGCTCAAATAACATTTTGTGCACATAGTCACCATGAATGAATATATAGTCAACTTATTAAGCATTAGTCATAATAAAAATATCTTTATCACACCTAAAAAATATATAAAAATGATCCTTATTTAGTTTAAAACACTCTCAAATATCTAATTCACCATGAAACATTGAAACACCATTAGAGCAAGCTCAATTACCCTTCTCAAGTTACTTACAGAACACAATCAAACACATAGTCAACTTTGAACCTCAATATATTTGACTTTACACACTTTAAAACATTAAAATTTATATTTATATATGATCTTTGGAGTCTTTTTCATATTTTATTTTTAATTCATGGTTAAATTCTACATATATCAAAAGTTATGGATCAAAAACTAGGTACTAGTCTTTCATTTGTTAAATTCAACTATTTGAATTCAAACGATCACAATTAAACATCGACCACTTTTATTGCACCTCATGTCCTCATATATTCATATTAAATACACACATTTTATCTTATTTATAAATTTAATTCATAGTGCACCAAATCCCAAATTTTAATCTCTGAATAGTTGACCTCATCTCATGTAATTTGGCAACTTTGATGCAACGTACAACATCAATCTTCAGTACGTAGCTTGGTCTTTAAAAATGATACAAAAAACTATCATTTTGAAATCTTAAATTTAATAAAAACCATTTATATTTATGTATAAACTATTTTTCACCCTTGGATCTCCATTTGGTCTTGGACTTTAACATTATGTAAAATAGACTAAGTATAGGAAGTATTGCAATCTGCCTGGAAGGCCAACTTTGCACCTTCATATCTTATACTTTGATCAAGCGTATTTTATAAAATTTGGACAAGATGATATCCTCAAACATAATATTCCAAAAATTTTAAAAAAATATCATGAAACCCTCAGACTTGTTATATATAATGACATTAAAATGCCTCCTCATATTAATCTTTTCATAGAACCAACTATGTCAAAAACTATCTAGAAAGACCCGATTTGCACATGCATAGATTTTGATGCACTTAAAGTCTTGACCTAAATGTTATAAAAAATAAACTAGGCACAAAATTTAACAAACCCATATGATCACCTTCTCCTGAAACATTGACTCATGTGAGATATGACTACATCAAAATGCTTAATCAGCTCTTCTTGCCAAATTACAACTTTGGCTAAGTATGGGGAAAATTTGTCAAAATGCTTGAGATCCCAAATTTTCACTTTCATATATTTTGTCACACGTCATTACTATACTTGAGACTTTTCACATATAAAATAGGGACTAATTTTATCACAACCATATGACCAAATCCCCTTGACTCAATCACATGTGGGAATGGTGATGCCAACAAACTGCCTACTTAGATTTTCTACCACTAGACCCAACATGTCTAAATGAAAAAAATGGACTACTATATGAATTAAAATCATGCACTTAGGCACTAAAATATTATAAAAACTCGTATATGACCCATTTCACATGATCAAATCACCATATTCATCCCTAACCATCTCTAACCATGTCAAAATTGAAGATCAACCAACCCTCTTTAAAGCATACTAGGACAAACACATTGCACACTTTTTCATTGTCACTTAAACTATCAAGGTAATTCATAAAATCACTTGGACACATCCATGAAATCATTTAAAACTCTCCAACAATATCCCCCTTTGTCATTGATGTCAACAACCATCATATAGCAAAATACAAATCACCTTCCTTCTTTCTCTTCAAGTACTCCCAAAATAGGAATTTTCTCCCCCTTTGACACAATGATAAATTGGGTACAAACTGATCTTAAGGACATAATAATACTACCAATAAATATAGGACCATCTTATAAAGATGATACAAACTCCCCCTTTCCTTGAGCCTACCTCTTCTTGCCTTAACAACTTCTTACACCATGCCAACACTCTCTTCAACCAAACATTGCAACAAATGAAGAAAGAAAATTAAAAACATTGAAATATGATGGAACATACCAAGAGACATATGGTAGGGACTCCCCCTAATATTTTTTATCCATTTCATCACTTGATCATCTTCAAATCTCCATACACCATAAAAAACCAACATACAAGCTTACTGGCCTTTTCTCTAAAACCATCTCAAGGACCACCATCATAACTTCATGCCACTCACCAAATATGAAAAATGCACTAAAAAAACTTGAGAACTCACCTTGAAACACTCATGCCTTGATATTTTGAAGAAACAAAACAGAAAGCACATCTTCAAGACTAGGCCTGTCTAGACTCCTTGTATCCCTACTTGGAACTTGCAAAGCCAATAATTTTCAATAGACACATGTTCAATACCTGAGACTTCGTATCTAGATCAATCTCATATTCCCCCTCAATCACAAAAAATTTAAACAACTAGCTCATCCTTTAAAATATACTTCACAAACTATTTCTCGTAATTTATGCTCATTTCTTAATTTTGGAAGAAGATAAGAAACTAATAATAAGGGTGTGATAGAAATACCTAGTTGTTGATGTGCACATAATATAGATGAATGTAGATAGATTTTTTTTATCTTGGAAGGAATATCTATAGATAATAAATCACTAAAAATAGGGGTTTGTTAGCAATATAGTTAGGTGGGCTACCTAGTGTGAACTAGATCCAAGAAGTGTGAGCTTGTTAGGAGGATATCAATCCACTTTTGATAATAATTAAGTTGGAAATGATAAAATAAAGATGATTAAATTAAATTAAAAAAACTAACTAAAATGAAATACAAGTAGATGAATGCTTGATTAAAAAATGACTAATTATAGCAAAAATGGGTCAATACTAGTGCTAAGATAGATCAGGTCAAGTTCAAAAAATTAGACAAGGGTCTATAAATAGGCAAGACCATAAAAAGTCAGATTTAATTGAGGGTAAGGGGTCATAAATAACTTATTGATATTTCATGTCATAGTTACCATCAGTGGTTGACTTAACCATCAGTAGTTAAGCTGACCATGGGCGGTTGGGTAACAATCGATGATTATGGATGACCATCAGTAGTTAGGTAATCATTGATAGTTCTCTATGGATTTCTAAAAGTATTCAAAAAGTATTTATTATAGGATAGGTCAAAGGTTTGATAATGGTCTATTGAGGATCTAGTCAGAAATGGGAGTTTGGAAGATAGGTACAGAAAGGTCTGATGGGGTAGAAAGGCGAGAAACCAAAATAATAATGTTGAAGTATAAATATACCTATTGTTTGCTAAGTGGTTGATGGCTAATGGCTAAAGAAATTTTAGTAAATTAACAATACTTTAGCCTTGAGAGCAATTTTGGTAGAGATTTAGATCTATGTTGCTATTGTTAAATCAATGGAAGAAGACTGGGTGGCTAGAGATCTTGAATACCTATGTGCAAGAATGCTTGTGATGATTATGGATATTTTCCACCTCCTACTCCCCTCCTTTTATAGGCAAAGAGAGATGAAGGATAGAAGGTTACCTAGTAGGTTGGGTTACTAATTTCAATGCTTTTAAGTTTGTTAGCACTGCATAAGGCAAACATATTTAATTGTGTCTCATTAGCTGACACATAGTTGGTGATGTATTAGGAGGGTGAGGATATAACCGTTGATGGTTCATCTAATTTTCAATGGTTAAGCTGATCGTCAGTGGTTGAGTGTCTTAGAGGTGAAATTTCAAGTTGAGTAAAAATAGGTGGGTTAATGTTTTAGTTAGTAAGTTATTGAGTTTAGTTAGCTAAATATCCATCTAGACCCAAGGTTCAATAAGTTACCTAGTGGGTCAAGAAGGGGTAGGTGATCCCTACAGTATCCTAAGGCATTTCGACATCTAGTACAATTTTTTAGTGTTTACATTTTTCCCTTTTTTGTTATGTATCTTTGAATTAACAAGCTACAAAACAAAAATAGGTTATTGGTCAAAGGTATGATTACCCCAAGTATGGAAGGAGGTGTTCCCCCTCAAACTAGGAATTAATGAGTGGAAACCAAAATTGATTTAGGTTTTGATAAGTGGTATATGGTGATTCATAAGGTTGATGACAAAAGGGGTTAGGAATTTTAGATGTAAACATGCACACAAAATATGAATAAGTGTGATAGTCAAGATCACACATACACTAAGGTTACAAATGTCGATAAAAATAAGGTCAGTTTTAGAATTATGAGTGATAGGGTAATCGATCCATAACATTAGTCATATCTGATTGATTTACTATATAAGTCTCCTAGATAAGGTTAGTTTTTTTTTAGGTATCTGAGGTAGGAAGTGACCCCTTGAAAAACAAAAATGGTCTAGTATACACTAGGTGGTGAAAATTCAAATGGTCAACATGGTAAGGCTGGTTAGTATGGTCAAATGACCAAGCAAGATCATCATATAATATTCAATAATTTGGGTCAAAAATGGCCAAAATTAAGGTGGACATGGTTTAATGATGGGTTCGAGAAGGTTAATCTCCAAAAGTTTAGGTTTTGGTTTGGTGGTGAAGGTTATCTCCAAAAATTTGGCACTTAGGTGTAGGTGCTAAAAAAAATTAAAATGGGAGGTCCCTGACCATCGAGGGTCAGGGGTTCCTAGGGTTGATCATCAAAAGTCACCATGACTATCAACAGTCAAGAGGAAACCCTAAAAGTCTAGAGATAAAAAGTGAAAAATAAAAATCATTTTCACTTTTGATAATTTGACCTTTGTGCTTTCTTGCTCTATCAATATGTCACTTTAACATTTTGCTGAGAGGGTTGACTGAGTGCTTGGTTGAGGTGGTAATTTTTGATTGGTTTAACATGTGTTTGAGGTAATCTATCTTAGACTGATTTGTAGGGTGGATGAGGGCATATTCAGGTAGCTATACATGGGTTCCATCCTCAACATTGATCAAGGAATAAGGTAGGGAATATTTTGAAATTATTAGTTTGGTTGATTTTATTGGTTTTTTAGTTGAATTTGGGTAATTTATGATTGGTTTGGTAGGGTTTATTGGGTTTTTCCATAGTTTAGGTTGTTGGTAAAATTAGGAAATTATCAAGTTAAATTGAAATTTAAAGGAGGTTTTGGGTTGGGGATAGGTTATAGGGTAGATTTAGGTAGTTTTGTGGTTGAATTTTTGTGTTTTGGTAAAAAAATTTATAAATATAGGGTGGTATGTGACCACTAGTGGTTCAACCCAACTGTCCATAGTCAACCACCGAAGTAAAAATCCCACTTGACTATCGATGGTCATCATGATCATTGGCAGTCAAGTATTTGGGGAAATTAGGTTGATAAGAGTGTTAGAAACAAATTTTTTAAATTTTTTTGAAAGGTCTTGAGTAGGTTTTAAATGATAAATGAAGATAAGGATAGGATGATTTCCAATTAGGATAGATATTGAGATGGTTTTGATGTCTTGAGATGATTGTTAGTTAGGTGTTGATAGGTTTAGGTAAGGTGTTGAAGACTTTGTGGGTTAGGGTAGAGTTATATATTTAGGTTGATGGGTTACGATAAGATGATTCCCAAGTAGGAGTGATATGTTAAAATGGTTTTTTGGTGATAGTTAGGTGTTGGTTTGATAAGTTTAGATAGGTATGAAAAGAAATTATGGGTGAGGGTTATGTCCAAGTGTTAGAGGTGATGTTGTAGAGATAATGATTATGGATCAATGTTAGACTAATTTAATGTAAGTGGATGTAAGTTGAGTTAGATATAATAAGTGTGAGAAATGTTAACTTAGTGTGTAACTTAATTTGTTTTTTTAGGCATGAGACCATATCCATATGAAGGATCAAGTTCCTAGGATATTTATGGAGATCTATGGAGGGATGACTCAGGATGACTAAATGCATATGGAGGAGGTCAGACTAGGAGCTATGTGACACTATCAATAATTACTATGATATGTGGTGATGATCATGGCCCTCATCAAGAGATGGGATCTGACCATAAACACCTTCCTGCTACTAATAGGAGAGATGACCATCTTATTAGAGGATGTTCATAAGATTGCATGATAGCCCATTCGAGGGGAGCCTCTTTATCATATTAAGAGTGAGGAGAGGGATGAGCAAATGGAGCTCTTATATGGTGAGTATTGGGTCCATGTTAGGTGGAATTCAAGTGGTTTTGGTTATAGGCCATTATATTAGATGGTGCCAAATGATATGCACTTGATGACTATGATGATGGTAGTGTCTTATTTTATGTTTCTTGATCTGAGTAGTGGATGATTTCCCTATTTGCTAATAGGAGTGTTGGTAGAGATGTTGCTTGGGAGGATGGTGTTTAGATGGACACCAATTTTCTTGGTTTAGACTTACAAGGAGTTATGGGAATTTCAAGATCATATATGATATAGGATCAGTGTGGGGTTTGTGTTATATTATTGGGCATATGAGCACATTTAGGTCCTGAGACCTTTGGGGCTACCATGGCATGGCTATGCCTAGGTAGACTATAGAGAGGGTTTCCTAGGATGGAGGGGAGTTTATGCCTTGATATGGGCTAGAGGAGGTATGAGGGACATTTATTGGTTTAGAGATGCATTTGAGGGTCTAGTTTTGGTTGATATCATATGGTAGCCCTATGTGGACTTTCCTAGGTGGGCCCTTTATATCTATCACACATTGTATTTGAAGAGATGGAGATGGATCTATAGGAGGAGAGAGTGTGATATTGAGATCATCCCATTCGATAGAGTGAGGAAATAGTGTGCCCTAGTGTATAATATTGTAGGTCCTTTTTTGAGGTATAAGAGAGAAGATGTGGAGTTTTTGTTGCCTGAACCATAGGTAGAGGAGGTGGTGTTAGATCATCAAGAGTTACCTACTAAAGTAGGTATATATGATGTCAATTTTGTTAACAATTATGTAAGATGGTACCAAGCCTAATATTTAGCAATTGATTTTGGATGGGATGATGGGGGCCAATAAACCCTAGATGTGGATCCAACTCGAGCATAGGTACAAGGTGGTGGCTTGAATGGATAGGTAAGGGCAACATTGGTAGTTGCATAGGCATATATTATAAGTTTATAGGGATAGGTGGCCACATTATAGGGCTAGATTATGAATTTTTAGGGTCAGGTTGACACTATTACATCTGAGAGATATTAGGCAAGGACCTCCCTTGGTTTGGTGACCCAAGAGAGGGACATGCTAAGATAGAGGGTAGGGACAATGGTATAACTAGTAAGACCATAAGGTATTATTCCTATGCTATGATATTTGGCCATGGTAGAGGAGTTGATATATCATGAGGCTATAGTTCTAGCACAATATCCATTTAATCCCTAATCAGGTGAGTATAAAGCTCGTTTAGCAAGTGGGGTAGCCATGGTAACTCTAGTTTAGTGGGTTGCATTAGTGACTAGACAGATTGGCATCCTAGGATGACCAACATTAGATGGAATTTATAGTGAAAGTGAAAGAGGGGGAGAGAGAGGTAGTGGTCATCGAGGCACATGATATGTGATATGTTATGTAGGTGTAGATATAGATGTACATGATTTTGACACTGGCTTGTGTGCTGATGTAGTGAGATGTACATGATTTAAGAGAGAGGTTATACATTATTACATGTATTATTCACTTTGATGGACATGATGTATATGATGATGTTTATGATGTTCATGATGATATATATGATGTGTGTTCATGGTTCGTGGTTTATATGTTTTGATGTTTATTGTTTATGAGATGAAAATTTAGTAGATTTTAGGCATTTGATTATTATGGATGATGTTTTTGTTTTATTCATGGATAAGATAATGAATTGTTCAATTATGGTTATTGATGTGATTTAATGATACAATATTATATTATGATGTTATGATAAATGGATAGGATGATATTATAGATAGAGAGATGGTGTATGATGTGTTTCATGGTGTTTTGATCATTATTGATGTTTGTTGTTTATGATCATGAAGATCTAATGTGAGTATGGTTAAGGATGTAATGAAAACACATAAATTAGGTTTGATAATAGACTAAATGTAGGAAAAAGAAATTAGAATCATGAGACATATGTCTACATGAACCAATGATGAGAGGGTAAGGAAAAAGCAAGATTCCTTTTCATCAGTAAGGACCTAACAAAATAAAAGTTGGATTAACTTAATAAACCTAATCCTTTTTAATGCTTCACATTATCATGCTTTAGTATATAAAAAGGGTGTCTTGATCACATTATGTCAAGTAAGCTCATAATCCATTGATTTATAGATGGTATAAAGGGGATGTAGGAGGTAGGTGAAAGGTAGATGGGTTAATAGGTAAGGTAAGCTTATGTCGATTAGTTCTCCCCTTCTATAGGTGCCCTGAGAACCATATAGACAATTCCATGTCTTTATTCTAGGTGTAGATTGATCAATGTGGGAAGTCTACTACTGATATATATGAAAGCTGATTGCATCTTTCTTGGGATAACATATTCTAATTTTGATATAGGGTATTTTGTTTCTTTTTCTTTGATAGGTGGTGAATTGATCGATGTAAGAAGCTTCAAATGATTGCTTTTGACCCATTTGACTTATCCATCCTTCAAGGCAGTGGTCTAAGTTTGGGTTTGTATATTTGGTAGCTATCCTTTAAGGGAGTAGTCTATCTTTTAATAAATTTAGTTTTTTGGGTAGCTTTCCTTTAAGGGAGAAGTCTACTATGATAGAGAGATATATCCAAGAGATATTTTGGCATCCCAATTGTTTTGATGCCAGATTTTAAACATAGATGAGTCTAATTAGGCTTAGAGGTTTACTTTTATAAGGGAAAAACTTTTAACACAAGATGGTAATGATAGGTAAAAGGGGTGGTTTTGAGAGACAAATGATCATGGAACTCCTTTTAATTAGAGACAAAAAGTATCCATGAGAACCATGTCATGGGTAGAGTTATGGTACCCATATTTAAGATTAGGCTATGACTATGATGGTTAATCACATGGTTCTATGTTCTAATCAGTTGTCTTCAAAGGGAGAGGGATAGGTAAATGAAGGTGAAAATATCATAAACCAAGGGATGAGCTTAATTTAGACAAAAAAAGTGAGTTTTATCCTTATTTAATCAAAGAAACAACATAAATATGAATCATTGAGAGGTTTAGGTTCCAGTTTGCCTTCAAGAGAGGACAAACAACAAGCTCTTGATCCATACTTATGGGTTATGATGTAGGGTCCAAGCCAATTGAAGAAAACTTGTCTCTTTTGCTTTTCTCCATATTGGTTACATGTTGGTTTTCCTTTAGGATGAGGTCTTCAATATTAAATTCTCATTATTTTAAGTTCTTATTATAGGCATGCTTGATTCATTATTGATAGACATGAAGATGGTTAAGTGTTTCAAAGTGATGCTCATCAAGTAGCTCAAGTTGTGATAGACATTCTTGATGATAGTCACCCTCTAAAATGATGTCTTACAAAGATATGTGAAGAGAAGGAATCTAGACTTTGAGAGGCAAGACCACCTTTGGTCTAAATACTAGACAAAAAGGGGTAACACCCACAGAGGTTTGAATGCTAGTGCAATAGGCCCATAAAGCAAAAAGGATGTACAAGTGATAATCTTGACTTGAAGCACTAACTATTTTGGTTAAAATCTTGTTTAGGGTTTTATTAGAGGCTTCTACTTGTCTATTTTCTTATGGATAGTAAGGTAAGGAAAATCTTAACGTGATTCTAAATACATTGCAAAGACCTTAGACTCGATTGTTTTTAAAATATTTACCATTATAGATGATGATCTTATGGGGAATATTGAAATGATAGATGATATGATGGTTGATTAAGTTGACTATCTTTTCAGCTTTAGTTGAGGTGAGAGGAATGGATTCCACCCACTTGGTGAAATATTTGATGATGGTAATGATGGATTGGTGTCATTGTCAAGAATGAGAATTGAATTCCCCAATGAGATTGAGTCCCCATTATGAGAAGGGCCAATAGTCTTTGGATAATTATAGGCCATGGGCAGGTGCATGATGTAAATTAGTGTGCTGTTGACATTTAACACACTTATTTACATAATCATATCAATCTTGGTTGAGGGTGGGCCAATAGTAGCAAAGTTCAAGGATATATTTAGCGCAGCTAAACCACTAAAGTATCCCCCATAGATTCCATCATGAATTTCCTTGATAGCATGGGAAGCTTCATGAATATGTAGATAATGGAGAAGGAGGTCAATAAAGCATGATTATAAAGGATTCCCCCTAGTATGATGTAATGAGAGGTACTCTAAACAAAGGCTCTTTAAGAATTTATAGAGAGGTTAGGAGGAAAGATGTTGAGGTTAAGGAAATTAAAGGTTTTCTCATACCATATGTCAAATGGAGATGCTTCGACACTAAATATGGTAGGAAGATAATAATGGATATAAGAAGGTGTGATAAAATGGTGGATGTTAACAAAGAGTTCAGAATCAACAGGTTGAGATGGGATTTGGGAAGTAATAGAAGCCATTTTATTTGAGAACTTGTTGGTAGAACATGGAACAGATTAGATAGGGTTGATCTAAAACTCATAAGTTTAGGTTGAAATATATTTCAAGAACACACAAATAATAATGCTATCTCTAAAAAGAGATGTTTTATTTCTCACAAAATTGCAGATACAAACATATGCTTATCTTTGGAAAGAGATGTTTGATTCCCTTTTTGGGATACATATATTTTTATACATACTTTTAAGGTAAGATGAGGATGTGAAAGGTCACCGATCTTGAGGGAGATGAAGTGGTATGACTTCCATGATTTACAACAACACAAAATTTGAGAAATTACTATTTTAAAAAACTTTTTATTTTCTACAGCACTATTAAAATTGAAATTATGGGCACTTTCATTAGGTCTTTAGGGGTCAAAACCCATCGATCATATCTTCATGCCATCTCATCACATTTTCCTCATTATTATATTTCCAACTATTTGAATGGGGAGACAAACAAAGATATGGTTTAACAATTATGGCTCCCGGAAGTTCTACCACCAATTAGGGTAGAACCATCACCCAAATTTGTCACCTAAAGTGTTGCTCAGATAAAAGGTAATGATCAAATAATGTTAAGAGTAAATCTACTAGTATTTTTTTTATTTTTCAAGACATCATTCTTACATTGGTAAGATCCATTTACATTGTTGACCACAAGTTGGGAATCACCAAAGACACTAATAGTCTTAATTCCCAAGGCTAGAAAGGTTTGGAGACCTATTACTAGGGCTTCATACTCATCCACATTATTGGTGCACTCAAAACCAAGTTTAAAGGAGAAGTTAAATGTTTTACCATTTATGGGAATGAGAATAAATTTGGCACCCCCACCATGCTGGCATTTGGAGCCATCAAAGAACATGATCATTTGATATGTGGGGTCCCCATAAGAAAAAGTTTTAATGGACTCATCTAGAAAGGAAAGAGCAAGAGGTTGGTTTTATAGTAGAGGAGATTTGGTCAGTTGATTGGAAATGAATTTCCATTTAATCAACTTCTACTGAAGGAACTCAAGGTCAAACTCAACTAGGAGCATGAGCCACTCAACCATATGCTAGTTATGGTATGGTTTAGATTGCATGTACTTGATTGGGTTAATGTTGGTGATGATGTAGGTTTTATTATTGAGAAGTTAATGATGAAGTTTGGAATCCATAAAGACTAAGGCGAGTTAAAGTTTCTCAGAATGGGTGTATCGAGTCTCATACTCTATAAGTGTTTGACTTATGTAGAAGATAGGTTGTTCTTTATTTTTTTCATCATAGTGAGTAATTAATGCCTCTAAGGAAAGGTCAATGGCAGAAATATAAATATATAAGGGTTGATCCTCTTTACATTAGGTAAGAATGGGTGAAGAAATAAGGTACTCTTTGAGTGAATAGAAGGTTTTTTGGTAGTCCTTGGTCCACTTAAAAGATGTATCTTTCTTGAAAACATGGTGAAAGGTTTAAAATCTATCTGATAACTAAGAGATGAAGAAAAATATGGATTGGAGCTTCCCCTACAAGCTACAGAATTTCTTGAGGTGGGTTAGAGGAGGCATCTCCAAAATTGATCTAACTTTGGCAAGGTATACTTCAATTCCTCGAAGAGAGATGACAAATCTAATAATATTTTGAGATAGGACCTTCAAAATAAATGTATTGGGGTTGAGTTTGACGTGGAAATGGATTAGGCATTTAAATATGATTATGAGAATGGCTAGGTGATCCTTACAATTTTTATATTTCCGAAGGAGATCATCCAAATAGTCCTCTATGATTGTATGGATTAGATCATGGAATATGTATGTCATCACAAATTTGTAGGTTGCTCTAACATTCTTTGTAACAAATGGCATGACCTTGTAGTAGAAGGTTCCCCATGGGTTGATGAAATAAGTTTTATGTTGATCCTTGGGGGAAATCAAGATTTGATTATATCCTGAAAAACCATCCATGAGAGATAATATCTCATGGCTAGTTTTAATATCAATAAGATGGAAAATACTAGGCAAAGGTAAGTCATCCTTTGGGCAAGAAAGGTAGAGGTCACAAAATTTAATATAGAGGCAAAGTCCCCCTGTGGGCTTGGTAATGGGAATGATGTTAGAAATCCATTAAGGATAATTGATGGGTTAGATGAAGTAGATAGAAAAGAGATGTTAAATCTCTTATTTGACAATAAGGTTGATACAAGGGTGCATCTTGTGAAGCTTTTACTAAATAGGCTTATCTTCAAGATGGGTAACAATGTTGTGGAGGGATATAGAATGGTTGATTATGGGTATATCTTGATAAGACCAAGCAAAGGCTATGCATCGGTCACAAAGGAAAGAAGGGTAATCTTTTTCAAATAAATATAATGATCAAACAATCTTGACAATGCAAGGGTTATCTTGAGTACCCAAGTTGAGATCGATAGTGGATTTGTTCAACATGGTTTGGTTCTTAGGATGAAGGGATTTGTCGATAGAATCATCCCCCACACTGATGTATGTGAGAATGGAATCATCATCTTGATTTTGGATGGTGTTGATGGTAGGAGAATCAGTTTCTACCATTTCAAGATGGATGAGAGGAAGTGTCTTAGTTCATCCATCCTTTTGATAATTCAAGGGGTATAAACTAGTAGTAATGATAAAAAAATGTTAGGAGGAATGATATTGAAATCCTCAAACTTTGAAAGAGATTGGGTTGGTGAGGATGGGGTGTTTTCCTTAATGGTGGTGATGGGTTTGGGTGGATTGGTTTGTTCTTCTAGTGGTATGAACCCAAGGTGAAATAGGTCAAAAAAAATTTAGTTTTGATGGTAGGTAACTTGTGAGGTCCATGCTCATAAATATAGAGGTTGAATCTCTTCCAAGCACACTTGTGAAGTTATAATTTGTAAAATGCCAATTTGTCAAGATAGGATAAGTCAAAGTTAAATGTCTAGGGGGTATATGTATCAGTGGAAATAAGAAGTGGATGATCAAGTCCCCCATAGGTTAATTTGGTTTAATGGTTGGGAGCCCTAAAAGGGATGATGGTTCTAATGTTGGGTTCATAACTAGGATCATGGGTGAGGTTTCCATACTCTTGAGGAGTAGGGAAAGCATCCAAAGCTAGAATATGGTACTCCCCAAGTGAGAGACATTATAACATGGGTTCCAAGGGGTCTTCTATGAGTATCTGAGAAGAAGGGATAGATGAGCTAGCTGAAGCTTCATCAATGATAGGGATGGAGGTCTTATTGGTTCTAGTTGTGAGGTCATGTTGTTGTGGGTTTGTGGTGAGGTGGATGAAGGAGGAATAAGAATGTAATTGGTTTGATATGTCATGTTTCATGATACAAAATGTTTAGGGTTAACTCTTATTGTAATAACTTGACCTTCATGTTCAAATTTGACACATCAGTGCAAGGTAGAAGGGACACAACTCATGGCATAAATCAAAGGGTGTCCAAGTAAGAAATTGTATTAGAACTCACCATATACAACATAAAATAAATATATAATTGTGTAAGGTCCAAAGAAAATGTGGAGGATGATTGTCCCCAAGGTAGTGGCTATAGTGTCATTAAAGGAGTGAAGGACCACTATAGTTTTTGACATGATATTTCTAGATAATTTAAATTGGTCATAGGCATGGGAGGAGATAATGTTAATGATAGATCCTCCATCAGTCATCATGATTTTGATGCAAGTTTTATTAATGTATGCTATGACAAAAAGGGGAGGATCAGGATCTTCAGAATGGATAGAAGGTATTTTTGAATCATGGAAGGTTATGAAGGTAGAAAGTTGAAGGGCTTAGATAAAGGATGCAAGAGGTTGAGGATATTTTGGTTTAACCTCTATATATTACAAGGGATCTATCAATTCTTAATGATGATGGGGTGAGGTTTTGATTAATTCATAAAGGCTCTTCTTGATCGATGTCTAGTGAAGTTGTTTTAACACTACTCATTAGATGGATTTAGAAGGGTTGAAGGGAAAGGCACCCAAAATTTATATTTTGGTTTTTGGAGAAGGTCAAGGTAAAGATGAGGGTTCTTGGTTTCATTTGGGAGGTTGAGGGGTGCAAGGGTATGTCCATGTTATGGACACTTATTTTTCCCTTATCCTTTTGTTGGGCTCGATATTGGGTAACCATATGGATAGTGTAGATTAATGGAGGTGTTGGGATAGATGGTTGATTTGGTTCCTCCTCACTTTCAAATGAGATTAGAGGAGTAGGTAAATGTTGGATGGGTTGAGTTAATGGTTATATTGTTAATGGGCTCAAGGAAGCTTCTTCTGATAACATATCATCCTCATCTCGTAAGCTATGGATAGGTGTTTGGAGAGATTTGTAATTCTTTGTATCATGTTTAGGAGTCATATGGTATAAATAGATCAAATTTTCATTGAACCATAATGGTTTAGGATATGAAGGTTTAAAATGTTCGATAGGTGGTAGGGTTAAGGAATAGGTTTGCAACAACCTTTGTAGAATGGTCGAATAAGATTCAATCAAAGGTATTGAGGGTCTTGGGTTTTTGGTTTTAGGGGTGGGAGATTTATTAGAAGTAGGATTTACAAAAAAAATTATTGGTGGTGGAATGGTTTTTTTAGGTCATTTTGGTTTGGATTGTCTAGTTATGGTTGGTTTGGAAGTTGAAGATTTGGAGGTGGAGGGTGAAGTTTTATTGATATGTGGGAATGAAGACATAGATAGATTAGTTAATAATGATGGAGGGTTTGATGTTTTTTGGAGGTAGGTGTAGGTAAAGAAAAAGGAGAAGGTTTAATAGATGAGAAATAGGTAGTTGTAAGAAGGGTGACCTTCTTGGTAAAAGGATGAGCTCATGGGATGGTAGAAGGATGGGGTCCTAAGATAGAAGATAAGTGTGAATGAGGTTGTATAGGTCTAGTTTGAGGTGGGAGTTTGGTTGGTTCCACTTTCTTAGTTTTTTTGGTTGGGGTTTTATTTATTTGACTAGAAGGGGTTAAGTCCAATTTCAAAGATGGGTGAGCAAGGCTAGATGTAGGAAGTATTCATAGATTTTTGATGGGTTTGGTTAGAGAGGCATAAGGTGATTTGACAAATTTAGATGGAGATGGGTTGGATGGTTCCCTTATAGTTTTAGAGGGAGAAGTATTTGGTGAAGGTATTGAGGTAATCATGGGTTTGATGGTGGATGCAAGTGAAGTTTAAGGTTCAGTTTTATTTTGGTAATGGAGCCCAAGATGATTTTAAATGGTGGCTCTATCTAGATTGGGTTGAGAAGTGAAATCTATATTTTGGACTAATCTAGAAAAAGGATTGTAAACAAGTTTGATCCCTTGGTCATTGGTTTCAAAAGTTAAGCCCAAGGGTGGAGGTGAGGAAAGTGTTTTTTCACTTTTGTTTTTGATGGAAGGTTCTTTGGTTTGGGAGGATGTATCCTCCATTGAAGGTGTAGGTAAGGTGATCTCTTATTTTGGGATGGTTCCCAAATAGAGAATAGATGGTTCTAGGATAGGGGAGGAAGGTTTGATGGCCTCAAATTAAGTAATGGAGATGGTTGTTTCCTTTATTTAGGTGTTTAAAGGAATGGAGGGTAACTCAAACACTTCAATAGGTAGATTTGGTGAAGAGGTGGTTGAAGCAATGGTTGCCTCCTTTGGTATTTATATAAAAGGAGATGTGGATAGGTCCATGGTCTCATCAAATAATAAAGATGGGTGGTTATTTCCTCTGTTTGGGTGTCCAAAATAATAGAGGGTGATACCACCACTTTAATGATTGGAATGCAAGAATGGATAGATGATGTAATGGTCTCCTGAATGAAAGGTTCAATAATAATGACATTAATCATATGGCCCTCATGAGTGTGATATGATTCTAGTTTATTAAGAAGAAGAACATCATCATATGCAATCAAATAACAACAATGTAAAAATTCTCTCAAGTGTTGTTGGCAGTCCTCCTTTGTTTAAAACTTGAAAAAACTAGGTAGTTCCCATTAAGGAGGATAGGATTATATAGGGATAAATGGATGGATAGGTTCATTATAGATTTGATCATAAGATAAAAGGTTATGAGCCCAAGAAATAGATGATTCTAGGTTGGTCATTTTTTCCATTAACATTTTGACCAAATCCATTTGAGGTTGGGAAGATCCATTACTAGATGGTAAGTTTGGTTGAGGTTGGGTGGTATCAATATATAGATAGGAGGTAGAGGTTTGAGATGATACCACATATTGGTATGTGGTCATTAGAGGTTGGGATGGTGCCACATAAGGGTTGATGGGCACAAAAGGTTGGGTAGAAGGTGCTATGTATCCTTGTGGATTAGGAACATATTGTTAAGATGTCATGGGTGTTTGTTTTGGGATAAATATGGGTTGATTTAGAGGTATGGATGGGTTGGTATATGGTTTGGGTTGAGTGGTAACTCTTGTACTAATAGGTGGAAGGGTGGGAGGAATGAAAAGCACCAAATTTTGAAGAGGGTTGGAGATTGGTGGATTTCTAGTGACAAGGGTAATGGTATAAATAGGGGTAAAAGATACCCCCATGGTGGATAAGGTATGTGTAAAAAGAGGTGAGGTTACTCATATGTTGGAGGTATGGTTGGTATAGGGGGTGTTTGGTTGTTGGTTGGGATGTTGGATTGGATTTGGGTGGTGGTAGGATGGGATATTGCTAGAATAGGATTCTTGGGTGATGAAATGTTGGGTAGAGGTAACACCAAACATAAGAGGGGGAGGCATAACATAAGGTGGATCCATATGAAGAATTGAAGCAATTGAAGTGCAGTGAGCTAAGGTGTTGAGGTAATGTTGGAGGACCATGGGATTGTTATCAAGGAATGTAGTGAAATATGCATCACCCTCAACAACTATTTGAGGCATGGTAAGAGGGGGAGAAAGATGAGGAGAACTCTTAACATCAGAATTATACTCTATGGAAGAGGAGGAGAAGGATGATGGTGGTTCTTGGTTGGTTTGATTCCTCAATTATTGTATAATAAGGACCATGTGAGGAATATAAAATAAATGATGAAAGCTCACAACTCAAATACAAATCAAAGAAAATAAAATAATCTCAAGGCAATCCAAACATACACTAAAGTGCATTTAAAACTTAGGATTATTTTTAGATTGCTTTTGGATTATGCCTTAGAAAGTATGAAGAATAAATTTGGTTTATAGATTGGGTACTAAAGAGGAAATCTAAGGTCGGTTTTAGGTTGTGTTTAGGTGCTCAAAAAGAAGAATTTGTATTGAATTATAGTACATGGCTTGATATTGGGGCCTACCCCCTCTCTTAACAAACTATAATGATAAGGGTGTTGGGTGTTTATCCAAGATATACTAAATTTTAGAATTTATACACAACCATAACACTGAATTGGTTCTCCCTTTGGTAATAGCCTCCAAATAAGATTATCTAGAAAGGATAAGGTTTACTACTAGGTGATGAAATTCTTGTTAGGCCTTGTCTCAAGTTTATTTTGATGTGTTGGTTAATTATGTGGTTTGGTAAAGTGTGTGATAACAAGAGTGAAACTACAATTAATTACTTTACTTTTAAGTTACTAAATGAACTAAAACAATCAAGAACTCAATGTATGAAAGGTTTATTTTAAGCTCAAAAGAAATTTTAGATTCTGTTGGATGAGTAAATAATAAATGAACACCAAGATGATGTTAGGGTTCCACCATGCATGCCAAAATGTTTCTCTTCATTTATGATCATTTCTTAATTTTGGAAGAAGATAAGAAACTAGCAATAAGGGTGTGGTAGAAATAATTGGTTGTTGATGCACATGTAATGTAGATGAATGTAGAGAGATCATTTTTGTCGTGAAAGGAATACCTATAGATAAGAAAGCACTAAAAAGAGGGGGTCATTAGAAATATATTTAGGTGGATTGCCTAGCGTGAGCTAGATCCACGAAGTATGAGCTTGATAGGAAGCTGTCAATCCAATTTTGATAATAATTAAGTTGGAAATGATAAAACAAATATGCTTTCATTAAATAGTAGAAAGTAAATAAAATTAAATACAAGAAGTAGATGAATGCTTATAAATAAAATGACTAAATATAGAAAAAATAGGTCAATACTAGTGCTAAGATAGATTAGGGTAGGTTTAGAAAATCAAGCAGGGGTCTATGAACAAGTAGGACAAAACAAAGTCAAACTTGATTGGGGGTAAGGGGTTAAAAATAACTTGTTAATTCATGCCATAGTGACCATCGGTGGTCAGGTTGATCATTGTTGGTTATGTTGATCGTTGGTAGTTAGGTAACCATCAATGTTTGGGGGTGACAGTCGAGGTTAGGTAATCGTTGATGGTTTTCTATGGATTTTTGAAAGTATTTAAAAAAGTGTTGTTGAAGGTTGGGTCAAAGGTTTGATAATGGTCTATTGAGGATATGGTCAAAAATGGTAGTTTGGAAGATAGGTGCAGAAAGGTTTGATGGGTTAGAAAGGTGAGATACCAAAATAACAATGTTGAAGTATAAATATACCTATTACTTGATAAGTGGTTGATGGTTGATGGCTTGAGCAATTTTGATAAATTAATAGTACTATATCCTTGAGAGTAATTTTAGACAATGTTTAGATCTCTATTGGTATTTATAAATCATTGGAAGAAGATTCAGTGGTTAGAGATCTTGAATACCTATGTAAAAGAATGCTTGTGATGATCATGGATCCTTTTCACCTCCTACTCCCCTCCTTTTATAGGCAAAGAGAGATGGAGGATAGAAGGTTCCCTAGTAGGTTGGATTGTTGATTTCAATGCCTAGAAGTTCATTAGAACTGTATAAGGATAACATATTTAATTTTACATCATTATCTCTCACACAAATGGTGATGTGTTAGGAGGGTGAGGACATGACCATTGACAATCAGGTTAACCATCGATGGTCAAGTTGACCATCAACAATTGAGTGTCTTAGATGTAAAGGGTCAAAGTGAGTTAAAATAAGTGGTTTAATGTTTTGGTTAGTAATTTATTGAGTTTAGTTACCTAAATAGACAACTAGAACCAAGGTATGATAGGTTGCCTAGTGGGTTGAGAAGGGTTAGGTGATCCCTAAGGTATCTCAAGGTATTTTGACATGTAGTAAGGTTTTCTAGTGCTTACACAAACTAACTTTCCAATTAGGACTCCATCTTGAGAAAATATTGAATAAATAAAAAACCAAAAACCTTCAAATCTCTATGAAGCATTATTTAACAACCCATTTAGCGCATTTAACCTATTAATAATCCTTAGACCTCAACTCATAAGGTAGACCACTTTTATAGTATAGACCAAAACCCCAAATTCTCAAAACAAATAGAGTCAACAAACCTCCTTCTGATCAATGTCTACCTCTGAAACTTTTTCTAAACCTAGAGACAAACATTACACACTTTTGGACCAAGAATTGAGCTTCCAAATCTTTGAGAACCCACACATCCTATAACCCATTTTGGGACCTGCATACTCTTAAACACAAAAAAAAAATAAAAAATTGAGAGTAAACAAAAATCTTTAATTTGACTTCAACATACCTTCAAACTATAAAACCACTTGAAACATGCTAGAATAAGGTCAACAAACCTTTATATGCAAAAATATCATCTTGAAAATAACAAATTATCTTTTTATATTTGAAAACCTTCAGTCTAACCCTATAGACTAACCGTATATAGCTATGACATTACTCTGACATCACCACAACATATATTCCATCTAGACATACCTGCTCTAGCTAAAAATCACTCCTCTCTAGCCTTCTAGGACCATCTAAAGAACATCACATCAACAATTAATTCTACATTGAAAGGAGTCTCTTAAGAAGCATAGATAGAGACATCCTTTGCACCACAATTATCTAAAATAAAGTGAAGCTAGGAATGGCCCACATCTCTTTAGTAACCACAAGAACCCTCTTATAGCTGTAAGACTTCTTTCTCTTGTTCTTCTTCTTTTTAGTCTGAAATATGACTATTGGTTCCTTTTATATATCACTCTTCTTCTCTTCTAAGATATAATTGACAATGCATGGAGAAACTATGGAACCTTGACATACCTTTTCATTTGAAAAATCAACCTTACAAATTGAAACCTCATCACTAGGCATAGACAATTGATGTAATTTGAATAACACTTACTCAACAATAGTAATATGTTCACTTGGATCCATACACATCTCAAAACTTGCCTCAACTAACACCTTTATCTTCTACTTGGGCTTTGTCTTTTCATCTTCAACATGATAAGATAATGAGAGCCCTTGACACTCTTCAACATTTGTAGCATTCTCCACCATAGAAAATAGATTACTTGGACCTGTAGACTCATCATGACTCACCTTTGGTTTCCATGAGCTAACTTACCTTTTTACTTGCACTCCTAGAGCTTGATTGAACTTATTTTTACTTAATATCATTTACTTGTATAATCTAGCAATGTGACCTCTCTATTCATAATCGTAGAAAACCATAATCCTTGATGGAAACTTAGCTTGTCTTACCTTATTTGTAAAATGTTTTCTAAACTATCCCACATCATGAAATTTAAATAAATCAACTTTTATCACACCTTTTGACTGATTACCCCCATCATAGTTCCATATGAATTCATTTTTAATAGGTCTTCTACATTCTGTAGCTCTATATCTAAACTAATTACAAGTATAGTAGTAACCAAAAAAATTTGCATACCTCATGGCAGTTGTTTATGTGATCTATTTTGTATTCATTCCACTAACACCTTCATTCCTTGTCTAATGTTTTGTATTCAAAGGATGATCCACCTTTATCTCATTATCATTCATGTCAACTTTTGAAGAAACTTTGGGCTCTTCATTAAAACCCAATCTAGACCTATCACTAGTTGTATTTTTAATCTTTAGGAGATTATCTAGATCATTACAAATTTTATCAAACTTGATAAAAAATTTCACTTTTCTTTTAGACTTCTCTAATTCACATTTCAAAGACACAATCTCAAAATCATACTTTGAACATTAATCTTCTTTATCTTTTAAGTTTGTAGATAAGATTTCCAATTGACAACTAAGGTCATGCTTGACCATATCTTCATTCTCCTTGGCATCTTCATTCATTACTATCTCAAATACAATGAATTTATCTTCATAGTCCTTAAGTTTATATTTCATCCTTTTTATTGATCTTCTCAATCTTCAGTTCTTCATGAGCATTTTTTAATGTAGTCTCATAGTCCACCTCATTTTCATCATCATCTAAATCACTCCAAGTAGAATCCTTTTGATGTGAGAATTTACCTTCCTCAACCATGAATAGGGATGTAATCTATAGTAGGACCAACATTTTCATGATCATATTTTGAGTCACTAACTTCACTCTCATTTGATGAGCTATAATCTTATTTGGTCTATATACTCTTCTTATCCTTAAAGTACTTCTTGTTGTTAAGCCTTCTAAATCCCTTTTTTCTTTTATCAAACCTAAATGATCTCTTGCCATCATCATGAACTTCATCATTCTCTTCATCATCATCCTTATTATACTTATGAGGGCACTTATTAACAAAATCTCCTATCTCACCACAATTTAAGCATTTAAGAGGTAGTTTACCTTTATACTTTCCTATACTTGTTCTCAATTTCCTTGAAATTAAAGCAATCAGTTCATCCTCATCTATATAATAAATGTAAATCTCTTTGGTTTTCTAACCTTGGAACTTCTTCTTTTCATTCATCTCTATCTTGAATGTTGCTTACTTCTTTGGTGGTATATCATCATTATTACTCATCTCATAGGTAGTAAGAGTGCCATGTAATTTATCCATATTAAATTGAGTAAGATTGTGACTTTATTTTATAGTAGATACTTTTGGATCAAACTTGGGGGATAGAGACCTTAATACTTTTTGAACTATAGTATCCTCTTCAAGGTTCTCTCCAAGACCTCTGATAATGTTCATAATCTCATCAACTCTCTGTAAAAAGGATGCCATAGAATCTTATGCATTCATCTTGAGACTTTCAAATTTCCTTATTTGAGTCTATAACTTATCAATATTAACCTTTGAATATCTTTCATAAATGATCTACATTTTGTCCCATATATTTTTATCAGATTTACAATGGATTACCTTGGCATATTTAGTCTCTGAAAGACCACAAGTGATAGCATTCATTGCCTTGGAATTGTTCACAAATAACTTCTTATTTGTAGCACTAGATGGAAGAGTAGTATGAGAAAAATAATCATCCATAATATATTTCCATACATCAAACCCTAGGGACATAATGTATATCCTCGTTCTAGTACTTCAAAATGTATAATTGGGTCTATTGAACATTGGTGCTTGCTTACTCAAGAAACCTCCTTGATGACTACCAATATTGTACCTTGGATCACCTTCAAGCTATCAACCCTTTACCAAAGGACCTAATATGATACCAATTTTTAGAGGTTCAATCACTAAGAGGGGGGTGAATCAATGGGCCCAGATATTTCAATTTCAATTTAAATCATTTCAAACTATTAAACAATCAACATATATCAACTTGAGTAAGAAACATTAACAAGAGAGATCATTCATTCAATCCATACACAAGATCAAAACACATAACACATAGTTCTTATGGGAAACCCTCATGGGGAATAAAACCCACTCTCAAGCCTATAACACATGGACTAATTGTCTTATGATAAATTAAAAACAAGATATTGGTTTGCTCTTTTAGACCATCAAGCCTTGATCATATCCTCTTGACTAAAAACCTTTAGTGAAACACCTATTTCACAAAGTGAAACTACCCCTAAAGAAGACCAAGTCATTTATAACCTCCTCTAAATGAACACCTCCATCTTAGAAATTATGTCTTCAAAACTTGATGATGGATATTTTATTATCTAACCCCTACATAAAATCCCTCTCTCTCATACAGGCCTCTCACATATGGATGCCATAATCTCTCTCCTTCACTCAAACTATCCTCATATGCACACTTAGACCTCTTCACATATCTTAAAACTTCAATATCACTATTATAAAATCATAAATATTACCTATAGGTCATAAACATAGTCAATAATCTTCTCTTCTCATCAACACATCAACTGGGCACTCTACCTCTCCTTTGCTCCATAATTCTCACATACACCTTACACTTATCTCACAAAGTCTATAAATCATAATCTTTGATTTCACTATATATAGAGATATCATAATTATAAATATCACAATATTTTTATCATATAAAACACATCTTTACCCTTAAGGCATCTTACATGGGTCACACTTAAGCACAACTCTCTTTCAAATAGGCCTAAATTACCTTTAGGTCCTATGGAGACTCGTTCATCTCTTTAACACTTTATAGAGAAAACTAAGAAAAATAAGTACACTTTAAAAATACATGAACCCATTTCACATGATATATATGTCTTCCTTAAGTTCTAAAAACCATCATATTACCCTTATCCTTAAGCACAAATTGCTCAAATAACATTATGTGCACATAGTCACCATGAATGACATAAAATCAAATTCTTAAGGATTTTTCATGCTCAAGATAGATTAATCATACCTCCAAAATCCATATATATGATCCTTATGTAGTATAAAACACTCTCAAATTTATAAGTCACCATGAAACATTGAAATAACATCAGAATGAGCTCAATTACCCTTTTCAGGTTATTTGCAAAACATAGTTAAATATAGTCAAGTTTAAACCTCAATAAATTTGATTTTACACACTTTCAAACCTTTAAATTTATATTTATAGATGTTCCTTGGAGTCCTATACATATTTTATTTTTACTACATGGTTAAATTCTAAAAATATCATAAGTTATGGCTTAGAAACTAGGCACTTGTCTTTCTTTTGTTAACTTCAAATATTTGAATTCAAACGATCATAGTTAAACATTAACTACTTTGCTTGCATCTCATGTCCACACATATTTAGATTAAATTCACAAAAATGATATTATTTTTAACTTTAATTCATATTTCATCAAATCCCAAATGTTAATCTTTGAATAATTGACCTCATTTCATGTAATCTGGCAACTTTGACTCAATGTGCACCGTTGATCTTCTATACGTAGCTCAATATTTAAAAATGCTAAACAACTATCACTTTAACCTCTTAAATTTAATTCAAACCATTTATATAAATTTAATAACTCACATGAACCTTTGTATATCCATCTATTCTTGGTCTTTAACATTGTGCAAAATAGACTAAGTATAGGAACCATTGCAATTTTCCCAAAAGGATAACTTTGTACCTTCATATATTTCACTTCGCTCAAGTGAATGTTCTAAAATTTGGACCATATAATCTACTCAAATAAAATATTATAAAAATGTAACAATATTATCATATAACCCTAACATGTCTGAGATATAATGACATTAAAATTCCTCTTCAGATTTATCTATTCATAGAGCCAACTATATCAAGAACTGTCTAGAAAGACCAAATTTGCACATGTATAGATCTTGTCATGATTCAAAATTTAACTTAAAACTTAGCACAAATAAATTAGGCATAAAAATTAACAAACCCATATGATCACCTTCGCTTAAAACATCAACATGTGTGAGATATGACTACATTAAAATGCTTACTTGAATCTTCTTTCCACATTGCAAATTTGGCTAAGTATGGGAAAACGTTGTCAAAATGCTTGAGATCCTAAATTTTCACTTGTATATATTTTGTTGTGATTCATTTATAGACCTGAGACTTTGTGCATAGAAGCTAAGGACTAATGTGATCACAACTATATGACCAACTCCCCTTGATTCATCCACATGGAAATGGTGACATCTATAAACTACCTACTCAATGTTTTTGCCACTAGACCCAACATGTATAAATAAAAACAATGGACTACTAGATGAATTAAACTCATGTACATAAGCACTCAAATCTTATAAAACCTATTATAAGACCCCTTACACATGTTAAAATCATCATACTCATCCCTAATCATCTCTAACCATATCAAAACTGAAGATTAACCAATCCTCCTTCAAGCATACGAGGACAACCACATTGCACACTTTTTCATTATCACTTATACTATCAAGTCACTTCATCCAATAATCTAGAGACCCCCATGACATCATTGAAAACTCTCCAATAGTTCTAACATAAGTGTTTCAACATAGAGGTGATATACATGAGACACCACGAGGTAAGTGAACTAGAGGGAAGATTTCACACTCTAATAATAATTTACACTTTAAAGGATCTTAACACATTATATACACTCTATATGACCTATTATAATAAGAACTCTTTCATAAAAATGAGAGGATAAGGAGAATAAAGGATAGAATATTATAAATTAACATCACAATACATCACTTTGCACTCTAAGACAAATGTTCATGAAATCAAAACTAGACTTGTATTTATTGATCAAAGTCAAAGTAAAATGTAAAAACTAACATGGTTTTGCCATACATTATGTGATATTATTCTACAATAACCAAAATGGCTACTACTTATCAAATTGGAGAGAGAAATGAGAAGAATGAAGTCTAAAAGTCACTAGGACATGTGTCAAGATGATAAAATGAGTTACACATGTAGGAGAATGAAGTGGAAGACTGATCATGTAAGGTATCTTAGGAAAAATGTCCTTCAAAATCATGAAACACCTAAAATGTGGAATAAGACTCCTCATTTGCATGCCTAAAAATTATCTTCATCATTTGACCTCCTTGGAATGCTCCATAGTAGACTAGGGATAGATGTCATGATTTCACTAAGAGAGAGGGGTTATATAAATTCTCCAACATGCATTGGATATGTCCCTAATCATCAATATTGTTTTGGACATGAGTTATCACTGCCTATAATCCTAATAACTCCTCTTTCACTCACCTTGCACACTTGGAAATAAAGTTGCCTTCAATTTTACAAACTAGTCCATAAAAATGAGTGTATGACACTTGTAAATATCCCTCATGTCCTTATATTACTCAAATATACCATAAAGGGACTCCCAATTGGAGCTTTAACCTTCTCACTAGCTTGTTCACTAGGCCAATTTGGACTAGCTAAGATGAAGGCAATTACATAGGCACTTGTGATATTTTATGATGCATTAAATGGACATGAGGGGTTTGTTAAGGTCCCAACCTATCTCCCAGAGAGAATTTCATCCTTTGACTCTCATTTCAACCTAAAAAACACCAAAAATAGTCAAAAGAAACTTGTTTTGTGCCATATCCGTACAAGTAGGGTATAATTCAAATGATTGGGGAGGATCCTAGAGAGTTATTTGAAAATTATAATAATTTCCCAAGAAATTATATGCCTCCTTAATTCCTCTCCTTCATTTTCCTAATTGGATATTTTGTTAGGGGTTTAGAGGATTTAGAGTACTTCTTACCCTTAAGGTTTATTCATAAAGGTCTAACATTGAAACACTAAAAAAAATCCATAAATTCCTTTCTCAAGACATTATTCAACATCCCCCAACTATTTATATTCCAATGCAAATTCTCTATTTAGGTATGAACTCTCAAATTTTCCCTCTCAAGCTTTTCATTCATTCTGTGCAAGATTGAATTGGTCTAATTTGTATACATTTAAAAATCTTCAAAACACCTTATATTTCCATACAAACATGTTCCAATTAATTTTAATGTTGATCTAATTCTAGTAGTAAAGTTTGGAGCCCATTTAATACTAGGCCTAATCAAGACCTAATAGGTTTGTCTGCATGTTTATGGTTTTAGGATACTCTAACTATCTCTCACCTCTATGAATCCTTATAAATGTTATTTCATGAATTATATAACTTTATACACCTCCATGAAATTTTTCATCAACCACTATCTTATTTTCTCATCATCTTTATGAGCATGCTACATGTTTACACCCTTGAGAAGTACCTTCTGTCTGAGACAAAATAGAAGGAACTTACCCTATTGTCTCTTCAAATTTGAATATACGAGGAGTTTATTTAAATTGATTATATGATCTATGCAAAGTTTTTTCTCTTGATCACATGAATGGTTCCTCTAAACATCATAAAACCCTCAAAGTAGACTATGAGAAGGTTGACTATGTAGGCCTTAGATGTGTGACTATAGATTACATTGCTAGAATCTATCCTTCCCCTATTTACATGATATGGGGGTATCTTGATGTGTTAGTCATCATACTAAATGTGTCCCTCTCCTATATTTTGACAATCAAACCTTTATCCAACCTTCCATTTCCCACTCTGACTTTGATTGGTCTTAACATAGGTGTTGACTGTATGTGACTATGTTCTGAGTTTCACTATTCCTATAAGTGAAATTTAAATCTTGAACCCTTGTATAAAATTCTATAAATATTATCTTTAAGTTAATACTTTCAACTAGATCACTTCAATTCACATTCACACTAAGCCAACATCTAGGCCACTATAATCTAGCTAATTGTCAAACTATAGTGAACTATAGTTGATGATTGTTAGAGTAACAGGGGTGTTTTAAGTTTAAAACCTTGTGTTTAACCCCATATTATTCATTTGAGGTATTAAGATGAATTCAAATTAGGTTCCCATCTTCTAAGTTTTACCTTATGAGATTATGAATACCTACAATCAAGTTGTAGGTGTGCTTTTGATGGTAAGACCCACCTGAGTGGTAGTGTAGGTCAAGAACTTACTCTAAAAATGTATTTGATGCTATTTGGATCCTTAGAGTGACTTTCAACTCATCAAGACCACTTAACATGGATTTTTGCTCTTATATTGACACCTTGAGATGTGAAGGTCATCTGGAAGTTCAAATCTTATAGAAGACACAAAAAATTGTAGTGAACAAATCTAAAAATTAGAGGCCTCTAAACATCATGTTCCTCTAGTCACACATACATTGTGTTTTGAAAGGTTATACCCCTAAGATAGAAATACAAGATAAATTCACTTGGATTCATCAAAACTCCTTGCAACACTTCTCTATGGCATCACCAAAAGTGCCTAGGGATCTATTTTGGAGCTTTTATGTAACTTGTCCTTGAAGCTCAGTTCTCTTCTCTTGAAGTGACTTCTCACTCTTTCCTACCAATATAATGTTTCAAACATGACTATAATGGTTTATCTAACATCCTAAGACCTTAATAGGGGTCTCAAATCATGTTCCAACATCCCTAAGCAACATTTTTAGGTCTTTGTGGGGTCACCTATAGGTGTGCATTTCTATAAACAAGGTAGTGAGAATGAGTATGGGAAAAGTACATTGAATATAAGCTTTGTGGTTAGTATTGGAATCTTTCAATATGAAAAAATTAATCCTTGCAAATTTTAAGTAATTTAAATAAGTTTCAACATAGCTATTCCAACATGACATTCTCCTGAGAGTGTTGATACAGTTGTAGACAAGGTAGTGAGTGTGAACATAAGAAATATGCATAAAATATGAACATTTGATGAGTTTCAGACCCCTCATAAACTTTAAAATTGAATATTTTCACCATGAATAACCTAATTCAATTCAAATACTCTCTTTCAAGGTGATTAGCATATGTGAGGCACTTATAGGCATGCATTAATGGTGTATGACTATGTGTTTAGTTTGCATTGATTTTCACAATCCATTAAGTACCATTTGAATGTCTTATCTTCATATATAATGTTCCAATAATATTTTTAACACATTTAAACCTTCCATTATACCTCCATGAACATTCTCAAGGCCCTTATATACCATGATTGTAAGTGAAAGTGAACAAAAATTTGACTATGTCTCACATTTTGACTCCAACCTTCATGATTCTAATATTAGAGAGTAAGATTTTAAGTATATGGGGTTAATAAAATATTTGAGTCATGAAACACAACACCTCTTATTGAATTAAAACCATTATAGAGAAATAAACCTTCTATAAGCGGTGAAACATGCTTGCAACTACAAAATGGTGACTCCATCCTACAATCTGATCTATTTGGATCATGAAATAAACTCCAAACATGTAAACCAATATCTAATGCATGAGATTATGGATTTTACATCATATATAATAAATTTTAATAATTGGATTATATAAATCTGCTCATACAAGAGGAAAACCTACAGGGTATGGGAAACAACAAGTAAAAATGGGTGGTCAACTTGTAAAGAATGGTCCATAAATTATAGGAAACCATTATTCCAAATCCAAACATGAAAATTAATTAGACCAATTTTACTATCCACCACCAAGATCATTTGACTTAGAAGTCCTCCTACTAGTCGTACCATCAAAATACTTGTGACTAGTTTTACTTTCCCATTGGAGTGATAGAGAAAAAGAATGCTTTTTAGCCAATTTTTAGCATTATAAATTTGGTAAATAACTGAAATTATTTAAATTAAATTTAATATCCATTCCACAAGTTTTTCCCACATGCCACTCCCCTCTATAGTCTGTACAACTTCCAAAACTCTTTCTTTTCTCATAGTTTTATTGATTTCAATTAACACCTATAAGTTTTTTAGTTAGAAACTGACATATATGATAGGTAATGACATTAGGGACGTTGGAATATATATTTTAAGACTTTTACACTTAGGAAAATCATACCACTTTCATAAATGGCCTAAATATGACCCTTAAGTGACATAAAATGACTTAGGAAAGAAAATGACTATGACCAAGGCTAATTACATATTAAATCACATAAAAAGGACTATGACACAACCTATGACATTCTAATATACTCCTATACAATTTTTATGTGATATGGGTTTGACCTAATTTGACTTATGGTCAAAAAAGTTAACATTATTATCAATTTCTAAGGGTGGTATGCTTGTTATGCCCAAGACCAGCAGCCTAATCCTATCCATTGGGATATGGAGTCACCTATACACATGTATGACACTGAACCTACATTTAAAAAAAAATAAAACATAATTAACAAAAATAATAAGACATAAAACAATAGACCACACACTTGTGATTCATGAGCACTTGTGGAACACACACACACACAAATCAGACTAACTAACTAAAACACAAAATAACATGAAATAAACACTTCCTCCTAGATCAAAGGGTAAGTTTGAAACCTCTCTTTATCTATAAAATGAAGGGATGATTGAGATATATTTCTTTTTTATCTTTTCTATTTATCCCTCCACCTTCTTCATGATGTTTTCTAACCTCATTGGCATGATGTTCAAGGAAATCCAAGAAACTTCAACCAGGTTAACCATGGAAATGAACTCTTCTTGCATCCAAATAACCTAAAATTTATCATAGGACTCCTCAACTACATCCTCCAATGGTGGTTCAACAAAACATATCTTCTTAGTTTCCATGGTGCTCTCATTAAGATCAGGTTTCTCTGTAGCTACAAGGTTTTCAAGCTCATCAAGGAGTTATACATAGTCCACCCAGTATTCATCATTGTCCTCCATGGAATAAAATTTATCCATATTCTAATGTACTTGTTCCCTAACTTTTCAAATCTCCTCAAGCTCTTGAAAGATTTCTATTTTTGTTTCCAATCATCTGTGTTCTCCTTGTCTTCTAGAACCACTACTTCTTAAACTTTTCTTCTTGATGTATGAGGTCATTAAGTAGGTCTTCCTTATGTTCCAATACATTTAAGGGTTTTTTAACATGAGGCTAAGGTATGGGGTACTCTTTAAGGACTAAATATTCTACCTTGGTCTCATGATACTCTTCTAGGACTGTAACTTCTTGAGGACATGAAATTCACCTTCATTCTTGATAGTACACTCAGCTTCATGCTTGAGATGATAATTAACAACCTCATGATCAAGTGTATACTCCTTGGGAGAAGAATTTGAATATTTTAGATGCTCAAAATCTTGGTTTATGAAATAAAACCTCTTTCATAGGTCTTCCTCTTCATGCCTATCATGATCAAGAGCTTATTCATCATGGACAACAGGTATGGGGTCTTTATCAAACACCTTATCCTTCATGTTTTCATTAAATTATATATGGATAGTTATAATATGATCTTCAATATCTTTCTCCTCATTCAAGAAGGTATAATTGCATTTATGTTGACCAAGGTGAGATCCCATGGTGATTTCCTCTTCATAGCTACTCAGGATATCTTCTTTATCAACTATAGCTTGGGATTGTTCCTCTTCACTTGCTTCCCTCAAAATGGGCTCATATTCAAGAAGGTGTGGGGTGGAAGGTTGATGGATAGGCTCATGATTTAGAGGTGATAAATGAGGTAAGGATGGATTATGATTTGGAGATGGAGTGTGAGATGTAGTAGAGGGCTTGTGAATGGACTTAGGAAAGAGGAATTCACTAATAATCTCATGGATAAGTGATAATTTGGTTGGTTAGAAGAAAAACCACTTACATCAGCAAAAGTTGCACTTTGACAATAGCCTCCTTAAGGATCTTCAATAGAAACATGCACATTCTTCATTATTTTGTCTTCCCACATCCTTAGCCTACTTATTGAATATCAAACACACTTATTTTCCAACTGCATATACTCTTTGATCTCTCATTGAGTTCCTTCTAACTCTTCAACCATCTCCAACACCTACATACAACTTTGGGAAACATATTTTAACTATTCCATCAGAGGGTTAGGGAGGACATCAAACTCATTATCCCATGTTCTCATATTATCTTCATTATCTAGCAGTTATGGTATGAATGCCAACAAAGACTTGATATAATATGGGGTTAATGGGGAGGAGGAGGATAATGATGGGGATTGAGGCTAGATCTATATTGTATTTTATTTTTTAAGAATTCATACCTTGTCTTGTAGTATATTTGTGTATATGGAGAGGGAAATGGAAGACCTTAGCGATGCCATGCTTGACCATATCTTGTCCAACAACATCATGTCTATATGGAGTGTTAAACATAGGATATAATGAGAGGGGGGGTGAATCGGTATATCATAAATCTTATAAACTTTCCCTTAATCAAATTCCACTTAACCATACATTCAAGATATGTAATAAAACTGAATTAATAAACACCACACAAGATAGAGAGAGACACTAGATTTAACATGGAAAACCAATGTGGGAAAAACCATGGAGAATAATCTCAAGTATATGAATGAGCACCAACTCAAACTACAATATTCACAAGCACCAACTTGTAGGAGCACCAAACCCTTTGTTGAGCACCAACACAAAAACTATTCATGAGAACCAACCCATAGGAGCAACAACACCTTTGTTGAGCACCAACATAGTAACTATTCATGGGCACCAACCCATAGGAACACCAACCCCTTTATTGATCACAAACACAACAACTATTCGTGAGCACCAACCCATAGGGGCACCAACCCCTTTATGTGTATCACACAACTATCTCTCAATGTTGCTTTCTCAACAAATGATAACACATTACAATATCTCTTTCCTCTCTCTCCTATAATATTCTAATCTAGATATTATAATTACAAATCATACTCTCTCTTCCATATTACAAATGGCTTCTCAATCCTTTATTTATATTTTTCCAAATGACCTTTGGCCTTAACCTTTTGTGACCCTTCAATCCTCATGGAAAATGGTGCTAAACTTGCATGACCCTTTGTATCCTTGCATTTGAAAAGTCATATGGTGACCCTTCATAAGCAAAAGCATCCTTTCCTCTTTTGTCTTTATCTTGGTGACTTTTCATATTCCTCAAAGTTTCCCTTCATGAGAAATTGTGCCCTTCCTCTTTTGTCTTCACTTGGTGACTCTTGGAATTCCTCAAGATGATTCTTCATGAGAAAATGCATCCCATTCTTATTTTTTCTTTACCCCATGAATCTTTGACTTCTCCATGGGCCCTCTTTTGACTTAATGTGACCATAAATATATTCATTAATATTAAATAAATATTAACACACATTAGCCAAGATATTACTATTAAAAACATCATTAAATGCAATGGGGCCTTTATCACCAATAATGTTAGACCTTTGACATCAATGACAATATTTTCAATAATCTCCACCTTTTTTATTGATGGAAACCTCAAACTAAAACTACCACATCCTGAAACCTGCATATACTATCATCATAAAAAACATACAGTAACTCCCCCTTACTGTAGCAACCTGTACTTATTCCTTGTACCTATTTCTGCACCTATACCTGTACCTATTATTCTCCCCCTTTGACATCAATGGAAAATGACCTACCTAGAGCTAACACTTAGATCCCACTAAAATGATGTTGAACTTCAATTATAGGAAGTAAAATAAATTACTCCCAACTACTCTTGCAGATCCTTAAATGTGTCCTTTGATCATGCCTTTGAGAAGATATCTGATAATACATGTAAATTATTGCCTATCCTTTGATCATCTACAATCAACTCATTTGAATAGTTTATTCTAATCTCACATCCTTCTACATAAAACTTTAATGTGTATCCCTAATCACATATTTGACTTACACTCAATATATTATGCTTAAGACCTTTTACATACAATACATTCTTAGTCTTGGTTTTACCATTATCCAAACTCAAAATGCCTTTCCCAGCTATCGTTGCAGTTGTTTTATCTCTAAATTTCACTATGCCACCATTTATCTTCTTTAGATTTATGAACTTACTCTTGTCTCCTATCATATACCTCAAACATCTGCTATTAATGAACCATGGCTGATCTTCATTTCTTGCATGCAAAGTTGTCTGAACCAACATAGAATCTTCAGGTTGATTCTTCTGCTATGAACATGTCTAAACCTTATTATTGATGAATGGAACCTTGAAACTTTGGTCCTTCTTGATTGAATCAAAAATTCTTCTACAATATCAGGCTATGCGTCCAAAATAATTGCACTTGTAATATATTATGGCCTCTTCATCAAAGCTTGATAGAGGAGCAAAAGAGTTGTAGCTTTTGCTTGAATCTACATGAGTTTCTTTTTCCTTATTTTTGAAAATATTATCTCTTTTCTGACATTCTAATTTCTTATTACCATACCCATTACAATAAAAATAATAACCATAAAAGTAGGACTTGTTTGTGTATCTTTGACTTGATCACCTTTTGTAGCTTTATTCCCTCTAGCCTTCTTTGTTTGAGATGTCCTCTATATTATTCACTTCTTCCCTTTTTGTTTCCTCTTTTGTAAGAGCTTCAACATATCTCTTTTTCTTTTCAAATTTTATACCTATCTTATCTAATATTGTCTTTTGGATTTCTAATATCTTATTCAACATGTTAGTGCTATCCTCAAATTTTGAATCATTGACTGCTCTATCATTGATTGCATTATTTATGTTTATCAAGATCTACTTTTAAAGAATTAATTTCAATAACATACCTTTCACATTATTTACTTACTATTTTAAACTATGTAGTTAGATCGTCTTCAATATTCTTAGCTTTTTCAAAGTGTGTTGTTAGATCATCAATTATTTCTTTTGACTCCTTTTCATTATTCTTGATCTGGTGTTTCAATATTTGATTCTTCTTCTCAACAACTTATAATGCTTCTAAGGCACAAATGAGTTCTCCTTCCAGATTCACTTTAGCTTCATCCTCTTCTTCTTCTTGATAATCTACACTTTTTCTTGCAGAGGCATCTTCATGTATGGCCATGAATATAATCTCTTCTTCTGAATCACTGACTCCACTATCTTTGGCTGAGCTAGGATCTTTAGATTACAAACTCTTCTTCTCGAATCCCTTCTTGAATTTACCTTTGAAATTATTCGTGTACGTATAATTTCCTTCTTCATTATCATCATTACCCTTATTTGGGAATTTAGCTAAAAATTTTCCAATCTTTCCACAATTAAAACATTTAAAAGGTAATTTTCCTTGATATTTACCTGTGCCCCTTTTTGGCTTGTGAATGAAAAGAGCTCCATTTTCATCTTCATCATCACTAGAACTATCACTTGATTCTTGAATCTTATCTCTCTCTCTCTTTCTTTGATTTCTTGAAATCCACTTCTCTCTTTGAGGGTTTCTCTTGTTCAGTCTACATCTCATATGCTGTGAGAATACCATAAAGCTCATCCATCTTTAGCTTGGCTAAATTATTCATCTCCTTGATTATTGAAATGTTTGCATCATATCTCATTGGTAGAGATCTCAAAGCCTTTTATACCACCATTGACTCTTCTAAATTTTTTTCAAGACCTTGAATTTGATTTACTATTTGATCAACTTGAAAAAGATAACTTACTATATCTTCTTCTTCTTCCATCTTCAAACTCTCAAAGTGTCTTCTAAAAGTCTGAAGCTTAGCTTGCTAAACCTTTGCATCAACTTTGTAAATATTCTCAATTTTTACCCAAGTTTCATGAGTATATTTACATTTCATAACTTTAACAAATTTAGGTTCACATAAACGACATAAAATAGCATTTAAATCTTTAAAATTATTTTCACTTGCCTTCTTTTCTATTGGATTAATTACAAGTGTATGTGGCTCTTCATATTCCTGCACCACTGCTTTCCATATGTCAAATCCAAGGGCCATAAAATAAGTCTTCATTCTTATGATCCAAAAAACATAATTCATCCCATCAAAAAAAGGTGCCTTATTTGTAGAAAATCCTTCATGTGATCTAGCCATCATGCTTTCCTTATCTTCCTTCAAGCTATAAATTTTTTTCAAAAAGGAACTTGCTCTGATACCAATTTTTAAGCACGGTATATACTAAAAGGGGGGTGAATCAGTATATCATAAATCTTGTAAACTTTCCCTTAATAAAATTACACTTAACCATACATTCAAGATATGCAATAAAACTAAATTAATAAACACCACACAAGATAGAGAGAGACACTAGATTTAACGTGGAAACCCAATGTGGGAAAAACCACATATAACAATCTCAAGTATATGAATGAGAACCAACTTGCAAGAGCACCAACCCCTTTACTGATAACCAACACAACTATTCATGAGCACCAACCCCTTTGTTGAGCACCAACACAACAATTATTCATGAACACCAACCCACAAAAGCACCAACCCCTTTGATAAACATTAGCACAATAACTATTCATGGGCACAAGCCCACAAGAGCACCAACCCATAGGAGCACCAACCCCTTTATTGAGCACCAAAAAAACAACTATTTGTGAGCACCAACCCACAAGAGCACCAACCCCTTTTTGTGTATCACAAAACTATCTCTCAATGTTGCTTTGTCAACAAATGATATTACATTACAATATCTCTTTCCTCTCTCTCCTCTACTCTTCTAAGATAGATATTACAATTACAAATCATACTCTCTATTCCATACTACAAATGGCTTCTCAAGTATTTATTTATAGCTTTCCAAATGACCTTTTGTGACCCTTCAATCTTCATGGAAAATGGTGCCAAACTTGCATGACCCTTTGTATCCTTGAATTTGAAAAGTCATATGGTGACCCTTCATAATTAAAATCATTCTTTCCTATTGTGTCTTTATCTTGGTGACTTTTTGTATTCGTTAAAGTGTCCCTTCATGAGAAATTGTGCCCTTCCTCTTTTTTCTTCACTTGGTGACTCTTTAAATTCCTCAAGATGACTCTTCATGGGAAAATGCATCCCATTCTTCTTTTATCTTTACCCCATGACTCTTTGACTTCTCCATGGGCCCTCTTTTAACTTATATGCAACCAAAAATATATTTGTTAATATTAAATAAATATTATCACACATTAGACAAGATATTATGATTAAAAACATCATTAAATGCAATGGGGCCTTTATCACTAATAATGCTAGACATTTGACATCAATGACAATATTTCCAACATGGAGAGGGAAATGGAGGACCGTAGAGCTGTCATGGCTCATAGGATTGGTAGCCATTATGATAGGACTATTGAAGAATATAATGGGGTTCATAGTAATGTGGATAGGGAGGCTCATAGTAGGGATATTTACCATGGCTATTAATTAAAACCTTGTGCTTAAACCAATAGGTTTTATATGAGTTATTAGGACCAATTCAAATGAAAATTGTTTGTATATGTAGGTTCTCATCTTCCAAGGTTTGCCTTATGAGCTTATGAATACCTATGGTTAGGCTATAGGTGTGATTTTGAGGGTAGGACCCACATGAGTGGTAGCATAGGTCAAGACCTTACTCTGATTTTTTTTTAGGCTCTTTGGATCCTTTGACTGACTATAAACTCATCAAGACAACATAACATGGATGAATTCTCTTATATTTCCCTCTTGAGATGTGAAGGTCATTTGGAAGTTTAAATCTTGCAGAAGACACTAAAAAATTATAGTGAACAAATCTAAAAAATGGAGGCCTCTAAACATCACACTCCTCTAGTCACATATCCACACTCTTTTACAAGGTTCTACCCCTATGATAGGGATACAAGATAAATTCACTTGGATTCATCAAAACTCCTTGAAATATTATTATATTTCATAACCAAAAGTGCCTAGGGTTCTATTTTGGAGCTTTTAGGTAACTTGTCCTTAAAGCTCAGTTCTCTTATCTTGAATTAAATTCTCACTCTTTCCTACCAATCCAATGTTTTAACCATGATTGTCCCATAGTTTAGTGAGATACCAATCCCACAAGGAGTTATTTCCCCTGTCTAGCTGAGCACCCACAATAACTAGACCTTTTTCAAGCTTTATCATGCAAGGAGGAACTAATCCCCTAGGAAACCAAGCACCTACTTAACTACTTGAATAGATCACCTTGAATACCTATTTCTACTCTTTAATTGATTATGATCACCTTTATCTACACTCATCACCTCCAATCTCTCTCAAGCTGCCTCTAGGGCTAACTTGCTCAAATTGCCTCTTCTTGGCTCATTAGGTCCAATGACCTATGTGTGCTCCTACATCAACTAGAAAATACAATCATGACTAATCTTCTTCACACTCTAATGGTCCTAAATAACTTGTACCTTCTCTTTCAAATGTTCTCTTCTTCACTTGATTCCACTCTCTCAACACATTCACTTCAAGTCAAAAAACCATTACCTTGGTCTACACTCTTTATAGAGTCTTCATGGAATATCAACTTTTTGGTCAGCCAAAAAAATTGAATTAACCCTTAATACATGTATCATGCTAATACATAGCTTAAATCCATTCTCACAGGTCATCCATAGCATCTATGGGTCACACTTAAGCAGCTACACCATTAAATTAGGCCTTAGAAGCCCTTATAGGTCCCATAAACACTTATTACCCCTTTTAAAACTTCATTAGGAAAATTAAGAACATAATATTACTTTTAAATACATTATTCCACTCCATATGATCTCTAAGTCATCTTCAGGTGAAAACACCCACCAAAGCACTCTTTTGCTAAAGAACAATTTACTCAAACAATATTGTGTACATAGAAACACTGTGAATGAACAAATAGTCAAATTTAAATATCCATAAATTTAATTATACATACATTCAAACCTTATAAATAGGTTCTATGGAAGTTCCTTGAATACCTATAAAACTTTTATTTTTACTCCATCATCAAATTCCACCTGGATAAAATGATATAGCTCAAATACTAAACACTAGGTTTACTTGATAAATTTGAATATTTAAGTCCCAATGATCACTATGCAAATTTTAAACATTGGACACTTTGACCTCATCTCATGTTCCCTAGAAACATTAAACAAATATGCACCATTGATATCCTTAGGAGTATCTTGGTCTTTATCTTGTAAAGATAATCATTGGTCTTAGATATACGCTCCTGTGATTGTTCCACTTATTAGTTATGTGTGCATTCTTCACACATTGACTAATTGAATCAATGTGCTTTATAGATAACCATTTGTATGAATACTTGTATGTTTTTGATCTTTTTACAACTTAACTATATTGAGACACATGTCACCAATGCATACAATCTCAAGATCATTGACTTTGCTCTCATTGTTGATCACTATATAACAAGTTAACACACTTCATTGGATCCTTAACCGATCAGATAAATTCCTCACCATTACATCTTTGATCTGATTAATGCTTATTGTAGATCTTTGATATCATAAATTTAGCTGTGTAGGAACTTAGTAAATTATGTCTAAGAAGCCAACTTTTCACCTTAATAACTTTTGATATGCTCCATGTCTAGACCTAAAATTTGAACTATATGATCTCCTAACATAGGGGAATCCATCCATGTATCAAACTACTACCAAAACATTCACACATGTGAAATATAACTTCATCAATATGTTTACTAAGATTTATCTATCAATATGACTACTTGAGCTTAGTCATTCAAATGACTATTTTGATGAATTTCATTCACTTTCATAAGCACTCTAAGAAATCATAACATCCCATAGGGTATTTGTAAAATGTCTATACCATCAATATCATCCATCAATTGCCTATCCAATTCAAGCACTAAACAACTATGTAGGAACACTAAAGCACATTTGAAGCAAACTTTGTCATTGTCATTCTATCACACATGACACTTGATCAACATCCTTGGTCACTTTGGAGACATCATTGATAACTCTCCAATAATATCCCCTTTTATCATTGATGTTAACACCAATACAAATCACTTTCTCCCCCTTTGACATAATGATAAAGTGGGCTCAACTCTCGATCCTATGAAGTTGAAAAGACTTCAAGGACCAATATTAGTAAAGGACCACCAATTAGAGATTATATATAATCCCACTAACATTGTGAAAACCTCTTCTTTACCTTGATCTTTTCAAACATGCTCCATGACTACACTCTTATTTGATCATATAAAGATTCTATGAAGACAAAACATACATGAACATCAAAAACTAGATGAACTTACCTTGAAAACATTAATAGGGACTCCCCCTAAGTCACCTGAGCTTAAGTACCCTTTGTGCTCCTTCAGACCCTCTTCAACCATAATGAAACAACATACTTGATTTCATACCTTCCAAATTTAGGTTGCCTCCATGATTAATATCATATGAACAAGCCAATATTTAAATAGGAAATATGCACAAAAGCAACTAACTCATTCAAGAACAACCATAACTTTATCATTTGGAAAAAATGATCAAAGACCACTGTTTTATTTACTATCCTTGCCTAGAGGCCTATTAGCCTTACTTGAACCTTGAAACACCCATATATTTATATTTATACGCCTTCAATACTTGAAATTATATATCTAAAGTATGATTATGTGCCCCCTCATTCATACCAAAAATCATCTTCCAACTCTACTTCTGCACCATAGCTCCTTCACAAACCTACTAGCCATTTAGCCCTCCATTTACACAAATCCTCATCCATGGAAGACAAAAAACAATTTTATATTAATATGAAACACTTTTTGACAACCCATTTTTAAATTTCAATATATCAAGTAACCTCATGCATCAACTCACTTAAGAAACAAACTAACCAACATGGGGAAAAATACTAGATTTTCAAATGAAACTCAGTCAACTCACCATCATTCCATCAACATCAGCACTTGAAACTTATCTCACACCTTTAGGTTAATAAAACATACTTATAGACCAAATTTTGAGGTCACACACCTTAGATAACCCATAGACCCATCAGCTACATTTTAACCTACTTGCCCTTAAGCCAAAACTAGGAAAACTTGAGAGCACTCAAAAAGCTTCAACTTGCACATAAAAGATATTTAAACATAAAAACATTTATAACACACCTAAATGTATTAAACACAACTTTATATGAAATAAAAATAACTTGACAACTCATCATCCTTGTTCAGACACCTAGAAAATTCTATTCCCTACTTGCAAACCTTGCATACATAGCTTCATTCTTCACCATATGACCAACTAGACCATCCTTCAAAGATTTAATCAAAACTTTGAATTTAGTATCACTATCCATAAATATATATTTTGAATCATTCCATCATATCACTTTGGAGTATATTCATAAACTTAATTTCTTCTCTTTATCCAATCATATTTTCAAAATATCTTTCTTGTCATGCAACATCAATCAAAGCACAAATGGTATCCACCATGCTTCCTCTTCCTTGTCAAGTGTCTCCATAAAGCCTAGATAGAGACACATTGACCCAGAATATTCTAAAACAATGTGAAACTATGATTTTCCCACAAATCCTCATATTCCTTGTCCTTCTTAGTCATCTAATATTGATAGTTCTTCTTTTTCTTAGGATTAAGAGAAGCAACATGCTCATCCACTAAAATATTCTCCTTTTTTTAAAGAATGAATTGACAATACATGGAGACAAAAAATATTCATGGCATACCTTTTCATATAAATAAATAAACTCATCAATGGGTATTGATAACTAATGCTATTTTCATGAAACTTACTCAACAATAGTAGGATGTTTACTTGTATCCATACACACCTTAGAACTAGCCTCAACTAGCACCTTAGTATTTTCTTTGAGCTCGAATTAAACTAACTTTTGATTCTCCTTTTATATCTAGATATATGACACATTCTCTTGGCTTTCTTGAACCTTTTTCATATCTGATTCATGTTTTTCTTTAGGAGGTAGTCCACCTTGATCTTTCATCTCAACTGAATTAGTTTTCTTGGTTTTCACTTCCTTAGGTTTCTATACCAAGGATTGGCCTTTCTTGAGCACTCTAGGATGTCCATGCACATTATTATGACTTGAGATCTTGTTTTTACAATATCTTACAGTATGACCAGCTTGATGACTACAAAAATAAATAACATCACTTATACCTTCTGGTTGATGAATATTATGAATCTCATTAAACATACCATCTTGCCACTTATGTTCATTATGCTCAATATTGACCATCTTAGGTCACCATACTTGGGTTAGTATTTTATAATGAATTCTAAGGCATAATCTATCAATATGTCCCATGTCATGACAATTATATTAGACTATGTTATCCATAACTCTAGCTAACTAGTAGCTCTTCCTTATATAGTTTCTTGCCTTATGACCAAACTTGTGACAAGCATAAAAATTAGCATTAAAATATATTTCATACCTCATGGCACTTGGCTATCTGATGGATCTTCTCTTATTGATCTTGGTGCTTGCATCCTTATTGTAATGATATGACCTCTCTTTCTCTTTCTCAGTCTTTTTTACCTTGACAACAAATTGCTCATGTTCATCCTTCAATGAATCTAGATTGGTCCTCACTTGAAATTTTTCATCCTCTTTAGCTCTCATACTTGAAGTTGTAGCCTCTAACTAAATTATGAGAACTTCTATAGTCTTCTTATCCCTCTTAGCTTCTTTAACTATGTCATCCTTCAATCTACATGCTTTCTTTTCAATAATCTTTATAGATCAAGATTGGATTTCAACTCATCATGCTCAAATTAATTTAAAATCAACTTGGAATTTGTATCTTCTAATTGAGTCTTGAAATGTCTACATTATTCCTCTTTAGAACTCAAATTTTTCTTTGTAACCCTTAATTGATCATCAAGAATTTTGATCTTCTCTTTATAAATTTTTGATCTTGATCTTACATTCAAATATTATAGCTCCTTGTTGAGCTTGATTCACTCATCCTTAGTAGATTTATATCTTGATTCCAACATTTTATTTTGATCATAATCACTCAACTTACCTCTATACATCTCAAAAATTGAATAATACTAATTGCACTTTTCTTCACTTGATTTTAGACATGTAGAAGTAACCTTTACTTGATCCTTCAACTCTTAATTCTATTTCTTCAATTTCTTAGCCATATTTTATCTTGGGTCACCTTCAAGTGGTTAAACTTGAAAAGAAGGTCCTACTCTAATATCAATTGTTAGAGGTACAATCACTGAGAAGAGGGGGTGAATCAATGATTCTAGATAATCCAATTCAGTTCCCAACTCTTCAACATTCATCATACATAAACTTCATTAAGAAACATAAACATGAAATTACATACATCAAAAGCATACATAAGAGCATACATCACATGAACACATCATATATGTGGGAGACCCTCTTAGGGATAAAAACCACTTAACCCTAAAATATGGACTACAATCCTATAATAACAAGATCCAACATTTAGACCATCACCAACTAATCAAGGAACACCCATCCCTTAGTTTAGTGAGATACCAATCCCATAAGGAGCTACTGCCCCTATCTAGTTGAGCACCGACAATAACTAGACCTTTATCAAGATTTATCTTAAAAGGAGGAAATAACCCCATAAAAAACCAAGCACCCACTTATCTACCTGAATAGATCGCCTTGAACACCTATTTATAGTATTCAAGTGATGATGATCACCTTTATCTACACTCTTCACCTCCGATCTCTCTCAAGCTGCCTCTAGTGCTAACTTTCTCAAACTTCCTATTCTAGGCTCATTATGTCCAATGACCGATGTGTTCTCCTACATCAACTAAATCATACAAACATGATGAATCCTATTCACACTCTGATGGTCCTAACTAACATGTACCTTCTCTTTAAAAGTTTCTCTTCTTATCTTAAATCCACTCTCTCAACACATTCACATCAAGTCAAAAAACCATTGCCTTGGTCTCCACTCTTTAAAGAGTTTTCATGAATATCAACTTTTAGGTCAACCAAAATATTTTACTTAATCCTTAAGACATATATCATGCTAAGACATAACTCAAATCCATTCTCACAAGTTAATCATAGCATCTATGGGTCACACTTAAGTAGATACACCTTTCAATTAGGCCTTTGTAGCCCTTATAGGTATCATGGAGACCTATAACCCCTTTATCCACTTCATTAAGAAAATTAAGAACATAAGATCAGTTTCAAATACATGATTCCACTCCATATGATCTCTAAGACATCTTCAAGTGAAAACTCCCACCAAAACACTCTTCTACTAAATCACAATTCACTCAAACAATATACTTTACACAGAAACACCATGAAAAAATAAATAGTCAAATTTGAAGCTCCATAAATTTGAATATAAAAAAATTAAAACCTTTACCAAGTTCTATGGAAACTCCTAGAAGTCCTCTATAACTTTGTTTTTTACTCCATCATCAAATTCTTCTTGGATCAAAAGATATAACTCAAATACTAAGCACTAGTTTTCCCTCACAAATTTAAATATTTAAATCCCAATGGTCACTATGAAAATGTTAAACATCAAACACTCTAACCTCATCTCATGCTCCCTATAAACTTTAAACAAATATACACTATCGATCTCCTTAGGAGTAGCCTAGTCTTTATCTTACAACACTCAACATCGATCTTAGATCTGTGCTCCCATGATCATTCCACTTGGTATCTCTATATGCCTTCTACACACATTGAATATTTATCTCAATACACTCCATCGATATCCATTTGTATGAACACTCACATGCCATTGATCTTCTATAAACTTAACTAGATTAAGACACATGTCACCAACACATGCAATCTTAAGATCTTTGACTTATTGACTTCACTCTCATTGTCGATCACTATCTAAAAAGTTAATTCTCTCTGTTGGAGCCTTTTTTGGTCAGATAAATTCCTCATTGTTAGATATTTGATTTGATTAATGCTAATCATAGATCAATGATATCAAAATTCTGGTTAAGTATAAGAGCTTAGTAAATTATGTATGATAACACAAATTTTCACCTTAATAACTTTTTCTACGCTCCATGTACAGAACCAAAATTTGAACCATATGATTTCCTCACATAGGGTAATCCATCCATGTATGAAAATTCTCTTGAAACCTTTACATGTGTGAAATATAATGTCATCAATCTGTTCACTTATATTTATCTATTAAGATGACTACTTGAGCTTAGACATTCAAATGACTATTTTGATGAATTTTGTTCACTTACATAACCACTCATAATGTCATATAGGGTCTATGTAACATGTCCATACCATCAATATCATCCATCAAATAACTATCCAAGACAAACACTGAATAACCATGTAGGAACATTGAAGCACATTTGAAGCATACTTTGTCATTGTCATTCTCACACACATGACACCTCATCAACATCCTTGGTCACCTTGGAGACATCACTAAAAACTTTAATACATAGGGCCATGAGAATGAGTATGATCATATTGCATTGAATATAAGATTTGTGGTTAGTCTTGGACTCTCTCAAGATGATCAAATGAATCCTCACAACCTTTAAGGACTTGAAACAAGTTTCAACATAACTATTCTAGCGTGGCATTCTTTTGAGAGTGTTGATACATTTACATGTAAGGAAGTGAGTGTGAACATAAGAAATATGTATAGAATATGAGAATTTAATGAGTTTTAGACCCCTCATCAACTTTCAAATGGACACTTTTCACCATGAAGAGCCTTATTCAATTCAAATACTCTCTTTCAATGTGATTAGCATTTGTGAGGCACCTATAGGCATGCATTAATGGTGTATGACTATGTGTTCAATTTGTATTGACTATTATTATCCATTATATACTAGTTGGAAGGCTTATCTTACTATATCATGTTCCAAAAATATTTGCAACACCTTAAAACCTTCCATTATACCTCTATGAACGTTCTTAGGACCCTTATATGCCATGACTGTAATTGAAAGTGAATAAAGAGCTAATTGTGTCCCAAATTTTGACTATAACCTTCATGATGCTAATATTGGAGAGTAATATTGAAAGGATAGGGGGTCAATAAAACTTTGGAGGCATGAAACGCACCACCTCTCATTGACTTAAAACCATTATAGAGAAAGAAACCTTTTGCAAGTGGTGAAGCATGCTTGCAACTAGATAATGGTGACCCCATCCTAAAATTTAATCTATTTGGATCATGAAATCAACTTAAAACATGAAAACCAATTCTGAAGGCATGATATGATGGAGTCTACATCCTATAGAAGCAATTTTAACAATTGGATTGTATGGACCTCCTCACACAAGAGAAAAACCTATAGGGTATGGGAAAAAACAAGTAGAAATGGATAGTGTACTTGTTAATAATGGTTCATAAAGTATAGGAAACCATTATTCCAACTCAAAACATGAAAATTAATAGTAAAAATTTTACTATCCACCACCAAGATCACTTAACCTGGGAGTCCTCCTACTAGTCATACCATCAATATACCTATTGACCAGTTTTTCTTGCCTATTGGAGCAATGGAGAATTAGAATGATTTTTAGCCATATTTTAGCATTATAAATCTGTTCAATCATTTAAATGAGTTTAAGGAATTTTAATATCCATTACACAAGCTTTTCCCATGTGCCACTCCCCTCCATAGGCCATATAACTTCTGAAACTCCTTTTCTCATAGCTTTATTGATTTCATTTAACACCTACAAATGTTTTAGTTAGAAACTAACATTTATGATAGGTAATGATATGATGTACATTGGAATGGATTTTGGAACACTTTTAAATTTAGGAAAACCATACCACTTTCACAAATAGCCCAAATATGACCCCTAAGTGACATAAAATGACTTAGGAAAGAAAATGATTATGAGTAAGGATAATTACATATTAAATCACATAAAAATGAATATTTCAAAACCTATGACATTCTAATAAACCCCTATATAAGTTTTTTTATATAGGGGTTTTACCTAATTTGACTTGTGGTCAAAGTAGTCAATATTCTTGGTGATTTCTAGGGATGGTATGCTTACTAAACCGAATAAAAGTAGCCTAATCCTATCCATTGGGCCATGGAGTCACCTATACACATGTATGCCACTAAACCTACCTTTTAAAAAAACTAAAACATAATGAACAAAAATAACAAGACACAAAACAACACACCACACACTTGTGCTTCATGAGCACTTATGGAACACACACACAAACTAGACTAACTAACTCAAACTCAAACTAACCTAAAATAAAAAATTCATCTTATGTAAAAGGGGAATTTTGAAACCAATTTTTATCCATAAAATGAATGGATGAATGAGACATATTTATTTTATATCCTTGATATTTATGTTTCCACCTTCTTCATGGTGTTTGACAACCTCATTGACATGATGTTCAAGGAAATCCAAGTAGATTCAAATAGGTTAACCATGGAAATGAAATATTCATGCATCCAACTATCCTAAAATTTTCTATGGGAGTCCTCAACTACATCCTCCAATGGTGGTTCAACAAAACATACCTTCTTAGTTTCTATGGTGCTCTCATTAAGACCAGGTTCCTTTATAGCTGCAAGATTTTCAAGCTCATCAAGGAGTTCTATATAGTCTACCCAGTCTTGGTCATTGTCCTCTATGGAAGAAACTTTCTCCATCCTCTCATGTACTTGGTCCTTAACTTGTCAAAGCTCCTCAATCTCTTGAAAGACTTATATTTTTTGTTGCCAATCATCCTTGTTCTCCTTGTCTTCTAGCACCACTACTTAAATTTCTCTTCATGATGTATGAGGTCATAAATTAGGTCTTCCTTATGTTCCAATGCATTTATGGTTTGTCTAACATGAGGCTGAGGTATGGTTTAATCTTTAAGAACTACATATTCTACCTTGGTCTCATGATACTTTTCTATGACTGTAACTTCTTGAGTAATTACTTAAAACTCACCTTCATTTTTGATAACACACTTAGCTTCATGCTTGAGATGATCATTAAAAACCTTAGTCAAGTGTATACTCATTGGTATAAGAATTTGAATTTTTTAGATGCTCAAAATCTTGGTTTATTAAATAAAACATCTTCCATAGGTCTTCCTCTTCATGACTATGATGCTCAAGAACTTCTTCATCATGGACAATAGGTATGGGGTCCTTATCAAACACCTATTCCTTCATATTTTCATTAAATTATGTATGGATAAATAAAATGGGATCTTCAATATATTTATACTCATTTGAGAATTCAGAGTTACATTTATGTTCACCAAACATAGATCCCATGGTGATCTCCTCTTCATAGCTACTCATGACATCTTTTCGATTAGCTATAGCTTGGACTTGTTCCTCTTCACTTGATTCCCTCAAAAAGTGATCCTTTTCAAGAAGGGGTGGGGTGGAAGGTTGATGGATAGGCTCATGAGTTATAGGTGATAAATGAGGTTTTAAGGGATTATGATATGGGGATGGAGTGTGAGATTTAGTAAAAGGCTTAAGAATGGACCTAGGAAAGAAGACTTCACTAATAAGCTCATGAGAAAGTGATAATTTGGGTTGGTTAGAAGGAAACCACTTACATCAAAAAAAGTTTCACTTGACAATAGCCTCCTTGAGATCTTGAACAACAACATGCTCATTCTTAATTAATTTCTCTTCTCACATCCTTATCTTACTTATTGAACATTAGGCACACTTCTTTGCCAAGTACATCTACTTTTTTGATCTCACAATAAGTTCCATCTAACTCTTCAACCATATCCAACACCTACATAAAACTTTGGGAAATATATCTTAACTATTCCATCAGAGGATTAAGGAGAACATCATACTCATTATCCCATTTTCTCATATTAGTTTCATTATCTAGCAGCTCTGGTATGATTTCTAACAAAGACTTGATATAAAATGGGGTTAATAGAGGAGGAGGAGGATAATGACAGGGATTGAGGCCAACTCTATGTTGTTGGATTTGAGTTTCTAGGAATTCAACCTTGTCTTATAGTATTTTTATGTGAAATCAATGGAATTATTTTATTCCTCATGACAAGACACATGTGAATACTCTTAAAGTTGATAGGCATCATGGTATGATTGGTAAGGGTCATATTGGGACTGATAAGAAGGCACTTATTGATAAGTTTCTTGATATCCATCCTCATAGGGCTATCAAACAACATGATGTCTATATGGATATGTAAATGGAGGACCATAGGGCTTTCATGGCTCATAAGATTGGTAGCCATTATGATAGTACTATTGAGGAATATAATGTGGTTCATAGAAAGGTTGATAGGGAGGTTCATAGTATGGATATTCACCATAGATATTCATAACAACCTCATAGGTCAAAGGAAACATAATAAATGATAAAAATATTTAATAAAATATACATGGGTTGCTTACAACTAGAATATTTCATTCTAAGTTTCCATTGGTACTATCTTGATAGCTTCCAAAATTTGATTAGAGGAAAGACACACAAACAATATTTCCACTCTCTTTGAACTTGGTCTCACTAAGCATTATAGAACTATTATCACCAAATATTTCAGTCTATAGGAGGGTGTTCAAGCCTCCTCTATATTTAGGAAACATGAAAATACTTCTAGGTATGTGGGTTTACCTATAACATAATAAGACATCTAGGTTTAAGGGCTAGCTCCCTGAATATACCTTGAAATGTTTATCACTTACTTAACTAGTTACTTGGTGTGAAAAAGATATAAGTTTTCATGAAAAGGAAATAATATAAGGGGGTGGTTCAACAGGATGATTTCCACAAGACCATCATAATTCTATCACAATTAAACAAGACCTACAAACCAACTTCCAAGTCTTATGGGGTTCTAACATAAGTGTTTCAACATAGAGATGATATGCATGAGACAACACAAGGTAAGTGAACTAGAGGGTAGATTGGACACTCTAATAAAAATTGTAAAATTTAAAGTATCCTAAAACATTAAATACAATCTATATGACCTATTATAATAGGAACTCTTACATAAATGTGAGAGGATAAGGAGAAGCAAGGATATAAGATTATCACTTAACGTCACCATACATCACTTTGAACACTTAGACAAATTTTCATTAACTCAAAATTAGAATTTAATTTATTGTTAAAATGCATAGTAAAATTTAAAAACCAATAGGGATTTACCATACATTTTGTGGTATTATTTTAGAAGAGCCAAAATGGCTACTACTTATACAATTAAAGAGAGAAATGAGAGGATTTAATCCCAAGAGTCACTAAGACATGTGTCAAGATAATAAAATGAGTTACACATGTAGGATAATGAATTGAGATATATAACATGGAAGGTATCATAAGAAAAATGTCCTTAAAAATCATGAAACTCCTAAAATGTGGTGTAGGACTCCTCATTTGCATGCCTAAAAGTTGTCTTCATCATTTGGAATCCTTGAAATACTCCAAAACATAATAGAGATATATGTAATGATTTAAATAAGAGTTATGGGTTATATAAATGATCCAACATTGATTTTAGGTGTCCCTAATCATTAGGATTCTTTTGGACATGAGTTATCACTTCCTATAGTCTAAATAACTCCTCTTTGACTCACCTTGCACACTTGGCACCAAAGTTGAATTTATTTTAATAAATAAATCCATAAATAGGAGTGTATAAAACTTTTAAATATCCATAATGGGCTTATATTTCTCAAATAGACCTTAAAATTCCTCCCATGTAGATCTTTCACCTTCTCACTTGCTTGTTCACTAAACTAGTTTGCATTGGCTAAGATAAAGGCACTTGTAGAGGTAATTTTGAGATTTTTTGATGCATGAAATGGAAATTAGGGGTTATATAAGGTCCCAAAATATATCCCAAAGTGACATATATCCTTTTACTCTTCCTTGAACCTCCAAAACACCAAAAATAGAAGGGTACAATATATTTTTTACCATGTCCATATAAGTAGGGTATAATATAAATGGGTATGGAAGATCCTTAGAGATTACTCTAAAACTTCCAATCATTTAATAATATAATTATATCCCTCCTATATTCCTCTCCTTCTTCATTTTACCAATCAGGACCTTAACAAGGGTTTTGAAGGGTTTAGATTACTTTTCACCCTTAAGGTTTATTCATAAATGTATGACATTAAAACACTAAAAAAATTCCAATAACTCCTTTCTCAAGACCTTCTTAAATATCCCCCAACTCCTTAGACTCCCATGCAAATTATCCATGTAGGTATGAGCTCTCAAAGTTGCCCTCTTAAGATTTTCATTTCATTATGTGTAAGCTTGAGTTGGTCTAAGCCAATAAATGGATTACCTATGGTTTCCTATACATTATAAAATCTTAAACACACCTTATATCTCCATACAAAAATGTTCTAATTAATTATAATTCTCATGTAGTTCTATTAATTAAGTTTGGACCCTATTAGGTACTAGGCCTAATTAAGACCTAATAGGTTTGTCTACATGTTTATGGGTTTAGGACACTCAGACATGTATCTCACCTATGTGAATCCTTATAAATGTTATTTCATGACTTATAAAATGTTATACACCTCCATTAAATGTTTCATCAACCCCTATCTTGTCTTCTCATCATCTTTATGAGCATTTTATAGGTTTGTACCCTTAGGGAGTGCCCTCTGTTTGAGATAAAATAAAGGGCACTTTCCCTATTGTTTCATCAAATTTGACTATATGATGAGTTTGTGATAGTTGTGTGGATTATTTATGAAACTTTTAATCTCTTTATCACATTAATATGTCCCCCAAACATCATAAAACCCTCAAAGTAGGCTTTTAGAAGGTTAACTATAAAAGCTTTAGATTTATGATTGTAGGTTGCATTGATAGAATATCTCCTTCCCATATTTCCATGTTATGGGGGTATCTTGATGTTTTCATCATCATACTGAAGGTTTCCCTCTATTATATTCTAATAATCAAACTCTTATCCAACCTTCCATTTCTCACTCTCACTTTAATTGGTCTTATTATATGTGATTATGTTATGAGTTTCACCATGCCTGTAGGTAAAATTTACATATTTAACCCTTTTATGCAATGTTATACATCTAATTTTGAATTTATTAATATCATTCTATAGTCATCTAGATCACTTCACTTCACATCCATTATAAGCCAACATCTAGGCCACTATATTCTAGCTCACTATCAAACTATAGTTAACTATAGTTGACTAATGTTGGAGTAATATGGGTGCTTTAAGTGTGTTTAAATCCTTCCAATACTCATTTTCTCACTATTTTATTGATTTTAATTAACACCTATAAGTTTTTTAGTTATAAACTAACATATATGATAGGGATTGATATGAGGTACATTGGAATGGAGTTTTTTACACTTGGACACTTAGGAAAACCACACCACTTTCACAAATAGCCTAATTATGACCCCTAAGTGACATAAATTGAATTAGGAAAGAAAATTACTATGACCAAGGATAATAACACATTAAATCACATAAAAAGGATTATGAAACACCCTATGACATTCTAATAGACCCATATACAAGTTTTATACTATAGGGGGTTGACCTATTTTGACTTGTGGTTAAAATATTTAAAAATACCATAACCAATGAATGGATAATTAGTAGTGGAAACTAGAATAGGCTCATTTGTAGGTAATCTTGGATATGCATCAGGTCTAATCAAAGTGTCTAACATCTACAGAGGAAGTATAATATAAGGGTCATGATATCTAGAAAAATATTAAGGTAATATCATGGCATGATCTATGAACATACTCCTGAGAGGATATAATATAATTTTAGGTGTAATACATGAGTTTCCTATCTATAAACTCTGAAAAGTAGTGGAAAAAATAATATTATGTACTATATGAGAAGAAACATTAGTATAAGAACTAAAAGACTAAAAAAAAGATGAAAGATATCAAAGAACCTCATCATTTTTAGAATGGATGAATCCAAATAAAATAGGTCATCAAAATAATAAATTTCATCATAATCAGGAGCATGTAAGTTGATAGTGTATGTGTGAACTATTTTTTTTGTCAATGAATCATGGTAATTGGAAATATAGTTTTAGTTAAAGTAATCGCTATGTCGTAAAAATATTGATGATGGGATCATGGTTGAAGAGAAGGAAGAAGTTGAGAAATGATGTGAGGGGAGGGATCAAAAGTTTTATATTTAGTGTTATATAATTTGGTTCATCACCATCATATTCTAAGAGTTTAAGTGGAATATTTTATATTAGTTTTGGATGACCATTATAACCTCTAAAAAATTTGATGGGATAATTAAAGTGTTGGGACTCATGCAATGGAATGCTAGGTAAGGGTTCAAGTGTGTGTATTTTAAAGACACATTGTCCTTGGAATTGTTAAAAATTCCAAGGATTTATGTCCCCTTGAATATTTTATATAACACCATTGTTAGGAAATTTGACACATTGGCATGCATATGAAGTAGTTGTTGTCATATGATGAACCCAAGGTCAACCAAGAATGATATTGTAAGAAAGTGGAAATTTAAATATCATGAATTTTACATGGATGATAATGAGAGGAATGTTAATATAAATCCCAACACATCCTAGAGGAGGCATTTGTCTATTATCATAACCTTGCCATGTATTGTGTGGGGACTTAAGGTTACTTTCAAAGTATCCAAGTGTTTTAATGAAGTTAAGGGAGGAAATGTTGACTAAGTGTTCATCAGTTAAATCATGCTTAACTTGGACATCACCTATTTGAATTATAATTAATAAAGGAGGATCATCCACATGAAGTAATATCTCATCAGGAATCATATAAGAGATAGGAAACATAAGTGAGAGGGAAGTTTCCATTATTTCATCAACATGGATGGACATATATTCACATTATTTTAGTATGTTATCTTTAGATATAGATAAGTTATCGTCTTTCCCTACAAGTTGATTATGAGGGATGTTCATTTCTAATAATAACTATATTATATGATTATGATGGTGATAATTTTGCATTACCTATAAGAAGGGAATTTGAGATGGGAGATGGGAAAGTTTTGTAATAGGATCCCATTCATCATAACCCATGAGAATATTTTTAAATAGAGGTGCATATATTTGTAATAGATCCTTTAAATGGAGGTTAGATATGTAATGAAACATATGTTGATAAAGTATGGTTGGTTGAGTTTGGTTTCAAGTAGGTTGATTTACCTTAGTTGATGTGATTGTGTGTTGAGTTATTTCTTGTGGTTGAGTAGAAGAGATAATGTTTGAAGATTTAGGGATGTTTTCTTGAGGTATGTAATATAGGGAAAGAGTATAATTTATATCAATGGTATTAAAGGTATGGTAAATTTATGTTGTTTGGGGCGGTGTTTGTATGTGTGGTGGTTCCTCATTCCCTAATTTGATGAGATGGGATGGGAAAGTGTCTTGTATAATGTGAAATATTAAAAAAGTGTGATGTTTAGGTCTTGGTTTAAATCAATATAAGCACAAAATATTCTCATATTAGTCATATTAACCACATTTTCATCATTGGTGTTGAGATATATAAGACTTTTAATGTTGTTAGTATTAGGGGTAGGTTGCTCAATGTTGTATTTGTGATTAGGAAAGGGACCCTTGTAGATAGCTAAGTGAACATTAGCTTTGTTTAAAGCTTGAATTTTTTTTTGATTATCATGAGATTTAAGTTCTATGTCATAATATTTTTGACATTTACATATAAGTGATTCACGGTTAAAGCTGGGACCAAGGAGAAAATCCATGGCTCGATTTATTAACTATTTATAATTCTCATGAGAATGGCCCCAACTTGCATGAAACCAAAAAAATTTATTTGGATAATAACATGATTTTATAGGATAAGTGGGGTTAATGTCTCATGGTAGAGGCCTTAGAATATGATTTTGAATTTCTACTAGTGACAATGGTGTGTGCATATTAATATGATTATTTTGAGAAAATGTGGGATTATGATTAGAATTGTTATTGGTTGGATGGGCATGCTCCATGGTATTGTTTGGAGTAATAGTTTGGATAGTGTGTATGGTATCATAAGTGTTGATAACTCCATAATTGGTTCCATTTCAGTTTGTGTATTTGATAAGCATACAAGTTACCAGTGTAGGCTGAAGAGGTTTAAATTGATGCATAGGGAAATCTTGTGTTTGTCTTGGTCAAGAGCCTCTTCCATATTTTTTTGAGAAAGGGTCTTAACATGATATTATAATTTAGGGTGGAGAGTATTAGTAAATAGGCATAATAATTTTTCATCCACCATATTTTGCTCAAATTTGTTAGACAATGTTTTCCATCATTTCATGAAAACTTGTGTTGTTTCAGTTTCTAATTGTTTACAATTGGTAAAATGAACTGAGCTATTTTTGGGAAAATCACTAGTTTGGAATTCTTGGACCAAAGAATTGACCAATTATTCTAAGCTAGTAATGGAGTGGGTTTTTAATTGATCATATAAATCTAAAGCATATCCTAAAATCATTTTAGCTAGGAGTTTAGTGGCAATGAAAGTATTAAGCTTAACTTAATCTTTGTAAATGTTTCCAAATGTTTTCAAATACAACATGGGATCCATAGATATGCTATAGTTAATGGTAGTAGTGATTCCTGCTATGCCAATGTTTGAAATTTGAGGTGGTATAGTTTCATTTTTTAAATGTTTGATAGTTTTGTTAATAAGTGGAGGTTACAATATGAGGTTACCATGTGAATCCATAAGAGGGGTGGGAGGCATTCGGATTTTATACTCCCCATTGAGCATGGTGAGTTTGGTTTTGGAGATGTATTAGGTTATTTTGCATTTGAATAATTTTATTTGCATTATTATTTTGAAATGTATGCATTTAGTTAAGAATTTTTAATAAAATTTGAATAGTTTGTTTAGCATTTTGACTATTAGACATAGCATGTGATGCATTAGTATTGTGTGAAGTATTAAGAGATTGATATGCACTATGAGTTTGGTATGAGGTAGTAGTATGTGTTAAAGTAGTGTCATAATTATATCTAGTAGCATAAGTATCATTAGTAACATGGGATGCACTATTAGCATTTGAAGCATTAGTAGCATGAGATACACTAGTATCATGGGTATGGGTGTGGGTATTTTGAAGAGCCCCACTAGAGCTTGAACCTTCCATATTTGTAATAACACTTAGCATGGAGTAGAATAAAACATAAAATAAGATGTCATAGTGTGGGAAGGATACATGATAGAGGGAAACCATGTGGATGAAAAGAAAGGTATTACCCAAAATCCTTGGTAAAGTCTAGGGGGAGGTGAATGGGGTTATCCTATATCAGATAGATGGTTTTAGAATCATGTCCTCTATGTTGAGAATTTTCATGGATGAAAAATATCATTTTAGTTATGTAAACAAGGCCACACTCATCTTCTAGTAAAAACAAGGGGTTAAGTTCCAAGTAATAATAAGGAGGAGTCACATATTTATTAGTGTGCATGACAACATGGACATTACTTTGATATATGGTAGGTGCCACAATATGTGTTTTCAGAAACTTATTGGAATGAGTGAAAATCATCATGTTTATTTGATTTAATCTTGTGTTATAGTCAAACAAGGAAGTCATGATAATATAAGTAAGCTAAACACTTGTTATAAATAAGGGTAAACCAATAAGATAATGGGTTGAACTAGTTGATGCTATATTGTAAGATAGTAGGTAGGACAAGCTACAAGAGACATAGTCAAACATGTTAACTATCTATTATAGGTGATTAAACTTAGAAATTCTAAAAGACACATGGTTAGAAAGGTTGACTATGTGTTAAAGGAAAATAAAATAGACAGTCTATAAGATATTAGGTTAAATAAAAAAACTATGTTATATGGAAAAAATGGAAACTATAAGAGACACAGATGAGTGGGTTGACTATGTTTTGGGGGTAGAGATAGGTTTTGATAGTTATGATTCTGGATGATTTAGTGTTATTTTAAAAAAAAAATTAAATAAACAGACATGCAACTAGGTTGAATGAATTGATCTAGTTATGGCACACAACACAAACCTTGTAACAATGCTTGCCAATACAAGTTTTACAATACAACATACACTTATCAAAGAGAAAGTCACAAAAATAGAAATGCTAATCTATGTGCTCACTCTTGAATGTTTTAAACTATAATTGTTACAAATAAATGTGATAGGGAGTTGGATTTATAAAGGAACTAAAAAACCAATCTAAGGATTGATTTAGGTTGTTAATGATGAAAGGGATCTATATTGGTGACAATATTGGCTTGGTATTAGTGCCTACCCCCTCACTTCATAATTTCATAGAGATAAGGGTATCAAGTGATTTGAAAATATATTTCATCAACTACATATTTATACTAAGCCATAAAATCTAGTTAGCTTCCCCCTTGGTGATGAAATCCATGTAGGTAGACATTGAGTAGAATTTTTTAATGCTTGTTGATATTATGTGGTTTAGAATTGTGTGAATAAAATAATTAGTGTGAGTAAATCAATAAATTGAACCTTCCTATTTAGTTTATGTGTAATAAACTAAGCCAAAAATTAGACAAAATGAAAGATGAGTTAAATACTAGCAATATAAGCTAATTACTTTACTTAAAGAGTACAAGTTCAATTCAGTTGATCAAGTACGTAAATAATATATAATAGAATTGATTGGGTCAATTCTGTCTATTGAATTAAGGGCCAAAGAAACACAATCAAATAAGTTAACTGAGTATTTTGTGTAAGAATCCATTACAGGACCAAATCAATCTAGTTTACTTAATTGACTTTAGGGCTATAGTTTTATAGATTGAAACTATTAAAAATAGGACTGAAATGGAAGAAAATAAATGATTGAGTTGGTTAGAATGAACATGATGATTTTAAAGATGATGAATTTGTTGTTTTTATATTGTGACATCTAGATGAATACTCTTACCTTGATAACATAGTCAACTAGGTTGACTGAGTCTGAAAACCTATATGTAAAGTAGTAAATTGAGTCAAGTAGATCGATCTAGTTACTTGTGGTTGGAGATGACATGCAAAAAGTAATATGGAGTCGATCATATTGACTGTGTGTCAAACCTATGCACATAATGTTTGATTGATTCAATAAATTTGATCCAATGATGTAAAAATAAAATAAATAATAAATGATAATAAATTAAAGTATGGAAGAAAATCTATAAGGGTTATATTCACATCAAGTTCACCATAATGTATGACAAGGGAAAGTGAAGCTAATCTACAAGTCAATCCTAAGTCAAATAATATAAATCATACTAGCCCTTCTATTTTTTGGTAAATTTATATAATTAGGAACATGACCAAGATGGATCCACTAGACCTAACGATGGGTTCTCTTGCCACATAATATCACTAGAGAGGGTTACAAAGCCTATATTCAAGCAATATTGAAGAATAACCCTAACCAGGTCTTATGGTTTCTAACAAAGTAAATAAAAAAGTAAAGTAGATATGATCTAGTGCTCACCAAATCTTTTGGAACAAATGTGGGATAATAAACATAACAATAAACATGAAAATAATAATTCTAATCAAGTAAATGTAGAAGTAATCCTAATGTGTGGAGAGATAAATATATTGATAAGCCAACATATGCAAATATATCTACCAATAAAAGAGGAGCAAGAGTTATGAATAATTACCTTGAATACAAACTTGTCAAGCCTCAATATTTCTCTTTGTTAATGGTGCATTACAAGAGGTTGTTGTGATTTATAAGGATGAAAAAGATAGGTCAGATCTAGGTTACACATCTTCTCATATGCATCCAAGAGACTTTTCCCACAAGACAAGATTTATCTCTCCAAAAGAAGTATGAAACCATAAGGAATGAATCCTCAAGTAGAATAGTGGATAATTAGATGTAAAAATGAATGATTATATATATCTATATATAATTAAAATGCTGAAAATAATGTGTTTATATAGCCATATCTAACCCTAAACCTTTCTAAAGTTTTAGCCAACATAGTCAACCTAGTTGACCCAATTATTTGAAAACTAAATTAGTTAGGTCTTGGAATAAGTTAGTTGGGTCAAATTAGTCCCATAACATGCTCATTTATAAATAAGAGTAAACCAATAGGGTAATGGGCTGAACTAGTAGACACTATCTTGTAAGATAGTAGGTAGGATAGGCTATAAGAGACATAGTCAAACATGTTGACTGTGTATTATAGGTGATTAAACTTATAAATTATAAAATACACATGGTCAAAAAGGTTGAATATGTGTTAAATTCAAATAAAATAGATATTTTATAATATATTAGGTCAAATAGAAAAACTATGTTATATGAAAAAAAGGGAAACTATAGGAAACAAAGTCAAATGGATCGACTATGTTTTTGGGGTAGAGATAGGTTTTGATAGTTATGATTCTAGATGATCTAGTGTTATTTTGAAAAAAAAATGAAATAAAAACACATGAAACTAGGTTTAATTAATTGATCTAGTTGTTGCACATAACACAAACCTTGTAACAATGCTTGCCAATACAAGTTTTACAATACAACATATAATTATCAAAGAGAATGTAACAAAAATATAAATGCTAATCTATGTCATCGTTATTGAATATTTTAAATTATAATTATTATAAATAAATGTGATAGGGAGTTGGATTTATAAAGGATCTAAAATACCAATCTAATGATGGTTTTAGGTTGTTAATGATGAAAGGGATCTATATTGGTGACAATATTGGATTGGTATTGGGGCCTACCCCCTCACTTCATAATTTCATAGAGATAAGGGCATCAGGTGATTTGAAAATATATATCATCAACTACATATTTATACTAAACCATAAAATATAGTCAACTTTCCCCTTGGTGATGAAATCCAAGTAGGTTGGCATTGGGTATAATTTTTTTAATGCTTTTTGATATTATGTAGTTTAGAATTGTGTGAATAAAATAACTAGTGTGAGTAAATCGATAAATTAAACCTTCCTATTTAGTCTATGTGTACTAAACTAAGAAAAAAATAAAAATAATGAAAGATGAGTTAGTTACTAGAAATATAAGTTATTTACTTGACTTAAAGAGTACAAGGTCAATTCAGTGAATCAAGTATGTAAGTAATACATAACAGAATTGACTGGGTCAATTCTATCTATTAAATCAAGGGTCAAGGAAACACAGGAAAATAAGTTGACTAAGTATTATGAGTAAGAATCCATAAAAAAACTAAATTAATCTATTTGAATTAATTTATTATAGGTTTATACTTTTCTAGATTGAAAACTATTAAAAATAAGACTGAAATGGAAGAAAATAAATGATTGAGTTGGTTAGAATGAACTTGATGAATTTAGAGATGATGAATTTGTTGTTTTTATATTATTCCATCTAGATGAATACTCTTAGGTTGATAACATATTAAAATAGATTGACTAAGTCCAAAAACCTATATTTATAGTATCAAATTGAGTTAGGTAGATTGATCTAGTTACCTGTGGTTAGAGATGACATGCAAAAAATCAATATAAAGTCATCGGATTGACTATGTGTCAAACCTATGTACATAATACTATATTGAGTCAATAGATTTGATCTAGTGATGTAAAAATAAAATAAATGATAATAAATGAAAATGTGGAAGAAACTCTATAAGGGTTAGATTCACATTAGGTTCACCATAATGTATGACAAGGGAAAGTGAAGCTAATCTACAAATCAATCCTAACTCAGATAACATAAATCATACTATCCCTTCTTCTTGTTGGTAAAATTATACAATTGGGAACATGACCAACATGTATCCATTAGATCTAACTATGGGTTATCTTACCACATAATATCACTAGAGAGGGTTACAAATCCTATATTCAAGCAATACTACAAAATAACCCTAACTAGGTCTTATGGTTTCTAACAAAGTAAATAACAAAGTAAAGTAAATATGATCTAGTGCTCACCAAAGCTTTTGGAAAAAATGGGGGATAATAAACATGAAAATTATAACTCTAATCAATTCAATGTAGAGGTAATCATAATGTTTGGAGAGAAAAATATATTCATAAGCCAACATATGCAAATATATCTACCAATAAAAGAGGAGCAAGAGTTATGAATGCTTACCTTGAAGACAAACCTATCGAGACTCAATATTTCTATTTGATAATGGTGCATTGAAAGTAGTTGTTTTTATTTATAATGATAAAAAATATAGATCAAATATATGATACACATCTTCTCCTATGCATCCAAGAGACTTTTCCCACAAGCCAAGATTTGTCTCTCCAAAAGAAGTACAAAACCCTAAGGAATGACTCCTCAAGTAGAATGGTGGACAGGAAAATGTAAAAATGAATTATTATATCTATCTATATATAATTAAAATGGTGAAAATAATGTGTTTATATATCCATATCTAACCCCAAACAAATTCTAAAGTTTTAGCCAACATAGGTAGCCCAGTTGACCCAGTTCTTTGAAAAATAAAGTATTTAAGTCTTAGATTAAGTTAGTTGGGTCAACTTAGTCCCATAACATGATAATTTATAAGAAAAAATTTGAACCATTTGAATATGTTTGGTGGATGACAAAAATAGGTATTCACCTAGGTAGGGACTATTTGGTGTGGTGAATTTCTTGGAGGAGTGTGTAAGGGAGGTGTCAAAGCTTAGGGAAACATATAGAAAAGGTTTGTGTTATTTTAAGTGATGGTTTAGGTAACAATAAGATTTCAAAGTGTGAATGGTCTACCCACACCTTTATTGGTTTACCCTTTAAGGTATGCACTCAAAGAGATTGAGTATTGATGGGTTCTTACATGATAGAAAAAATTAGTAATTGATCAAGTTTAAAAATATTGTGTGTATACAAAATGTACATGAATCATCTTATACATAATATTATTTTTATTTTAGTTAATATGGGGTGGCCAAAATATTTCAATATCATTTATCCATGTCTCCTCACACTTTTAGTAATATGGGAATCTCCACTACAAATGTTCCTACTAATAAAGATACATGTGTTATATCTTCATCCTATGATGACACTTACATTATGACATAACCTCAATCATAGGATTTAGACATCCTACATTATAAAAATAGATTTGGAAAAATACATGTATTCAATCATGACATGCATGTCATTCACATATCCTCTCATAGTGAATCATAACCAAAAGGCTATATGCCACCATTCAATTCACATTTTATAGATACTCCATGGGTCATTGATGTAGAGCATAACTAGGTAGAAGAAGTGTTAACATGTTTGAACATGTCATGATACTTGTATTTTTGGTTTTTTTGTCCCTTATTATGCTTTATAGTCATTAGTTATTTTTGAAGTGTGTATTAGAGTTCATTTTAGATTTTCCCACCAAAATGGAAATTTTGAAAATTTGAATTTAGAATTAAGCTTTATATGGTAGTTTGAGGTTTTGTGTGTAATCCAAATGTTTTTTTAGGTTGGTTATGGGAAAAATTAGGTTATAATAGGTGTGAGAATGTTTTTTAAATGTGCAAGTCTTGGAAAATCAAGGTAAGGTCAAGATTATTTATTTGTAACCACCACCTACGTAGTAATGTCCTTATAATAGGAATTTTATTGTTTTGATTGGCATATTATAGGTTGGTTATACATGTATATGAATAAGGTGAATATTAGTAAGGTTGGAGAGAGGTATAAATTTTAAGGATAGAGATAGATAACTTAAGATGAGGCAAGGAAAAAATCACTAAAGAAAGAGAACTCTACCTACCCTGTCAATTCTAAGTTTGAAACTTGTAAGAATCTTGTGATCAAGGAAATAAAGAAGGTTTCAAGAGGGTATTTGTGGATTATCAATGATAGCCAATTTTAAATTTCATTAACATAGTCTTATAAAAAAGATTAGAACTCTACTAAGTTTCTTGTTGTGAACATTTTATGAGGGTTCATGAATTAATGACTATTGGAAAAGGTGTACCTAGGTGTGTCAAACCTTTTATAGGTCTTAGATTATTTTTAAAGTCTCTCAAACTAAAATTATATTTTTAATTCCCTCTCATCCTTGTACATGCATGTCAAAGTTGATAATAGGGTTTCCAAATGGAAAGTCCAAGAAATTTTATTTGATCTAATCAAAAATTCTAAAATTTGGTAATCCATGGTGTTTAAATGTCCTCTAGAGGATGAAGGATGTTTTAGGTTTATTACAAACCATATTTTATGGATTATTACATTATGTTCTTGTATGAAGGCTAAATAGGCCTAAATAGGAGAAGGGGGGCTCAATTTAAGGGGTTTACCTTGAGAATTATGCCATAAAACTTTTCATGAAGTAGGAAAGGGATCATGTATACCCAAAAGTGTGGCTATTTTGTCTATAAGTTTTTTGGTTTTGTATAACCTATAAGGTTTGTGTGAAAATACGGTTATAGGAAATTAAAACCTTAAAGAATAAATCTAGAGGTTTGTGTGAGTTCTTGCTTGGGTATTGTGTGATTTGGTTAGAGGTATAGGAAAGTTAAATAAGGATGGTAAAGATTCATATGAATCTCAGTTGAGGAGTCAAGATCATGGGATCTTGCATTGAGTGGTAAAGCCAATGAAGCTATCTCAAAAGATGAGTAAGTATAATACATGAATAAAGAAAATGAAGTGATGAAATTTTTGGATCAGAGGATGGCATTGAATTTAAGAAGTATAATAGTATATAGGCTATTGAATAATGATATAGTAAGAGGATAGCTAATAAGACTATGAAAAGAAGAAGGTTTATGAGCCTATTGAGCCAAGAAATTTACCAAGAGTGTCAAATAGAATCAAAATACATTAAAAAAGGAAACAAAGGTCAAATATAAACAAAGGCATCATAAGAAGAGATCAAATCTAGTGTAAGGAACATGGAGGTTACATGCATAGGCCCTATATTAAGTGGTATCAAAGGAGGTAATTTCTTTGTATATTTATGATTTTGAATTGTTAAAGATTGTTATTTTGAGTGTATATGAAGATTTCAAGAAGGTGAGTTTCAAGAGAAACCCTAGGAAGAGATATAGTATAATCTCAAGACAGAAGAGATACTCCAAGTGAGATTCATAGTTCTAATGTGAAAAATACATGGACAAGTGAAGATGAAGATAGAGAAGGTAAAGGAAAGGAAGGTCTTGGTTGAGTTAGACTACAAAAAAGAGATAAAAATGAATGAAGACCCAAGGAAAAGATGGTTAGTGGTTGAAGAGGAGATGAGTGAGATAGATAAGAGGATATAGAGGATAAAGTTCTTGGTGGAGCTCATGCAAGAAGAGGAGATCCAATAGTATGGTTGGTTTATGAATAAAAAAAGAGTTGAGTGTCCTATAGGGTGACTCATGTAAAAAAGGATGAATATTTTCATGAGGGATAATGAGAGGAAGAATAAGTTGTTATGTAGGAAACTCAAGGAGGAAATGAAGATGTTCAAGATACATGAACAACTTGGTAGAGAAGAATAAGGTGAGGAGAAACTTAAGGAGAAGAATGAGATAGTAAAGGAGACAAAGAAACCTAAGAAGGAAAAAATGGATGAAAAAAATCCTAGAGTTTTTTGATATAAGGATTTATTGTCATGTGTGTATGTAGGTACAAGAGTGGAAGAGGAAGAAGTTCATGCTGTGGACATCAAAGTTGAAAGCATGAAGAAGAGAAATATTTAGCAACATGATTATGATGAAGAAAAATATGATTGGTAATCCATTTATGAATGCATAGTGACTTGTTATCCATGAAGATGAAATATTCTTGGAGAAGAGGATCTTCAAGAAGAAGAATGGCTCATGGAAGGTATAGAAGAAGAGTTGAATCAAGAAAAAGTTGAATAGCCTAAGGAGTATCAAGGCTTGGTTTTAAATGATTTTTTTGATGATTAATATGCTAATATGTCAACTAATGAAGACGTCTTGTATAATTAAATAATGGAATTTATGGATAGGCTCATGAAAATCTAAGATGAAGCTAAAACATTGCGTAAAGTGCATGGAAACTTGATATATAAAGGAAGGAATCTAAATTGAGACTCATGAAGGAGGAAGCCCCAACACAAGTTGGTGTAAAATATGTAGAATATGATGAAGCTATAAAATATCATATTAAAAATTAAAAATAGTAACAAGAAAGTATTTGGTAGCATATTATGCAAGAGTTAGATTATTTAGACCTCATAGGAGATGACGTAGCCATTCTAAAAGCTGAAGATGTTCTATTGGAATTCCCAAATCAAGGAAAAGAGAAGGAGAAAGATATCATAAATGAGAAATAGGAAGAAAAATAAGATGTTAAATAGATTTTTAAGGAATTAAAAAGGTATGGGCATCCTTTAGAGAAATAGAATGTAGGATAAATCATGATTGAGAAACAAGACCAGGCAAGAGTGCAAGAACCAAACATGGAAATTGAAGAAGAAAGTTATGAGTTAAGATAAAAAGTGAAGAATTAGGATTAGATATTAGATTCAGAGCATGATGAAGAGAAATTATTAATGGAAAAGATATAATATGAATTAGCTAAAGAGTTATAGCAGGGTATACACCTCAAGGAGACAAGGGAGTCAGAAAAAAATGAGACAAAGAAAAAAGACAAAGACAAAGATATAAACCAAGGAGAAATGATAAATATGAGAGAAAAATTATAAAGAGGATATATAAATATCCTAATAATATAAATTGGAAATAAATAAATAAATAAGGTGGAAAAGGTGTATTTGAGCAAGATCTCAATTTTTCCCTGCTTAGGGAGTATGACATAGAACATCATCAGGTAGAAGAAATGTTTTCATGTTTGAACATGTCATGATAGGATTTTTTTTTTAATGGGTATTTTAGGGTCCGTTGGTATGATTTAGATTCATTATATGATTTTTAAGTGTGTGTTAGAGCTCATTCTAGAGTTTCCTGCCAAAATGGCAATTTTTAAAATTTAAATTTAGAACAAATCTTTGGGTGGTATTTTGAGGTCTTGTGTGTAATACAATTATTTTTTTATGTTGGATATGGGATAAATAAGGTCATGGGAGTCATGTGAATGTTTTTTAAATTTAAAATTCTTGGAAAATAAAAGTAAGGTCAAGATTCTTTATTTGTAACCACCACCTACATTGTAATGGCCTTGTAATAGGCTTTTTATTATTTTAATTGTCATCTTAGAGGTTGGTTATGCATGTATATAAATAAGGTTAATAGTATTAATGTTGGAGAGAGGTATAAATTTGAGGGATAGAGGTAGATAACTCTAGAGGAGACAAGGAAAACATCGGGAAAGAAAGAGAACTTTGTCTACCTTATCAATTCCATATTTAAATGTTGTAAGAATGTTGTAATCAAGTAAATAAGAAAGGTTTCAAGGGGGTATTTTTGGAATATAAATGATTCATATAATTTTAATATGTTTATATTTTTTTCATTTTTTTAAAGTGTGGATTCTTGATCTAATCTACATGCTAGTGGCATATACAAGCTTGTAGACAACTTTGTTCTTATCATAGTCAATTATAAGAAAACATAGATTTGTAGAGTGTCATGCAATATTTTTGAGTGATTAAAAAGGTTATAATAATTATTGTTTATATGATTATAAAATGTTTGGGGTTTCATATATTTGTTTGGAAATCAAAATTTCATTGTAACCTTTCATTGTAATGCATATAGTACTACACAAACACCCACAACTATTGAAACTTAGTTACATGAGATGTTTAAGGAGTGCCCATAAATATATTAATATTGGGGGAGGTAAGTTAAATTGGAATAGAAACATAAGTTTCATCGATCTAGTTTTAAAGGGAAAGATACATATCCCAATTTTAAATTTCATTATCACTATCTTAGAAAAGTGATCACAACTCTACTAATTTGTTTGTTGTGAACATTCTATGATGTTTTATGAATTAATAACTATTGAAATAGGTGTAACTAAGTGTGGAAGAATTTTTATAGGTCTTATATGATTTTAAAAGTCTCTAAAACCAAAATTATCTTGTTTTATTTCGTTTTGGTTTAACCTACAAGGTTTGTGTGAAAATAGGGCTACAATAAATTAATACCTTAAAGAAGAAAGAGAGTGTTTTATGAGAGTTACTTATTGAAGATTATTTTATTTGTTTAGATTTATAGGAGAGTTAAATAAGGTAGGTAAATATACATATGAATATCATATTAGTATTCAAGAGCATGGGATCATGCATTGAGTGGTAAATCCAATCAAACTATCTCAAAGGATGAGTAACTCTAGTTCAAGAACAAAGAAAATTAAGTGATGAAATTTGTGGATCAAAGGATTATGTTGAATTAAATAAGGATATAAGTGTATAGGATGTTTAATAATTATATAGTAAGAGGATAACTAAGAATAATATGCAAAGAAGAAGGTTTATGAGCCTAGTGAGCCAAGAAAGTGATCAACTGTGTCAAAGAAAAGCAAAGTACCTGTAAGAAGAAACAAAGGTTAGAGTCCAAAAAAGGAATTAGAAGAAGAGGTAAGAGATATTGTAAGGAACATGGATTTTTAATTCATAGGGTTTACACAAATCATCCATTAAATCCACCATTCTGATATTATCCAACCTACAATCATTAATTACACTGATCAGATTAATCTAGTAAGTCAAGATACATTACCTCCAATCAATCCTATTAAAAAAACAATTCCATATCCATTATAAAAAATTAAATTGATACCAATTATAGTTCTTATCCCACTATTTCAATACCATATTCCATCAAACAATATCATACCTCTACTCCTAAAATTACCTTAGATGCATAAGGTATAATTACTCAAAAAATACATTCTAAATTTGATAATCATGGAAACTAAATTTTGGATCTTGAAGGGGATGTTAAATATTATGGACCTTTATGCACACTACCTACTAGTGAATACATATTAGAACTAATACTTTCTCATTAGCCACAACTCCCATGCCAACATCATAATCTTGGTCACTTTGATAAAAAGGATCCTTATTTCCATAATTTTTTTACAAGTATCAATCCCAAAACACATTTTATTTTGTCACTTCCTCCTACTCCCTATCATTTAAAATATATAAATTTTATGCTAAATTTAAGAAATGGTGCCAATTAGTTAAAAATGAGTACTATCCCTTGACTTATTCTTGTCTCCAAAGAATTTTCTCCTACACAACATGATAATTTTAGTTTATTTTTTGATAAACATCATGAACTTTTCACCTAGTCATATGAAGATATACCTATCATTTAACCTAGTATTATGGTCCATAATAACATTACATATCCTGATGTGAAGCCTATGCATTAAAAGAAACATAAATTTACTCTTGATATTCATATTTGAAGGCATAAAGAGATCATTAAGCTATTAGACACTAAATTCATCAAACCTTTAGATTACTCTGAATGGGTGACAAAAATTGTTCCCATATGTAATAAAGTCACCATGATTATTCACATTTGTATAAAATTTCATAATCTTAAATTAGCATGTCTCAAAGATAACTTTACCTTACCATAAATTGATCCCATTATTGATTCGATAATTGGATATGAAATTTTATCTCTCATGGATTTTTTTTTAGGATATGATCAAATTCATATCACTCTTGAAGATCAATATAAAACCACCTTCACCATAGAATGGGGAACCTATTATTACACTAAAATGTATTTTTGTATTAAAAATGTTGGTAACCCTTATCAATGTCTAATGACCCATATATTTCATGATCTCATACATAAAATATTATAAACCTCTGTAGGTGAGTTTATCTCTAAATCCAAGCATCATGAAAATCTTCTTCATGATTTTGCTATCATTTTTCATCAACTCATTAAATACAAAGTTAAACTCAATATTTATAAATGTGTGTTTGGTGTCACCTTTGGGAAAATCTTAGGTTTTTTAGTCTCTCTCAACTTAATTGATATAAATCCATATAAAATTAATTTTATCATCAATATACCTATTCATCATTCTATTCTAGACATATGAACATGCCTTGGTAAACTTGGGGAATTATGAAAATTCATTCTTGATATGGATAAACATATTTACTTATTTAAATCACTTATTAATAAAGTTATAACTCTAGAATAGACTAATTCATCTAAATAATCATTCAACAACATGAAAGAATCACTGCTACATCATCCCACTATATGGCCTTCTTCCAATGATCGACTTCTCATCTTGTACACTTCCTCTACCCACATATTTGTTGGGGTAATGCTTTCCTAGCAAGATGATATAGGATGTGAATATTACACATTATATTTTCTTCATATAAAATATAACTTGAGTTCCAAGAGTGTTATTTGAGAGCACCCATCCCTAACATAGTCCTAGACCTATTTTAGGGCCTATTTAGACACTTATCCATATATTTTTTTGGGTCTTACACATCCCTAAACATCTCAAAATCAATATTAAACCCTTAAGCATCCAGGACCCTAGTGTCATAATTTATACCACCTAGACATTAATTTCATTATTGGATACTAGATTCACCCTTTTGCTAGTGTCCTAGTTGGGCTTTATTATCCTTTTCCCTCTTTTTAGCCCCAACATATTTATTTTTAATCCTAAAAATACTTAAGGTCAGCTTAGACCTATTTCAAACCCAACATAAACACTAGATCAATATAAATACATGAAATTTATCCCTTTGTCCATTGGATGGAAATCAAATGAAAATACACACAAACAAGCTCAAAGCAATTTTTGCACATTCAAGGTTATGTTAGTGCCCAAACCTGCTTAAACAATTGTTTCCCTTTTTCATGAAGAACAAATGCTTGAAGGTTTTAATTTTTACCCCTTGAAGGAGATCCATAAATAAGTTCATCTAGATCATAAAAATCCACTTTTGTGACTAATATTTTGAGACCCGATAATCTTGGTTTCAAATAAAATTTAATGTTTTCATGTCCTATAATGAGTTTTCGTTGTAGGTTCCATGGTAAAGAATTAGCTAGGAAGAATAGAAAATGACTAAGTATTTTGAAAATACTAAGTCCAAGAGCCCACATGGAGGTCAAAGGTTTATAATGGTAGAGATCCATGGTAGAGATGTAATATCACATTGTAAGTTTCAACTTGTAATTTGCATTTTACAAACAAATGTTTAATTCTTGCTGAAGTCAAATGAAAGGTCCATGATCAAAGGGAGTGGTGGAATTTTTCTTAACAAATGCAACTTTGAAATTTTCAAATTTTCAAATTTAATTTGAGGTTCCAAGGTTGGCAATAAAAATATAAATCTATAATGTCAAAATACAAAATTTAATTTACATAATGTAAAAGGCATATGAAATTCCACTGAGGTTTTAAATATAAATAGAGATTTGGGTGGGTATTACAATAACCATTTACAATTTTAAACTACAATATGTTTTCAAAAGCCTATACTAATGATATTCCTTGGGTTAAATGCCCATGTGGCACTAAATGGAAAAGGGGCCATGTAAATTTTTCTAAAACCCATGAAAATGTTGTAAGGGCCCAAACTCAAAAGTATGATCCAAAGTATACGTGGAGAGTCAATGATTCAATGTCGGTTTTCAAAATGTGTGGGGGTTGGTGAAACTTTTAAATTAAAAAATAACTTTTCATATTTGTAAACTTGTAAATTACAAGCCAATATCCCAAGCTTGATGATGGAAGTTTGAAACCCAAAAAAAAATGAAGGCCCACATGGGGGTTGGTGAAAATCCATGATGGAGGTACAAATTACATTTTCAATCATAAATTACAATTTCTAAGCCAATGTTCACCACCTACCAGCCAATGTAGGGAAGAAAGTTAGCAGAAGAAACATCATCATGAAAATCCATGGAAATGTGATTGGGGAAAGCAACATCAAAAATCATGTTTTTATTTTCAAATCGTAATATGTAGTCCTAGCACCAAAACCCACAAGTCAACATGAATGTGAATATCAGCAGAAGTTTTGGGAAGAAGTACAATACCAAAACGTAAAATACAAAATTGTAAACTGTAATATATAGATGAGTCTCCCAAGCCCATGGTTGTACAAAGTGAGTGAAGTTTTAAGATTTATATGGGAGTCAAAAGGAGAAAGGCACATGTTATTAATAGATTAAATAGTGACCTAAAATTCATAAAGAAATGGTGCCATATATGTCAAGTTATGGCAAAATGTCTTTGTAACATTGTACTCTAAGATTATTAGAAAATGATTAAACTTCTATCAGATTTGTTCTACTCTTGTATTGAATCTAATCCATATTGATATTCAACATCAAAACAAACATGTAAGATTCTATTGAATTTTAGGTCCTACTCCAATCTCAAGTCTAGATTAAGAGAAATTCAAACTTCCATGGTATTTCTCAAAGGGTCTATTTTAAATTATTTTATTCCTTTGTCTTATTGATATGGAGGTTTATAGTAGGGATATTCACCATAGATATTCATATCAACCTCATAGGTCAAAGGAAACACAATAACTAATTTAAATATTTAATAAAATATACTTGGGCTGCTTACAACTAGAATATTGCATTCAAAGTCACCATTGGTGCTATCTTGCTTGCTTTCAAAAGTTTATTAGAGGAAAGACACACCAATAATCTTTCCACTCTCTTTGACCTTGGTCCCATTGAACATTATATAACTATTGTCACCAAATATCTCACCATAGAGGAGGGTGTTCAAGACTCCTCCAAATTTGGGAAACATGGGAATAATTCTAGGTATGTGGGTTTACCTATAGTAGAATTATACATCTAGGTTTAAGGGTTAGCTCCTTGAATATACCTTGAAATGTTTATCACCTACTCAACTAGTTTCTTGTGGGAAAAGAGATATAAGTTTTCATGAAATGAAACTAATCTAAGTGGGTGATACACCAGGATTATTTACACAATACAGTCATACTTCTATCACAATGAAACAAGACCTACAAACCAACTTCCAAGTCCTTTGGAGTTTTAACATAAGTGTTTCAACATAAAGGTGATATGCATGAGACAACACAAGGTAAGTGAACCAAAGGGTAGATTGGAAACTCTAATAAAAAATTTACACTTTAAAGGATCCTAACACACTAACTAAACTCTATATAACCTATTGTAATAGGAACTCTTGCATAAACATAAGAGTATAAGGATAAACAAGGATATAATATTATCACTTAACATCACCATACACCACTTTTAAAACTTATAAAAATGTTTATGAAATAAAAAAAATACTTTCATTTATTTTTAAAATTCAAATTATAATGTCAAAACTAGTAGGGATTCACCATAAATGGTGTGGTATTATTTTAGAAGAGCCAAAATAGCTACTACATATAGAATTGGAGAGAGGAATAAGAAGAATGAAGTCCAAGAGTCACTAGGACGTGTCAAGATGAGAAAATTAGTTATGCATGTATGATAATAAAGTGGGATATATACCATTAAAGGTCTCATAGGAAAAATTTCCTTCAAAAGCATGAAACTCCTAAAATGTGGTGTAGGACTCCTCATTTGCATGCCTAGAAACTATCTTCATCATTCAACCTCTTTGGAACACTCCATAGTAGACTAGGGATATATTTCATGATTTTAATAAGATGAAGGGGTTATATACATTCTAAAACATTAATTTTAGGTGTCCCAAATCATTAATATTCTTGTGGACATGAGTTATCACTAGTTGCAGTGCAAAAAACTCCACTTTCACTCGCCTTGCACCCTTGGCACCAAAATTTCCTTTATTTTTACAAAACAATCCATACATAGGAGTGTATTACACTTTTAAATATACCTCATGGCCTTATAGTCCTTAAATATACCTTAAAATGTCCCATTATTAAAGGTTTCACCTTCTCACTTATTTGTTCACTACGCTAGTTTAGACTGGCTAAGATGAAGGCACTTACAAAGGCACTTGTGAGATTTTATAATGCCTGAAATGGACATGAGGGGTTATAAATATTACTGAAATATATCCCAAAGTTACTTTCATACTTTTAATCTCCTTTAAACCTATAAAACACCAAAAAATAGTCAAAGAAACTAGTTTTTTGCCATGTCCGTACAAGTAGGGTATAATCCAAATGGGTGGGGAGGATCCTTGAAGAGTCCTATACAAATTTAAATCATTTAAAAATCCATTATATTCCTCCTAGATTACTCTCCTTCTTCACTTTCCCAATCAAGTCCTTAGCAAGGGTTTTGGAGGGTTTAGAGTACTTTTGGCCCTTAAGGTTTGTTCATAAAGGTTTGACATTGAAAAACTAATAGAATTCCTCAAAGTCCTTAATTAGGACCTTATTCAACATCCTGAAACTCCTAAAACTTTCATGAAAATTATCCATGTAGGTATGAGCTCTCAAAGTTTCCCTCTCAAGCTTTTCATTCCATTCTGTGTAAGCTTGAGTTGGTCTAAGCTAAGAAATGGCTTACCTGTGGTTTCTTATGCATTATAAAATATTGAACACACCTTATATCTCCCTACAAACATGTTCCAATGAATTATAATTTTAATATAATTCCATTAGTGAATTTTGGACCATATTAGGTGTGAATCTAGGGATTTGAGTCAAGAGAGGATGGTTAGTATGGTGTTAGTTCCAAAATGAAAATAAAATGAAAGAAACACACTAACTAGCATAAAATATCTAGGCCTAGACACTAGGGAGATATTATTTAACAAACATGAATAAAACACAACTAAAATTCAAAAGAAACCTCTTTTACCTTCCTTAGATGCTCTAAAGTGCTTGTTGTAGTGTCTTTCTTGGCTTGTGCTCATGAAGTCTTTGGAATGGAAGGTTGTCTACCTCCATCTCTCCTTGGCACCTTTGTCTTTCGGCTTGGATTGGATTGAAATAAATTTGACATGGTAACACTAATTTAAATGGCTTTTTGAAAATATTTGAGCATAATAACTTTGCACCAAAATAGCTTTAAAATGATGTTCATGGCCTCTCTATTTATAGATTTTTGAGAATGTCTTGAATTAACCTAAATCACTCATCATGAGATTGAGATGTGTGGTTGAAGATTAATTGAATTTTTGGAATTAATTTTATAATTATCCTCATCATGAAATTAGAATAAGAGGCATGGATGGCATCATGGAAGGCATTGATGAGGCAGGAGGGCATGAATCTAGATATTTGTGGCATTTATGGCCTAGGGATGTCTTCCCAAAAAATAAGGTCACCTAATGATGTATATATTCAATATTAATTTCCAAAAATAATTTTTTGACAAGTTTCCATGGAATTATTAATTATTCCTTGATTTGGGTTAATTAACTCTTAAGCATGTTTAAACACTTTGTGCATAAATTATTCAGATTGATCAAAATGCCTTGTTATTGGTCCAAAATTTAATTAGATTGGAATTGGAAGTCAATGTTAGATGCATTATAACCATATTCCCATTTAGGATGTTACCAACAACAAATAACAAAGGTATGCATCTTATGCAAGAGATTTGATAGAAAAGAGCAATTCAGAGCACCTAGGTGCAAAATTAGCATTTTGAATGAAAATGATCTAATCAAACTTAGTTTTCCCATAAATTGCATTTCCCCATTTTGGGACACCTTGGCAAAAATCAGCACTTGAATATGTTAGTTTCACATCATTTAGCATGTTTTAGCATTTTAGGCCAAATTGTGCATTTTAAGTGGAAATTGGTCAAAACCTTGGTTGGAGGTTATCAGTGGCTAGATTTAAGTGTCTATAGTTTTCCCCTATTTGGGAAGGTGTTGTAAGCTATAAACATAGTAATGTCTTCTCAAATAATGAAAAGGTCTTGTATACCTACACCTGCAACAATGATAAAGTAATTGTACAATGCCCCCTTGAGGGAATGGTTAGCACAAGTAGGTCAACAAAAGGTCCCTCAAAAATAAAGAAGCAACACGAGGGGACCAAAGAAAGGAAAGATGATGGGGTAAAAAAAACAATGATATTGAAAAAGTAGTCAAAATCATTGAGAGTGTAAGTGGGATGGTTCACAATGGTTTGCCCAAAGGTGGTTATAAATATTATACCCTGATAGTGGAAACGTGGTATGATAACACAATAATTTTCCCAAAGATAGTTATAATCATTGAGAAGATGGAGCTACCCCAGTTAGGATAGAAAAACAAGATAATAACATGCCCCTATATGGGCATAAAAAGTAAAGTGGTGACAACACAATGATTTGCCCAAAGGTGGTTATAATCATTGAGAAATGCAAGTGGGATGGTGTTCAATGATTTGCCTAAATGTGGTTATAATAATTAGACCTTGATTATGGAAAACATGATAAACATGGATGAGGATGATGATAACTTAACATAAAGAGTAATGATGAATTGGAACAACCTAATAGTAGGGAGATGCTCATCTGAACTAATAAAGGTTAAAATTATTTCATGGTTAATTACTCTATTTGGGATATGATTGAGATTGAATCAGGATGTTAGTGACAAATAAATGCTACCATTGATGAATAGACTTCTTGAAGCTAAGGTTTGTGATATCACATGTCGGTAGGAATCATGGTATAACATCATGAGGACTTAGCCTAAATATTCATAAGGAAATCATGATGACAATGTAAACATATGAATATGTATGGATTGAAGTATAAGTGTGGGTAAGGAATCACCCAATGAACACACATAAATTGAATCAAAGCAATAGTGTTGAAAGAAAACAACTAGGCACACAAACAAAATAATAAATAAATAAACAAATAAATAAACACTGTACATAAACCATAAGAACAGTGCCTCTAAAAAATAGGTGACAACTTAAAAAATGAACAAAATGGGAGAATAGAAGAAAAGGAAGGGGGTGACTGAGATGTCTCCATATGAAATAGACAAGTAGATGTTGCATACATAGTTCTATGGATGTAATATTTAATAAAAAAACATTAGGCCAAATGTAGTTCTCCCAGAGAATGGGAAGAATATGACAACTAAGGAAAATAAATATAATGGATGTGATAGAAGAAGAGGAATGGTCTTGAAAAATGGCAAGTGTGTGAGAGAAAAAGGCCAAAAAGGATGGGGAAACTAAATGACAAGTGATTTACTTGTAACTTAGTAAGGGTTCCCAGAATCCTTAAGGCAAATAAGTGGTCAATGTTTTTATTCTTTTCTAATGATTTTATAAATGTTTTTAGAATTTTGGAAGTATCTCAACTCGATCAAGGATGACGAGACACCAAATGGTTCAAGCTCAAAAAATGTGGGAGCATTCAAACTTAGGTTGCTCGCAAAATTGTGAGATATTTCAAACTTAGGTTTCTCACAAGATAGTGAGAGCGTTCAAACTTAGGTTGCTTACAAAATAGTGAGAGCATTCAAACTTAGGTTGCTCATAAAATAGTGATAGTGTTCAAACTTAGGTTACTCAAAAAACTATGAGAGCATGGCTTAGGTTGCTCACAAAAAGGAGAGAACATGGATAAAAGGTAACTAAGCTAACCTCAACAAGTATTAAGTACTGTCTTCATAGTTCCAGAGTAAGACCTCAAGTCATTGTAGTTATGTCCTACAATGAAGGAATTCAATTAATGTAGCAATAAATTCAAACAAAACAAGCACAATTGGTAAAAATGGATAGTATGAAATAGGAAGTGGAAAGCTGGTACATCAAGGCTTAATGTTTCCCTTGGTTTCCCATAAGTAGTTATAACTAGGACACAATGGCATAGATCAATGGTACTAATTTTCCCAAAGGTGGTTATAATTAGTAGCAAGACTAGTGGTAAGAAAGGAATAATAAACAAAGGATGCACCTACCAAAACTTTTTTCATACTATCCAAAAATATGATCTCTATCTAAATTAATTGAATCAACTAATGAAATTGATCAAATACCTTGATGCTAAGACTATGTAACGAATGGAAAAAACCAAGGTCAAATATTCTAGGCTTTAGAACACACTAGGTTGATAGAATGGAATGGTAAAATGGCATAACTAAAATGGTCCTTATATACAATACACCTTAGCATTCAATCATAGTACCACTTGAGATGAATAATATTCATTGGCTTTGGAAGTTCATCTCTGTCTAGTGTGCCAAGCTTGTATGCTCTTGATCCATAATCTATAGTAATGATGAAAGGCCATATCTAGTTTGGTTTGAATTCCCATTATGCTTATTCATAGCTATGGTATTATTTTGGTTTTCTTTAATGAAAATATCACCAAGTTTAAATGTTCTATTCTTAACACACTGATTATAGTGGCCTTTGAGTTAGTTCTGATATGCTTGAAGATTGTTGAGGATGGTTGTGCATTTCTCATCAAGTAGGTCTAGCTCTTATAGGTGAGCTACTTGATAGTCATGATCATCTAGGACATGCTTGAAAGATATGTGTAGTGAAGGCAATTTGACCTCAATAGGAAGGATGGATTCAGTACCATAAACAAGTGAGTATGGAGTGGATCCTATGGGAGTATGATGATTGGTATGGTATGACCAAATGGTAGGAAATATATACAAGTGCCAATCATGATCACCATCATTGAAAATATTTTTGAGAATATTGATAATGGTTTTTTTGGATGCCTCAGCTTGGTCATTACCTTGAGGGTAATATGCTATAAAAAAATGTTGTGTGATGGTATATTCATTACATAGTTGATCTACATCCTTATTCTTGAATGATATACCATTATCAGATATAATGTTAGAGGGGATATTATAGTGGAAAATGAGACAATTGAAGATGAATTTGGAAATTTGCTTTCTAGTCACGTAAGTGTGGGGTATAGCTTCAACACACTTAGTGAAATATTCAATGGTGGTAAGGATATGTTTATGAATATAAAATGAAGTGGGGTTGATCTTCCCAATGAGGTCAAGTCCCCATGTAGAAAATGGACATGGTGTCAACATTGGTTTCAAAATTTTTGATGGGGCATGTATCAGATTAGCATGTCATTGACATTTGTCACACTTTTTTACATATGTAACAGCATCTACATCCATTGTAGGCCAATAATAACATGTACACAAGAGATTTGGGATAGGAATGCCCCACTAGAATGAGCACCACATACTCCTTTATTAACTTCTCTTAATGCTAGTGTAGACTCTACCAAATTTAAACAACGAAGCAGAGTTCCATCAAAACTATGATGGTAAAGGGTGGACAAGTAGAGTATAATGAGTGGAATGATGAATGAAGGATTTAGTTTATTTTTAAGATAGGTTAGGTGGTAGAACTTGGTCATAAAGGTAGTTGTAAATGTCTGAGTACCAAATAAAATTAAGACCAACAATATCACAAGTCATTACAATGGTTAGAGATTCATGAGCTAGTGCTAACAAATTCTCAATGAGGAACTGATACTCTCTAGTTTTATTTGTTTGTCAAATTAGAGAGACAATAATATCCATGGCATCTATACTTCTGTTACTATCCCCTGGTATATGCTCAAATTGAATGTTGATAATTTGTTTTCTAAGAGTGTCGACCATGGTTTTATATGGAATCAGCTTGTCATTTTTGGTCTAAAAATGATCTATGACTTGATTGATGATTAACTGAGAATCACCATAAACTTGGAGATGATATATATTCCAATGCACTACTTTTAAAATTACTACAATAAGTGCTTCATACTAGACCATGTTGTCTATATAAGGAAAGTTGATTCTGAATGATTTAGGGATTATATCCCCCTATGGCATAATAAACAATAGGCTTACCCTTGATCCATGTGTAGTAAATAAACCATCAAAATATAGCTTCTAGGGCTACTCCTCAAGGGGTGTGTCAATGACAGTCATTATGGATTCATCAAAAAACTAAAATGTGAGTGGCTATGTGTCTATGAGAGGGGCTTTAAAAAGTTGATCTACAAAAACTTGTCCCTTGATTGCCTTTTGATTGACATACTCTATGTTTAACTCACTAAGAAGGATGATCCATTTAACCATTCTACCTTGCAAATTTGTTTTAGATAGTAGATACTTGAGTGGATCTACTTTTGAAATGACCATGGTTTTATTATTCAACATGTAATGGCACAATTTTTGAGTTGTGAAGACCATGGCTAGACAAGCTTTTTTAATAGGGGCATAGTTATGTTCATATGTAACCAAGGTACAGCTTATATAGTATATGACATGATCTTTTCTATTGTCATCATGTTGAGCCAAGAGTGCTCCCAGAGCATGGTCAGTCACTAATAGGTATAACAAGAATGGCTTTCCTAGCATAAGAGGTAATAAAATAGGTGGATTAACAAGATAATCTTTGTTTTGTTGAAAGATTGTTTGGTAGTGATCATCCCAGTAAAATGCAACTCCCTTCTTCAAAAGGTGTGTAAATGGATGGCACTTATTTTCTAACTAAGAGATGAAGCATCAGATTGACTAGATATTACCCTGCAAACTATAGAGCTGCTTTAAATTGGTTGGTGGTGGCATCTTGGTTATATCATAGACTTTAGTCAAATCAACTTCAATACCTATACAAGATATGATGAAGCCAAGTAATTTGATATAAGTGACATTAAACACACATTATTTTGTATTGAGTCTAATTTTATACTCCCATAATCATTTAAATATCTTACATAGCACTGTTGGATGGTTGGCCTTGGTTTTGGATTTTCCTAATGGCATCGACATAGTCTTTAATAATATCATGCATCATATCATGGAATATGATAGTCATGGCCCTTTGATATGTATCTGCATCATTCTTAAGGCCAAATGGCATTACCTAATAATAAAATGTTCCCCATGGAGTCATGAACATTGTTTTATGTTTGTCTTCTGGTGCTATTCTGATTTGGTTGTATCCTAAAAAGTTATCCATGAGTGAAAGCATTTCATAACCTACCATGGAGTTGATGATCATGTTGATATTAGGAAAGGTAAAATCATCTCTAGGACAAGCTTTGTTGATGTCTCAAAAATTAGTATAAATTTTGATCCCTTTAGGGTTTTTACTAGCAGGTACCACATTAGAGATCCATTCTGAGTAGTCAATAGATTGGATACATCATGCTTCTAAGAGTTTTTCCAACTCTTTCTTTAATAGTACAATAATGTGAGGATGTATCTTACATAGATTTTTTTTACTAGTTTAACATTAGGATTAACCACAAGGTGGTGCAGAACCAAGGTAGGGTCTAAACCTAACATGCAAAAATAGGCCCATGCAAAGATATCTACAAATTCTCTCAATAGAGATTTAAAGACATAATGTTCCTCCTCAATGAGGGATGTGCCTAATTTTATCAATTTTAGGTCTGATAGAGTCTTAATATTTACTTCTATTTTATCTTTGACTAGAAGGGTCAAACCATCTTATAGAATAGTAGGCAATGACTTGAACTATTGAATTATGTCAAGGTCCTCTGTTAGGACTTGCTTTTCAACTTCTCTTAGGCATGATGAATCTGAGTCCCCTAATGGGAGATCAAGATATGTAAAAAAAATAGTAAAAAATTCTTAAATAATTTGATCAAGTACTTGTTGTTGCTCAAAGCTGAACTCAAATCCATAGGAAAGTTCATCATTGGTGGTCTCTTGGTCTAAATCTGAAGAAGAATGAACACCCCCATCTAATGGCTCATGAAATAGGTTTTCACCACTAGACTAGCTTTTATCTTTACTTTTTTCTTGTTTAGAAAGTGCCTCAAAGATGTTTTTACTTTGGGACCTCAATGTTTTACTTATTTGCTTTTGGCTAAGGATGTTTACTCACTCTTTAAAATAGGCTACAGGATCCAATGTGATTAAAAATCTTGATTTGTGATCTCCCAATGAAACATTGTCTCTAAGGCCTAAAAATTCATATAATGCCTCATCATTCTCAAACTCAATAATTGGCAGACTGGATTCTTGTTAGTCCCAATCTATCAGTTGGGGATAATATAATGGCAAAGGGTTGTGATGAATGGCTAGGGTAAGGGTACAAATGGAATTATTATCAAATAGGTTGGTTTTAGTTAGGTCATCAAAGGTGAGGCTTGATCAGACTCTTTTTCACTATTAGCATCATCATCAGTAGTCATTGGTGATATATTTTGAATAAGATATGTGGGGTCACCCCCAGGTGGTTTAAATCTAAGTCCATAAGGTCTTTTATACTTAGTCATGGAAATTGGCTTGATGGTTCCTTGTTGATTTGGTCTAAGGCCTCTTTCTTCATAATTGTGATGTTCCATGATCCTATTGGAATAGGATACTTTATACTTTTATAATAGTTATCTTGGTTGTCATTGTATAACATGACTCATCCCCTTTAAGAGGGTCAGGTTCTAGGCCATATGCTAGTATAAATGTGATAGGTCTTTCATCTTTGTTCTTTTTTTGCCAATGCATATGTAGGGTGACTTTAGGTCTCCCAAAGGTTTTTAGATTTTGAGGAATATTGGAAATATGAAATGTATCATGGATCACATACTCTCTCGATCCATGATTTGAAATGGTGAAATGATTAGAAGCTTTAGGAGGTGGCATGTGGGAGAGGTAATCCAAGGTATTAAGATCTATGCAATTATGTGGTAAAGGATCAATAAGTATAGCCTTTCCTTTGCCCTACTTAGAACTTAGATTCATGTCGTAATGATAGTTATAGCTTTGAAATTTGGCCTCAAGATGCTTGTAGTGTTCATATGGGTGTAAATCTCTTGGAATATTCACTTCCATCCCTGAGTGAGAAAATTTGATACATTGGTGTAGTGTTGATGGGACTTCACAAATATCATGTAGCTAAGGCCTTCCTAGAAGCATATTATATGATAAATCAAGATAAAACATATATAAAAGTGTATCATGGGTAAAAGGCCCATGATAACTAACAAACTAATGGTGCCTTGTGATTCTCTTTCCTAATTATCATAGGCTTTGATGGTTATTATTTTTGGCTAGAGATCTACCATTGTCTACCCAAAAAGTTTGATGAGATTTAGAGACACTATGTTGAGGATGGATCCATTATCTATAAGGACACATTTCAATTTATTCCATCTTATATAAACTTCTATGTATAATGGATTATTATGGAGTGGGCCAAGGGAAGACATATCACTTCGGTTGAATGTGACTTGTTAGGTAGGAGCTAGGTGTCCAACCAAAGCTTGAAATTTATAAAGAGATATGTCACTAACAATGTTGTATTGGGTTAAAAAATCATTCAAGATGTTATTTTGTATTATTTATGTTCACATCAAATCTAAGATAGAAATTTGTGCTAGTGTCTTCTAAAATTGTTCCATAATATCAAACTTCTTGTCTTGGTCAATAGTGAATGGTTTATTTCACGACTGAATGGTTAGTTGAATGACAAGAAATGTGGTGGATGGTTGTGGGCTTGGGATATTAATATTTAATGTCTAAGTTGTGATTGCACAATCAAGATTAAATATTGGACCATTATTGCTAACCAATGTTGGTAATGGTGTGGTACTAGACGTGACAAGTCTCGGTTACCAGTGCACTCATATGTGGTCAATGGCAAGGATGATTTGTTGATATAAGGTTAAAAAGTGGAAGTCATAGCTTTTTGGTTTGCCTATATGTGATCCCAGGTCAAAGAAAGATTATCCATGTAATTTGGTTTAATGTTGTTGTTTAGTAATGGTCTAGGTTGATTAGTTCTTGGTCTAGGATTAATGGAGATGGTATTAACACTACCCCCTACAATATGACCTACAACCCTATTGTAGTCATGTGAAATTGCATGCTAGTTTTGTTGGTTTTTACCATTATGGCCTTAATTTTGTCCATTATTTTATCATTGTGGGTTCTACTACTAATTTTGTTGATTCTGCTAGTTTAGTCTTTGATTTTGATACTATTGATTTTTCTACTGTACTGGCCATTATTATTGTTATTGATAATTATTTTGTTACTATTGATTGTTATGTCAAGGAAAGGGGTTTTGATAAATCATTAAATTTATATTTGAAGTGGAAGTACCATTATCTAATGTTATCTCTCCATTCTCCAACATATTCTCAATTAAATGCTTGATTTAGACACATCTTCATATATTATGCCCATTGAGCCAATGATAATCACAAAATTCATTTTCATAGTAACAATTAGGATAAGGAATTCATTGGAAATAATGCTTTGGTATAGTCCAAATAATTAGATTAGTAATAAAAATCTTTTAAAATATAGAGTCAATAAATTCTCCTAGGTCACTAAAGACATGATGTACATGCATGGTTCTCCTAGGAGGAGGGGTTTGTAATGGTACATGTTATTATGTTTATTGTGTAGGTCTTGGTTGTTGTGATTTTTGTATTGGTTGGAGAGGTTTTTGGGTAGGAGTATGTTGAAAAGGTGGTGCAGATGATGTTTTCACCATTTAGACATGGCAGGATTTAGTTACTCCATTTCCCACAACATTTTTATTATGGTTGAATTGCTTTAGTATTTATTAGTTATTGGCTTGTATCGGTTGAGATGATTATGATTGAATGGGATGTTGGTCATTTCCTTGATTGGTACCTTGATTTTTATTGGTTAAATTAATCTTTATAACTCTTTTATTGATGAGCACTCACTCAATCAACAAGCCTTTGTTGATGATTTCCTTGAAAGTATGTACACATTGTAATTCCAAATGATAAGCTATCTCACTATGCAAATTTTTAGTAAACACAGTAGCTAATTATTTATTTAGTAAACTATGGGTAAAATGGATGGTAAGGGCTCTCCATCACTATAGATAATTTGCAAAACCTTCACCAGCTTTTTTTTTGCTTACATTAAGTCCACTAATGAAATCTCATGCTCGAGATTATAGGAAAAGTGCCGCACAAACTTATTAGAAAGATCATCAAAATATGTTACTAAATTTTTGGGAAACATTAAAAACCACTACAAGGCCTATCCAACTAAGCTCCTTGGGAACAATAGAAAAAGGTATATGTTGATATATGCCACTGGTTGACATGCAACAAAGAATTCAATCAAATTATCCTTAGGGTCACTTTTCCCTTTGTATTTGTCAAATTTTGGTGGTTCATATCCTAAATAAAATGGTATCTATAAATAATATATGTTGAATGGATAGGAACACATGTCATCCAATTTGAAAATTTTAATCTATTTACCCACTTGAATGGTAGCAATTGCATCCTTCATCTGTTGTAATTCTTGGGATAGGAAACTGGAAGGAACATTGGTTTGAGGGAGAATATTGGTTTGGGTAGATGGTTGGGAGGACACAAGTGGGACACTTTGACTAGGATATGATAGAGATACATGTTGGGGTACATTGGTTTGGTTGGGGAATAGACCAAGAATATACATACATGGATTAGAATGTACTTGGAATTGCCTAATTGGTTGTGTGATATTCTAGTTTGGGTTGGAGATAAAGGTTTTATTTTGAGGATTTTGTGGTTGGGATAGAGGGATATAACTATAATTTTCCTATTATGGTTGAAAAAGGACATGATTTTGACTAATCAAACCTTGATATTGAGTGGGAACTTGTGGTCCAAGACCCTATCTCTAAATTTGTGGCACATTTTGAACCAATGGTTGTCTAGTATGTACTTTAGAAACATGGGGACCTCCTTGTTTCATGAATCCCTATGGATAAGTGAAAACATGTTGTAGATTTGGCATCTATCATTGACCAATAGTTGAATGTTATTGACTAGTCATTACTTGGTTTTGAATTGGCATATTAGTCTATGACTAAAGAGGTATGTTCATCATTACCTAGCGAGGTGGAACATTTGTTGCCCTTGATTGAAGTGGCAATGTATTTGTCCTCTATTATGTTGATACACTAGATTATGTCTATTGTTGTGGAATATTACTCGTTACTTTTTGAGGAGTAGGGTTCATCACATTTTAGCATTGAGGCATGACATTAGCCATTGTTTGATTACCTAATCTTATAGGTTGTGAACTTAAGGAAGCAACTGATTGAAGTTGGGATGTAGAAACTCATATTCCCTAGTATGATGATCTACTCATGGGATTAACTACATACACATGTTATTAGCTAGTTGTTTGCATGTTATTACCACTTTGATCAAGATTGAACATTATTTGCACATTTTCCACTATGTTTGGCTTACTATTCTATGTAGAGGCTAAAGACACTTATTCAATAATAGGGATATGCATCAGGTTATTTATTGAATTAGTTTGTATGAATGGGTCAAATCTCATATTCTCTTGTCCAACTAACTCTATCAACACTCATGTTGAAGGAACTAGGTCAATAAGAGGCTTACTCACCATGTTCATTTGATTAAAATCACATGCTAGATTTAGGTAGGTTTGATATTCTATCTGTATTGGTATATTATGGTCTTGATACATTATTTATACTAGAGCCATAGGATTGATAAAAGAATCTTGTTGATCGTAAATGATATTGTGGGGCATTCTTACTAGACATGGTAAATTTTCATGGGTAAAGTTTGTTGTAAACTTGGCCCTTACCTATATGGCTCTAACCAAAATCTCATGTTTTTTCTCTAAAAAATGTCACTCAAACAAAAATGGATCATATGTGGAAGCCATATTAGTATAATATGTCTGTTGAAAAATTGGCTCATCCACTATGGGTATTATAGCTATGTATTGTGTGATTTGTTCTTGGTCTTGTTCTGATTAAGGTGGTGTGTTAACCAAATAGTTAGCCAATGGATCTTGGCTTTGTGCCCCTGATTGAGTATTATAAGAGGGATAAGAATCCATCTCATAAATAATATTATTTTCATAGGTGTCTTATACCATTTCTTCCTGTGAAGCTACATTACTAATCGCTAGATTGTACATGAGTCCACTATGAGTGTACGAATACATGTTGGGATCCATAGTCAATGATTTACAATAAAAGGTCAAAGAGTTCTACAAACTTTAAAAGGAACATAATCTAAAATAGATGATATTCCAACTTGGTCTAGATTCATCAAAAGGATCAAAATATTTATGCAAATATTTGTGAGGAAACAAGCTAGTGTGAAGTATCTAGCATTTCATTTCTCATACAAAGATAAGCAAGTAAATAGACCAAAAATCAAAATTCCAAAATTTAAGGTTGAAGTGTTTGAAATCAGTCTAATCTAGGAATTTAAAAGTTGCTAGGTCTTTTGGCCAAATGTGATGTCAAAATCTATGCTCAATAAAGGCATGTGGTAAGACTCTTGGCCAAACGATGTCAAAATCTAGACTTTGAAATAGATGAAAGTTTTAATCTAACAGCTTTGAAACACTTCTAACAAACACTAAGCATTTGATTTTTGGACATGAACTTGATCAACTAGGTATAAGGTCTGAAACAAAAGGCAATTTTAGAGATAGTTTGTTTTCTCATAAATAATGGTCTAAAACTTGGTTCTTTTGACAAACAAGCAAGACAAAAGTGAAAGGTATAATTGTGCTTTAGACAATGGATTACAAAAGTACACTTGGATTGGTCTAAAAATTTAGGAACAAATTTGAATTATATGCAAGAGGTTCTATGAAACAATATTTGAAACGTTTTGGGCAGAGCTTCACTACCCAAAAGGTGTGAAAAAAAGTTTTTTTTAAAAAATCTCTAAGGGAAAAACATTTTCCCACAATTTTGATAGCATAACACTACTTTTCTTGACCAAAAATGTTGTGGTGCATAGACTCAAAGTGCAATTTTTTATCACAAAATGGCTTAAGTATATCAAGTGATGATAATTATTATGAGTCTTGAATGTACTTCAACCCAAATTATAAATTAAACCTAAGTTCCCTCAAGTTTATTGGAAATGGAGAACCCACTTAACACATCAACCCTATGAACTTATAAAGGTGAAATTATGAATTTAGATTATAAGTGAAGGACTTAAAACAACTTTGGTAAATGTCTAAACTCAATTGGGTAGCATAACTATGCCAAAGTGGATGATATGACTCTCAAGCTTTTGATGAACTTTGAACAAGGCAAATTGATGATCTCATGCGGGCATCATAATTCCTCTTTGTTCAAAGAAAAATTAGGACTATGTGTTTGGTTTGAATTATTTATTTACACCAAGTTTTGACTCCAAACAAGATTTTAATCTAGGACAAGACCAACTAATTAATCGCTCTTATATCTTAAACTAACAAGGTTTCTTGGTATTATTGGAATCCATCAATATACATCATTTGAGATTATCTTAAGTGTTCATCCAAAATTAAATGCACATTATATATTAGGGTTTTTACACCCCCCCTCGCTAAAATCATAGTACTAAGACATGGACCTTGAGGTGCACCTTGCACCAACAATACTTATGTAACAAGTGGGGATTTGTCTAAGATATAACAATTTTTTCAACATTCTAGGGGAATCAATTGCTTAATGACTTTCAAGCCAAACAATGCAAATGCAACCACTACATCCTATTGTTCACTTAGTGTAGTGTGATTTCCAAAGTACCACTACATGCCATGTGCAACTCTAATTAGGATCCAAATAAATTCAATACCAGGAGGTGAAACCCTAGGTCAAAGCTTCCTTAAATAACTCATGGGAGGTGATGAAGTCCCCCTCGCAATCCAAGTTTGCATAAAAAATAAAGAAATTATGAAAGTAGAAAGACTTTAGGGTCATTTTCAAGGTCACCCAAACTTTGATGAGTTTTTGGGGAGTGCTTTAGATAAATTTCTTTCTAACCCTTAGACTAGGGTACTTGTAATAGGAATGGTGCTTTTGATTCCAAATATTCCCTAAAGGGGACAAATGGAAGAGCATACATGCAACATCCCTCTTTTTTCCAAACAAAAAATTAATATAAACAAATAAGTAAATAAAAAAATCTTTGAAAAGGTGAGTTAATTTTTGAGCCCAAATGGAAAATGAGGTGGTGTTCATTTGACCCCTTGGTCTTAGTTTCAAACTTTGAAAACATTCACCATAAACATCTATTTTTTTTGTTAAACACCAAAACAAGGTTCCTAATTGATTTTTAAGCATGAAAAAAGTGATCTAAACATCTTTTTATCAAATTTCAAGCTTGGTCCTATAGAAAAAATGTTATCATGTCTTTTATCCTTGAATCTCTTTCATGTTTGAAATAATGAACTTTAAAAAAAGAGCCCTCAGGTTTGTGTTTTAAGAAAAACATAGTGACCAACGTCAGTTATATAACTGATGATAGTTACATTTTCTAACTAATGATGGTTATCTAACTAACATTAGTTATACCAATGTGATCGATGATAGGTATCCAATTGATGTCAATTTTACTAACTAATGTCAGTCAAGCTATCCAATTGATGTCGGTCTTACTAGCCAATGTTGGTTATGGGTAAACCTGTGGCAAACAAAAATTGATAAAATAAAGTTCAAAAATAAAATTTCAAGAGTTTTAATGGTCCAAATAAATATTTTAAAGCTAAAAATTATCTTCTTCATGTGTGGTATGCATCTTCTCCCATGGGGTGTGCCATGTGTGAATCTAGGAATTTGATTGAAGAGAGGATGGTTAGTATGGGGCTAGTTCCAAAATGAAAACAAAATGAAAGAAACACACTAACTAGCATATAATCTCTAGGCCTAGACACTAGGGAGAGATTAGTTAACAAACATGAATAAAACACACAACTAAAATTTAAAATAAACCTCTTTTACCTTCCTTGGATGTTCCAAAATGCTTGTTGTAGTGGCTTTCTCAGCTTGTGCTCATGAAGTCCTTGGCAATGGAAGATTGTCTACCTCCATCTCTCCTCGGCACGTTTGGATTATGGCTTGGCTTGGATTAGAATCAATTTTTCATGGTAACACTAATTTTAATGTCTTTTTAAAGATATTTGATCATAATAACTTTGTACCAAAATAGCTTATAAATGATGTTCATGGCCTCTCTATTTATAGATTTTTGAGAATGTCTAAAATCAACATAAACCATCCATCCTAAGATTGAGATGTGTGGTTGAGGATTGATTCAATTTTTTTAATTAATTTTATAATTATCCTCATCATGACATTGTAATAAGGGGAAATTAAGAGGCATGGAGGTCATCATGGAAGGCATTAATGAGGCATGTAGGGCATGAATCCTGATATTTGTGGCATTTATGGCCTAGGGATGTCTTCCCAAGAAATGAGGTCACTTGCTGATGTATATATTCACTATTCATTTCCAAAAATAATTTTTCAACAAGTTTCCATATTATTATTAATTATGCCTTGATTTGAGTTAATTAACTCTTAATCATGTTTAAGCACTTTATGCATAAATTACTCAGATTGATCAAAATGAATTATTATTGGTCTAAAATTCAACTAGATTGGAATTTGAAGTCAATGTCAGATGAATTGGAACCATATTTCCATTTAGGATTTTACCAAAAACAAATAACAAAGGCATGCATCTTGAGCAAGAGATTCGATAGGAAAGAGCAATTCAGAGCACCTAGGTGCAAAATTGGCATTTTGACTCGAAATGCCGATTTTGCAAAGTTAGCTAGCCAATAATTTCACTACCCCATTTAGGGATACCCTAGCCAAAATTGAAACATGAATATGTCAATTTCACATCATTTATCATGTTTTATATTTTTAGGCCAAATTTTACATTTTAAGTGGAAATTGGTCAAAAACCTGGTTGGAGGTTATCAATGGCTAGATTTAGGTGTTTACATTAGGTACTAAGCCTAATCAAGAATTAATACATCTATCTTCATGCTTATTGGTTTATGAAACTCTAAAAATTATCTCACCTCTGTGAATCCTTATACATGTTATTTTATTCCTTATACAAGTTTCAATACCTATCTTGTCTTCTCATCATATTTTTTAGCATCTTATAAGTTTGCACCCTTTGGGATTACCCTCTTTCTGAGACAAAATAAAGGGAACTTCCCCTATTATCTGATAAAATATGAATATATATGGAATTTATTATAGTTGTGTGGATTATATGTGGAAATGTTTAGATGTTAATCACATGAATAACTCATCCAAATATCATAGAATCCTCAAGGCAGACTGTGAGAAGGTTGATAGCGTAGGCTTTAAATGTGTGACTATAGGTTGCATTGATATAATATCTCCTTCACCTATTTCCATGATATGGGGATCTCTTGATGTTGTCATTATCATATTTAATGTGTACCTCTCCTATATTCTTACAATCAAACCTTTATCCAAACTTCCATTGCTCACTCTCACTTTGACTAGTCTTAACATAGGTACTAACTATATGTGACTATGTTATGAGTTTCACCATGCCTGAAGGTGAACTTTACATCTTGGAACATTTTATAAAATTCGCTAAATATAATTTTAAATTTATTACTATCATTATACATTCATATAAATCACTTCACTTCACATCCATGTTAACCCAACATCCAGGCCACTATATTCTAGCTCTATGTCAAACTATAGTAAATTGTAATTGACCACTTTTAGAGTAACAAGAGTGTTGTAAGAGTGTTTAAATAATTAAAACCTTTTGTTTAACCCCATATGATTCATGTGATTTATTATTACCTATTCAAATGGGAATTTTTTGTATTTGTAGGTTCTCATCTTCCAAGGTTTACCTTATGAGCTTATGACTATTTATAGTCAGGCTATAGGTGTGATTTTGAGGGTAGGACCCACTTGAGTGGTAACATAGGTCAATACCTTACTCTAAAAACTTGTTTTAGGTTATTTGGATCCTTGGAGTGAATCTAAACACATCAAGATCAATTAACATGGATGAGTGCTCTTATATTGCCATCTTGAGATGTGAAGGTCATTTGGAAGTTAAAATCCTATAAAATACATTAAAAAATTGCAGTGAACAAATCTCTAAATTGGAGGCCTCTAAACATCATTCTCCTCTAGTCACACATCCATTATATTTTGAAAGGTTATACCCCTAGGATAGGGCTACAAGATAAATGCACTTGGATTCATCAAAACTCCTTACAACACTACTATATGGCATCACCAAAAGTGCCTAGGGCTCTATTTTGGAACTTTTAGGAAACTTGTCCTTGAAGTTCAATTCTCTTCTATTAAAGTGATTTCTCACTCTTGTCTTCCAATCTAATGTTTTTACCATGAATATCCCATAGTTTAGTGAGATACCAATCCCATGAAGATCTACTGACCTTGTCTAGCTGAGCACCCACAACAACTAGACCTTTTGTAAGCTTTATATTTTAAGGAGGAACTAACCCCTTAAGAAACCAAGAACCCACTTATCTACCTAAATATATCATCTTAAACACCTATTTATACTCTTTAATTGATGATGATCACTTTTATCTTCACTCTTCACTTCCAATCTCTCTCAAGCTACCTCTAGGGCTAACCTACTAAAACTACCTCTTCTAGGCTCATTAGGTCCAATGACCTATGTGTGCTCCTACATAAACTAGATTAGACAAGAATAATTGATCCTCTTCACACTTTAATGGACCTAAATAACCTTTACCTTCTCTTTCAAAGGTTCTCTTCTTCACTTGAATCCACTCTCTCAACACATTCACATCAAGTCAAGAAACCATTGCCTTGGTCTCCACTCTTTATAGAGTCTTCATGAATATCAACCTTTAGGTCAGACAAAATACTTGAATTAACCCTTAAGACATATATCATGCTAAGACATATCTCAAATCCATTCTCATAGGTCATCCATAACATCTATCGATCACACTTAAGCAATTACACCATTCAGTTAGGCTTAGTAGCCCTTATAGGTCTCATAAAAACCTATTACCCCTTTTAGCACTTCATTAAGAAAATTAAGAACATAATATTAATTTAAAATACATTATTCCAATCTATATGATCTCTAAGAGGTGAAAAAGTGCACCAAAACACTCTTCTGGTAAAGAACATTTTACTCAAACAATATTTTGTACACAAAACACCATGAATGAACAAATAGTCAACTTTGAAGCTCCATAAATTTGAATATACATACATTCAAACCTTTTAACTAGATGTTATGGAAGTGCCTTGAAATCCTCTATAAATTTTATTTTGAGTCCATCAACAAGATCTACATGGATCAAATCATATACCTCAAATATTAAGCACTGGTTTTCCCTGACAAAATTAAATATTTAAATCCCAATGATCACTATGCAAATGTTAAACATTTGACACCTTGACATCATCTCATTCTCCCTAGAAACATTGAAAAAATATGTACTATCAATATCCTTATGATTAGCATGGTATTTATCTTTCAATGTTCACCATTGATCTTAGATCTGCACTCCCGTGATTGTGCCACTTGGAATCTATGTGTGCCTTCTGTGCACATTGACTATTTGAGTCAATGCACTCTATCGATCTACATATGTATGAACACTCATGTGTTTTAGATATTCTATCAACTTAAATAGAATGATACACATGTTACCAATACATGTAATCTCGTGATCATCAACTTATTGACTTTGCTTTCCTTATTGATCATTATTTGACAAGTTAATACACTCTGTTGGATCCTTATCCGATAAGAGAAAATTTTCAATATTACATCTTTGATCTAATTAATGCTCATCATAGATATTAAATGTCACAAATTTGGATAAGTATGGGAAATTATTAAACAATGTCTAAGAATCCAAATTTTTACCTTAATTACTTTTGATACACTCCATGTCTAGACCTAAAATTTGAACAATGTGATCTCCTAACTCACTCAAATTTAACTATCAAGATGACTACTTGAGCTTAGACATTCAAATGACTATTTTTATGAATTATTTTCACTTTCATAACCAATATAAGTACTCATAACATCCCATAGGGTATTTGTAACATGTCTATACCATCAATATCATCCATCAATTGCCTATCCAATTTAAACACTGAAGAACCATGTAGGAACACTAAATCACATTTGAAGAGAACTTTGTCATTTTCATTATATCACACATGAAACTTGATCAACATCCTTGGTCACTTTGGAGACATCATCAAAAACTCCCAACAATCTCCCATTTTGTAATTGATTTCAACACCAATACAAATCACTTTCTCCCCCTTTGACATAATGACAAAGTGGTCTCAACTCCTAATCCTAAAAACCTGAAAAGACTTCAAAGACCAATAATAGGAAATGATCACTGCTTAGAGATGATTTATACTCCCCCTAACATTTTACAAACCTCTTATTTATCTTTATTTTCTCAAACATGCTCCATGACTACACTCTTCTTTGATCATACAAAGCTTCTATGAAGACAAAACATACATGAATATCAAAAACTACATGAACTTACCTTGAAAACATAAAAGGAACTCCCCCTAAGTCACTTGAGTCTAGGCACCCTTTGAACACCTTCAGACTCTCTTCAACCATGATGAAACAATGCACTTTCCTTCATACCTTCTCACTTTAGGCTACCTCCATGATTACCAACATATGAACAAGCCAATCTTTAAATAGGAAATATGCAAAAAAACAATTAACAAACTCATTCAAGAATAACCATACCTTTTTCATTTGGAGAAAATGATCAAAGTCCACTCTTTTATTTACTATCCTTTCCTAGAGGCCTATTAACCCTACATGAACCTTGAAACATCCATATATTTATGTGTATGCTCTTTCAATACTTAAAATTGCATATCTGAAGTACACTTATGTGCTCCCTCATTAATGCCAAAAATCATCTTCCAACTCTACTTTTGCACCATAGCTCCTTCACAAACCTACTAGCCAATTAGCCCTCCATTTTCATAAATCCTAATCCATGGAAGACACCACACTTTTAGATGAATATGAAATGATTTTTAAAAACCCATTTTTACATTTCAATATATCAAGTAACCTCAATCCTCAACTCCCTTAAGAAATAAACTAACCAACATGGGAAAAAATACTAGATTTTGAAATGAAAATCTCTCAACTCACCATCTTCTTGTCAACATTATCACTTGAAACATGTCTCACACCTGGAGGTTAATAAAAAATAATTTTGGAATAAATTTTGAGGTCACACACCTTGGATAACCCATAGACACATCATCTATGTTTTAACCAAATTGCCCTTAAGACAAAACTAGGAAAACCTAAGAGCACTCAAAAAGCTTCAACTTGCACATAAAATATCTTAAAACATAAAACACATGTATTATACCTAAATAAATTCAACACACCTTTATATTCAATGAAAATAACTTGAAAAATCATCATCTTGATCAGACACTTGGAAACTTCCATTCCCTGCTTGCAAACCTTGCATACATAGCATCATTCTTCACCATATGACCAATTAGACCACCCTTCAAAGATTTGATCAGAACTTTGACTTTAGGATTATTGTCCCTAAATATATATTTTGAATCATTCCATCATAACACTTTAGATCAAATTCATAAAGCTTAATTTTTTCCCCTTAGCCTAACATATTTTTAAAAGATCTTTCTTGTCCTGCAACATCAATCAAAGCACAATTGTTATCCACCATGATTCTTCTTTCTTGTCAAGTGTCTCCTTGAAGCCTAGATAAAGACACACTTACCCATAATATTTTAAAACAATGTAAAACTATGAGTTACCCACAACTCCTCATATTACTTCTCCTTCTTAGTCATCTAATACCGATAGTTCTTCTACTTCTTCTTTGGCTTAAGAGAAGAAACATGCTCATCCACTTTAATATTCTCCTTTTATTTTAAGAATGAATTGACAATACATGGACATAACATCTATTCATGACATAAATTTTCATTTGAAGAAAGAACAACATCATTGGGTATTGATAATTGATGTTATTTACATGAAACTACTCAACAATAGTAGGATGTTTACTTATATCCATATACACCTAAGAACTAGCCTCAATTATCACCTTGGTATTTTATTTGTGCTCAACTTGAACTAAATTTTTCTTCTCATTTTCTAACTAGATAAATGACACATTATCTTAGCTTTATTGAACCTTATTCATATATGATTCCTATTTTTATTTAGCAAGGTAGTCCACCTTGATCTTTCATCTCAACTAAATATATTTTCTTGGTTTTCACTTCCTTTGGTTTCCATACCAAGGCTTGGCCTTTCTTAAGAACTCTAGGATATCCATGTACCTTATTATTACTTGAGAGATTTTTTTTACAATATATTTCAATATGAACAACTTGCTGACAACATAAACAAATAACATCATTCATACCTTCTACTTGATGAATATTATAAATCTCTTCAAACATATCATCTTGTCTCTTAGGTTCACTATGCTAAAGATTGATTGTCTTAGGTCTCCATACCTAGGTTAGTATTTTCCCATGAATTCTATGGCATAATCTAGAAATATGTCCCATGTCATGAAAATTATAGTAGACTACATTATCCTTAACTCTAGTTGACCATATTTTCTTCCTTTTATAGTTTCTTGCCTTATGACCAAACCTGTGACAAGGATAACAATGACCATTAAAATATCTTTCATACCTCATGGCACTTGGATACCTAATAGATATTTTTTTGTTTATCTTGGTGCTTGCATCATTCTTATCTTGAACTAACCTCTTTTTATCTTTCTCAGTGTTTTTTACCTTGACAACAAATTTCTCATGTTCATCCTTCAATGAATCTACCTTGGTCTTCATTTGAAATCTCTCATCCTATTTAGCTCTCATACTTAAACTTGCAGCCTCTAACTAAATTATGAGAACTTGTATAGTCTCCTTATCAATCTTATCTTCTTCATCCATTTGATTCTTCAATCTACATGCTCTCTCTTCAATAATCTTTATAGAATCAAGATTGGATTTCAACTCATCATGCTTACCTTAATTTGAACTCAACTTGGCATTTATCTCTTCTAACTAAGTTTTGAGATGTCTGCATCCTTCCTCTTTAGAATATAGATTTGTCTTTGTAACCCTTAATTGATACTCAAGAATTTTGATCTTATCTTTATAAGATTTTGATCTTGATCTTCCATTCAAAGAATATAAGTCCTTATTGAGATTTATGCACTCATCCTTAGTAAATTTATAGCTTGATGCCATCATCTTATTCTGATCATAATCACTCAGCTTACCTCTGTACTTCCTAGAAACTAACTTGTACTATTCCACTTTTCTTCACTTGATTTTAGACATGCATAAACAATCTCTACTTGAGTCTTCAACTCTTGATTCTCTTTCTTCAAATTTTTAGCCATATTGTAATTTAGATCACCTTCAGGTGGTTAAACTTAGAAAGAAGTTCCTACTTTGATACCAATTGTTAGAGGTACAATCACTAAGAGGGGGGTGAATCAGTGATGCCAGATAATCCAATTCAATTCCTAGGTCTTAAACATTCAATATGCATCAACTTAATCAAGAAACATAAACATGAAATCACATACATCCAAAGCATACATAAGAGCATACATCACATGAACACATCATATATGTGGGAAACCCTCTTGGGGGATAAAACCCACTAAACCCTGAAAAATGGACTACAATCCTATAATAACAAGATCAAACATTTAGACCATCACCAACTGATCAAGGAATACCCATCCCTTAGTTTAGTGAGATACCAACCCCATAAAGAGTTACCACCCCTATCTAGTTGAGCATCCACAACAACTAGACCTTTATCAAGATTTATTTTTTAAGGAGTAACTAACCCCCTAAGCAACCAAACACATACTTATCTACCAAAATATATCACCTTGAACATTTTTTTATAGTCTTCAACTGATGATGATCACCTTTATCTGCACTCTTCACCTCTGATGTCTCTCAAGCATCCTCTTCTAGGCTCATTAGGTCCAATGACCTATGTGTGTTCTTACATCAACTAGATCAAACAAGAATGACTGATCCTCTTCACACTCTTATGGTCATAACTAACTTATACCTTCTCTTTCAAAGGTTTTCTTCTTCTCTGAAATCCACTCTCTCAACACATTCACATCAAGTCAAGAAACCATTACATTGGTCCCCTCTCTTTATAGATTCTTCATGAATATCAACTTATAGGTCAATAAAAATACTTTATTTAATCCCTAAGACATCTATCATGCTAAGACATAGCTCAAATCCATTCTTATAGGTCGGTCATATCATCTATGGGTCACACGTAAGCAACTACACCTTTCAATTAGGCCTTAGTAGCCATTATAGGTCTCATAGATACCTATTACCCCTTTTAGCATTTCATTAATCAAATTAAGAACAAAAGATCACTTTCAAATACATGATTCGACTACATATGATCTCTAAGACATCTTCAGGTGAATACTCCAACCAAAAAACTATTTTTCTAAATCATAATTTACTCAAACAATATTATGTACATAGAAACACCATGAATGACCAAATATTCAACTTTGAAGCTCCATAACTTTGACTGTATAGACATCAGACCTTATAACCAAGTTTTATTGAAAATCCTCTAAGTTATCTACAACTTTGTTTTTACTCCATTATCAAATTCTTCTTGGATCAAAAGATATAACTCAAATACTAAGCACTATTTTTCCCTCACAAATTTAAATATTTAAATCCCAAAAGTCACTATGCAAATGTTAAACATAAAACACTTTTACCTCATCTCATGCTCATTGGAAAATTTGAACAAATATGCATCATAAATCTCCTTAGGAGTAGCCTAGTCTTTATCTTGAAACACTCATCATTGATCTTAGATCTGCACTCCCATGATCATTCCACTTGGTAGCTCTATGTGAATTTTACACACATTAACTATTTGAGTCAATACACTCCATCGATATCCATCTGTATGAACACTCACATGCCATTTATCTTCTATCAACTTAACTAGATTGAGACACATGTCACCAGCATGTGTAATCTTAGGATCTTTGACTTATTGAATTTTCTCTCACCATCAATCACTATTTGACAAGTTAACACTATTAGATCCTTATCTAGTCAGATAATTTCTTATTTGTTAGATATTTGATCTGATTGATTCTCATCATAGATCTTCAATATCAAAATATGGTTAAGTATGAGAACTTAGTAAATTATATATGAGAACCCAACTTTTAACATTAATAGCTTTTACTATGCTCCATGTCCAGACCTAAAATTTGAACCATATGATCTCCTCACATAGGGGAATGCATCTATGTATGAAAATTATCTTAAAACATTCACACATGTGAAATATAATGTCATCAATCTACTCACTCAACTTTATCTGTCAAGATGACTACTTTATCTTAGACATTCAAATGACCATTTTGATGAATTTTGTTCATTTTTGTAGGCACTATAAGTACTCATAACATCCCATAGGATCTCTATAACATGTCCATACCATCAATATCATCTATCAACTACCTATTAAAGTAAACCACTGAAGAACCATGTAGGAACACTGAAGCACATTTTAATCACACTTTTTCATTATCATTCTAGCACACATGACACCTCATAAACATACTTGGTTAGCTTGCAGACATCATTGACAACTCTCTAATAACGTAGGTGTGCATTTTAGTACACAGGGCCATGAGAATGAGTATGTGCATATTACATTGAATATAAGATTTGTGGTCAAGATTCTCAAATGAATCCTCATAACCTTTAAGGACTTGAGACAAGTTTCAACATAATTATTCCAACATGGCATTCTCTTGAGTGTTGATATAGTTGCAGTCAAGGTAGTGAGTGTGAACATAAGAAATATGCATATAATATGAGCATTCAATGATTTTTAGACCCCTCATCAACTTTAAAATGGACACTTTTCACCATGAATAACCTTTTTCAATTTAAATACTCTCCTTATATGTGATTATCATCTTCAAGGCACTTGTAGTCATGCATTAATTGTGTATGACTGTGTTCAATTTGCATTGACTATCATAGTCCATTATATACCATTTAGAGGACTTATCTTGTTATCTCATGTTCCAAAAATATTTCCAACACCTTTAAAACTTCCATTATACCTCCATGAATATTCTTAGGACCCTCATAGGCCATGATTGTAATTGAAAGTAAACAAAGAGTTGATTGTGTGTCACATTTTGACTCCAAACTTCATGATGATAATCTTGGAGAGTAACCTTGGAAGGATAGGGGTCAATAAAACTTTTTAATCTTGAATCACAACACCTCTCATTGAATTAAAACAATTCTATAGAAATAAACCTTTTGTAAGTGGTGAAACATTCTTGCAACTAGATAATGGTGACCTCATCCTAAAATTTAATTTGTTTGGATCATGAAACCAACTTCAAAAATGAAAACCAATATGAAATGCATGATATTATGGATTATACATCATATATAAGAAATTTTAACAATTGGATTGTATGGACCTACTCATACAAGAGGGAAATATATAGGGTATGGGAACAAAAAGTAAAAATGGATATTCAACTTGTTAAGAATGGTTCATAAAGTATAGGTAACCATTATTATAGCTCAAAACATGAAAATTAAGTAACAAAGTTTACTATCCACCACCAAGATCATTTGACCTAGGATTCCTCCTACTGATCATACCATCAAAATACATGTTGACTAGTTTTGTTTGCCCATTAGAGCAATGGAGAAATAGAATGGTTGTTATCCATTTTTTAGCATTATAAATCTGGTCAAGAATTGAAATGAGTTCAAGGAATTTTAATATACATTTCAAAATCTTTTATCATGTGCCACTCCCCTCCATAGGCCATACAACTTCCAAAACTCCTTTTTCATAGTTTTATTGATTTCAGTTAACACCTACAAATTTTTTAGTTAGAAACTTACATACATGATATGTAATGACATTTTAATGGAGGTTGGAACACTTTTAAACTTATGAAAATTGTACCACTATCACAAATAGCCCAAATATGACCCCTAAGTGACATAAAATGACTTAGGAAAGAAAATGACTATGATCAAGGCTAATTACATATTAAATAACATCAAAAGGACTATGAAACAACCTATGAAATAATAATAGACAAATATAAAAGTTTTTTACCATAGGGGTTTTACCTAATTTGACTTATGGTCAAAATAGTCAACATTCTTGATGATTTTTGGGGGTGGTGTGCTTCTTATACCCAAGACCAGTAGCCTAATGCTATCCATTGGGCCATGGAGTCACCTATAAACATTTATTACATTTCAAATACCTTTGAAACAAACCAAAGCATAATTAAAAATAAGAATAAGACATAAAACAATACACCACACACTTGTGCTTCATGAGCACTTATGAAACACACACACACACAAACTAGACTAACTAACTCAAAATCAAATTAACCTAAAAGAAACAATTCCTCCTAGATCAAAGGGTAATTTTTAAACCTCTCTTTCTCCATATAATTAATGGATGAATGAGACATATTGATTTTTTATCCTTGATTTGTATGCCTCCAACTTCTTCATTATGGTTGCCAACATCATTGGAATGATCTTCAAGGAAATCTAAGCAGCTTCAACCATGTCAGCCATGGAAATAAAATCTTATTTCATCCAGATAGCCCCAATTTTCTCATAAGAATCCTCAACTAAAAACTCTAATTATGGTTCAATAATATATACCTTCTTAGTTTCCATGGTGCTCTCATTAAGATCAGGTTCTTTTGTCATTGTAAGCTTTTCAAGCTCATCAGGGAGTTCTACATAATCCACCTAGTATTGGTCATTGTTCTCCATGGAAAACACATTCTCCATATTCTCATGTACATTTTACTCCACTTGGACAATATCCTTAAGCTCTTGAAAGAGTTCTATTTGTTTTTGTCAATCATGCTTGTTCTCATTATCTTCTACAACCACTACTTCAACTTTCTCTTCTTGATGTATGATGTCATGAAGCAGGTCTTCCTTATGTTCCAATGCATTTGAGGGTAGATAAATATGAGGCCATGGTATGGGTTACTCTTTAAGAACTACATCTTCTACCTTGGTCTCATGATACTCTTTTAGGACTTCAACTTCTTGAGGAATGACTTGAAGTTCACCTTCATTATTGATAGTACACTCAACTTCATGCTTGAGCTGATCATTAACAACCTCATGACCAAGTGTATACTCCTTGGTAAAATAAGTTGAACTATTTAGATGATCAGAATCTTGGTTTATGAAATGAAACCTATGCCATAGGTCTTTCTCTTCATGACTATCACTCTCAAGAGCTTCTTCATCATGGACAATAGGTATGGGTTCCTTGTCAAACACCTATTCCTTCATATTTTCATTAAATTCTATATGGATAGATATAATAGGATACTATATAAAATTTCTCATCATTTAAGAATTTAGAGTTACATTTATGTTCACCAAGGGGAGATCACATGATGATCTCATCTTAATATCTAATCATGACATATTCTAGAATAACTATAGTTTGGGCTTGTTCCTCTTCATTTGATTCCCTCAAAATGGGATCCTTTTCAAGAAGGGGTGGGTTATAAGGTTAATGGATAGGCTCATGAGTTATAGGTGATAAATAATGTGTGGATGGATTATGAATTCAAGATGGAGTGTGAGATGTAGTAGAAGGCTTGTTAATAGACTTAGGAAAGAGGAATTCATTAATAAGCTCATGGGAAAGTGACAATTTGGGTTGGTTAAAAGTAAAACCACTTACATCAAAAAAAATTTCACCTTAATAATAGCCTCCTTCAGGTATTCAACAACAACATGTTCATATTTTAAGTTAATTTTCTTCCCACATCCTTAGCCCACTTATTGAACATTGGGCACACATTTATGCCAAGTGCATATGTTTTTTAATCTCCCACTAAGTTCCTTATCAATATTAAACCATCTCCAACACCTACATACAACTTTGGGAAATAAATCTTAACTATTCCATCAAATGGTTAAGGAGCACATCAAACTCATTATCCCATGTTCTCATAGTATTTTCATCATTTAGTAGATTTGGTATGAATTCCAACAAAGACCTGATATAATATGGGATTAATGGAGGAGGAGGATAATGATGAGGATTGAGGCTAGCTCTATGTTGTTGGATTTTAGTTTCAAAGAATTCATACCTTATCTTGTAGTATTTTTGTGTATAGTCAATGGAATTATTTGATTCCTCATGAAAAGACTAATGGGAATCCTCTTAAAGTTTATAGGCATCTTGGTATGATTGGTAAGGGTCATATTTAGACTGATAAGAAGGCAATTCTTGATAAGTTTCTTGATAGCCTTCCTCATAAGGCTATCCAACAACAAGATCTCTATATGGAGATGTAAAGGGAGGACCATAGGGCTACCATGGATCATAGGATTGGTATCCATTATGATAGGACTATTGAGGAATATAATTCAGTTCATGTCAAGAATGATAGGTAGGTTCATAGTAGGGATATTCACCATAGCAATTCATATCAACCTCATAGGTCAAAGGAAACACAATAAATGATCAAAATATTCAATAAACTATTCCTAGTATACTTAAAACAATAACATTTAATTTTAAGTCACCATTGGTGCTATCTTGCTTGCTTCCAAAATTTTATTAGAGTAAAGACACACCAACAATATTTCCTCTCTCTTTGACCTTGGTCACACTGAGTATAGAACTATTGTCACCAAATATTTCACCATAGAGGAGGGTGTTAAAACATCCTCTATATTTTGGAAAAATGATAATACTTATAGGTATGTGGGTTTACCTATTTTATAATTAAACATCTAGGTTTAAGGTTTATCTCCATGAATATACCTTGAAATGTTTATCACGTACTTAACTAGTTACTTGTGGGAAAAGAGATATATGTTTGCATGAAATGAAACTAATATAAGGGGTTGGTACACTAGGATTATTTACATAAGACCATCATAATTATATCATAATGAAACAAGACCTACAAACCAACTTCCAAGTCCTATGGGGTTCTAACATAAGTGTTTCAACATAGAGATGGTATGCATGAGAAAACACAAGGTAAGTGAACCAGAGGGTAGATTGGACACTCTAATAAAAATTGTACACTTGAAAGGATCCTAACACATTAACTACAATATATATGACCTATTAGAATATGAACTCTTTCATAAACATGAGAGGATAAGGAGAAGAAAGGATAGCATATTATCACTTAACGTCACCATTCATCACTTTAAACAGTTAGACAAATGTTCATGAACTCAAAAATAGACTTTCATTTATTGTTAAAATGCATAGTAAAATGTCAAAACTAGTAGGGATTCACCATATATGGTGTGTTAGTATTTTAGAAGAGCCAAAATGGCTACTGCTTATATAATTAAAGAGAGAAATGGGAAGAATTAATTCCAAGAATCACTAGGACATGTGTCAAGCTAATAAAAGGAATTACACATGTAGGATAATTAAGTGAGATATATACCATGCAAGGTATCATAGAAAAAATGTCCTTAAAAATCATGAAACTCCTAAAATGTGGTGTAGGATTCCTCATTTGCATGCCTAAAAAATATCTTCATCATTAGCCCTAATACTCCAAAACATACTAGGGAAGGATGTCATGATTTCACTAAGAGGGAGGGGTTATATACATGATCCAACATGTATTTTAGGTGTCCCTAGTCATCAAGATTGTTTTACACATGTGTTATCACTGCTTATAGTCCAAATAACTCCCCTTTCACTCACCTTACACACTTGACACCAAAGTTGCCTTTAATTTTACAATCCAATCCATATAGATGAGTGTATGACACTTGTAAAGATCCCTCATGGAATTATATTCCTCAAATAGACCTTAAAATGCCTCCCACTTAGAGATTTCACCTTCTCACTTATTTGTTCACTAAGCTATTTTATACTGGCTAAGATGAAGGTACTTCTGAGATTTTATGATGCATGAAATGGACATGAGGAGTTAGATCAGGTCCCAAACTATCTCCCAAACTGACATGCATCATTTGACTCTCCCTTGAACCTCCAAAACACCAAAAATAGTCAAATAAACCATTTTTCTACCATGTCCATATGTGATGTCCCTTACTTAGGGGCTCCTTTATCTGCACAATAAGCTCTGATACCACTGTGATGTCCCTTCTAAACAGGGAATATAGCAACACAAAAAAACTGAACCAAGATATAATCGCTGTTGAATAAATTCAGAAAGATCACAATAATATAGTCTCTTAATAACTAATTACAGATTGTATCACTTGTCCTTCTAAATTATTACAATTGCAGTCCTCTAATATGCATATAAATATGAAATACAGTCTTGAAAACCCTGCCTTTGCAAATCTGGAAGTGCAAATTGAGTTCTGGAAAGTCTCGGCCCTTCTGTGTCGACACACAGTCGCCGTCGTCGGTCGATATCTCGCCGACGTCGGTCTCTGCCGGTCGGATTTCTACCGACGTCGGTCTTCGGTCGACCGATGTCGGTCACTGAAACCCTCTATCTACCGAGGTCGGTTCCTGCACTGGTCTGTACGAACCCGTACGGATTCTGTACAGCCGCAAATTAAGTACAACTTCCCTATTTTCAACCCCTAATCTGAAGATATCTGTCTCTAGCACAGTAGATCTCTAGCTGTATAATTTATTGAATCAAAACATAAAGCAATAAATACCTGGAATATCTGTGATAACTTCTGTGTGAAGTTATCTCTCAAACCTGAAATTCTGTGATAACTTCTGGATGAAGCTATCTCTCACTTTGGCAATAGATCAGCTGATATTTCACAGCCTCTTAATTGCACACACTGAAGAGGGAACGTTCTCCAATGCAGATGGAATCCTTGAACCCTAGGCTCAGTCTTCACAGAAGAAATTCTTCAATTTTCAATAATCAATAATCAATAGCATAATGAACAATGGCCTCCATGAGAAACCCTTATACCCTCAAAAGATATGCTTGCCCTAATTAGGGTTTCTTAAATTAGAATTAGGGTTTCTAATTAAAAATAGGCTAAATAATTAATATTTGATTAAATCAATCAAATATTAATATCTCCCTCAATACATGTCGGATCCACGAACCGATCGAAGCTAGTGAATCAGGGAGTGATTCCGCACATAATCATGCCACAATAAAGGCGCTCCGCTGCATATCAAATATCCCTAAAAAGTAGGAGCTCAAGCCAAATGTGTCTGAAATACCCTGAATGAAAATCAAATGAAGAAATCCTGTGAATCAAAGTCGATCCAAGCCCCATTATGAACCTCTATCCATCTTATTAGCCTACGAAGGTCGTATAATAGGCTAATCATCAAGACTGTCAATGTCCATGAAAAAGGGGACATGACAATCCGCCCCTCCGGAAATTGCTTGTCCCCAAGCAATCTCGGAATAATGAACTATTCGATCCCCCTGGATCCCAAGGAAAAAGTTGTGTAATATCCATCATATCACCAATCAACCCATGTGAATAAATCATCAACAGCAACAGCATCAACAGTATCAAAATCAGCAACTGAAAAACTGCACTCGACACCCAAGCAACTATCTAAAGACCAACTGTAGATGCCGGAAGAAGAAACTAGTCTATGGAACTCAAGCCAACTAAAATATCAACCCTGTCAAAATTCAAGTCCCTATCTAACTGATACTCACACCCAATTGGACCGTGGATATGACAATCATTGGTCCCTAAGTCACTGACATCAAAACTAACCTCTAGATGCAAAGAAAAATAAGGAGCATACCTCACCGTATGATGCTGGTAAGAATCCCCAAACTCTGCTACTGGCTCACTATTGCCAAACGGGGACTCAATGGATGGCTCCAATCTCGGCTCAACAAACATCACCTCTACATCCCTATAAGGTAATATAGTAGAGAGGGTTCGTAAAATCTCCTCACCCAATCTGCTAATAGCACTAGAACCTCAGACAAGAACACCTTCTGTCATCTTATGTGAGTCCAGACGAACACCTGCACTATCTAGCAAATACTCCATGAATGGTTCAGTGCAGTAAAAATTATATGTGGAAGCGTCAACATACTCCCCCACACACTCCAACTGATCTCTCTGTAAAGGTGGCACAACCAATTGTACCACACTGTCATCTGTGTGAGAATAATCAATCTGGAGACTCGACTCCACTGGTATCTCAAGCTCATCAGAATCAAGTACTCCCAAATCCTGAATATGTGTATCAGTGTCAACAACATGGTCATCAGCAACAACTGCAGGAAGGTACTCATCACCAACCACCTCAATATACAAATGATCATCCATACTCTGTAAATCAATGCCAAAGCTCATATCAACAGACGGAGTATCAACAACTGTAGCATCACTGTCTAATTCTTCCATATGGAAAGAAACAACCGGTGAAACTAAGTCCTCAAAACTGTCCACTGCAATCTCCTGAGTATCATCTGCAATAATCGGATCCTGGGACTCTTCTATAATCTTTGTCATAACTGAGAGATCATCAACCCTCAGTGCACTAACATCTGAGCACCCCTGTACACTCTGAGTGCAAGCATCAAACTCATCCTCATCTTCACTATCTCCTATCTCATAACCATAATAATCATGGGACATGCTACTCTTTCGTCGAAGTGATCTGTAGTGCTCTCTCCTATGCTCAACAAAGCGATCAAAAGGCAACAACTTCTGAATTCGAGGTGGTACTAACTCCCACTCCTCCTTCGCTGTCATATACCGTGCGGGTTTGTTTTTGGATGTAGGATATGAAAGAATTGCATTCATCCTCTTCTGGGTTTCACCCAACTGCTTCAAACTGTGTTCCAGCTTCTTCATATCATTGTCCCACTGTTTCTGAGTATATGAAGGCATCATGATCCTTCGCTGATTCAATCTACCCAAACTACCCAACAGGATGGCAAGACATTAACTCTGATGTGCCCAACAGGATGGCAGGAATTTAGCTCTGATACCACTGTGATGTCCCTTACTTAGGGGCTCCTTTATCTGCACAATAAGCTCTGATACCATTGTGATGTCCCTTCTAAACAGGGAATATAGCAACACAAAAAAACTGAACCAAGATATAATCGCTGTTGAATAAATTCAGAAAGATCACAATAATATAGTCTCTTAATAACTAATTACAGATTGTATCACTTGTCCTTCTAAATTATTACAATTGCAGTCCTCTAATATGCATATAAATATGAAATACAGTCTTGAAAACCCTGCCTTTGCAAATCTGGAAGTGCAAATTGAGTTCTAGAAAGTCTCGGCCCTTCTGTGTCGACACACAGTCGCCGTCGTCGGTCGATATCTCGCCGACGTCGGTCTCTACCGGTCGGATTTCTGCCGACGTCGGTCTTCGGTCGACCGATGTCGATCACTGAAACCCTCTATCTACCGAGGTCGGTTCCTGCACTGGTCTGTACGAACCCGTATGGATTCTATACGGCCGCAAATTAAGCACAACTTCCCTATTTTCAACCCCTGATCTGAAGATATCTGTCTCTAGCACAGTAGATCTCTAGCTGTATAATTTATTGAATCAAAACATAAAGCAATAAATACCTGGAATATCTGTGATAACTTCTGTGTGAAGTTATCTCTCAAACCTGAAATTCTGTGATAACTTCTGGATGAAGCTATCTCTCACTTTGGCAATAGATCAGCTGATATTTCACAGCCTCTTAATTGCACACACTGAAGAGGGAACGTTCTCCAATGCAGATGGAATCCTTGAACCCTAGGCTTAGTCTTCACAGAAGAAATTCTTCAATTTTCAATAATCAATAATCAATAGCATAATGAACAATGGCCTCCATGAGAAACCCTTATACCCTCAAAAGATATGCTTGCCCTAATTAGGGTTTCTTAAATTAGAATTAGGGTTTCTAATTAAAAATAGGCTAAATAATTAATATTTGATTAAATCAATCAAATATTAATATCTCCCTCAATACATGTCGGATCCATGAACCGATCGAAGCTAGTGAATTAGGGAGTGATTCCGCACATAATCATGCCACAATAAAGGCGCTCCGCTGCATATCAAATATCCCTAAAAAGTAGGAGCTCAAGCCAAATGTGTCTGAAATACCCTGAATGAAAATCAAATGAAGAAATCCTGTGAATCAAAGTCGATCCAAGCCCCATTATGACCCTCTATCCATCTTATTAGCCTACGAAGGTCGTATAATAGGCTAATCATCAAGACTGTCAATGTCCATGAAAAAGGGGACATGACACCATATAAGTAGGATACAATCCAAATGGGTAGGGAGGATCCTTGGAGAGTCCTCTACAACTTCCAATCATTTCCTAGGCCAATTATATGCTTCCTAGATTCCTCTCCATTTTCCCAATCAGGTCCTTAACAAGGGTTTTGGAGGGTTTAGAGTACTTTGACCCTTAAGGTTTGTTCACAAAGTTATGACATTGAAACACTAAATAAATGTCACAAAGTCCTTACTCAAGAACTTATTCAAGATCCATCAAATCCTTATACTCCCTTACAAATTATCCATGTAGGTATGATATCTCAAAGTTTCCTTCTTGATCTTTTCATTCCATTATGTGTAATCTTGAGTTGGTCTAAGCTAATAAATGGATTACCTATGGTTTCCTATGCATTCTAAAATCTTGAAGACACATTATATCTCCATAAAAACATGTTCCAATGAATTATAATGTTCATCTAGTTCTAGTAGTGAAGTTTAGACCCTATTAGGTACTAGGCCTAATCAAGACCTAATAGGTCTATCTACATGCTTATGGGTTTAGGAAACTCAAACATGTCTCTCTCCTTTGTGTAGCCTTATACATGTTATTTCATGACTTATACAACTTTATACACCTCCATGAAAGGTTTCATCAACCCCCAGCTTGTCTTCTCATCATCTTTATGAGCATTATATAGGCATTTACCCTTGGGGAATGACCTCTATCTCTGAAAAAATAGAGGGAACCTTCCCTATTGTCTCATACAAATTGAATATATGAGGATTTTTTACTAGTTGTGTGGATAATCTATGAAATTTTACAGCTCTTGATCACATGAATATATTATCCAAACATCATAAAATCCTCAATTCAGAATATGAGAAGGTTGACTATGCAGGCTCTAGACTTGCGACTATAAGTTGCATTGATAGAATATCTCCTTCCCATATTTCCATGTTATGGGGGTATATTTAGGTTTTTATCATCATATTGAATGTGTCCCTCTTATATTATAATCATCAAACCTTTATCCAACCTTCCATTTCTCACTCTCACTTTGATTGGTCTTACTATATGTGACTGTGTTCTGAGTTTCACCATACATGTAGCTGAACTTTACATCTTTGACACCTATATACAATGATTTATATCTAATTTTTAATTTATTACTATCATTATACAATCATACAGATCACTTCACATCCATATTAAGCCAACATCCAGGCCACTATATTCTAGGTCACTATCAAACTAAAGTCAACTATAGTTGACCAATGTTGGAGTAACAGGGGTACTATAATTATGTTTAAATCCTTACAAAATTCCTTTTCTCACTATTTTATTTATTTTAGTTAACACCTATAAGTTTTTTAGTTATAAACTGACATATCTAATAGGGACTCACATGAGGGACATTAGAATGGAGTTTTTTACACTTGGACACTTAAGAAAACCATACCACTTTCACAAATAGCCCAATTATGACCCCTAAGTGACATAAAATGACTTAGGAAATAAAATTACTGTGACCAAGGCTAATAACACATTAAATCACATAATAATTACTATGACACACCCTATGACATTCTAATAGACCCATATGCAAGTTTTATACAATAGGGGGTTGACGTATTTTGACTTGTGGTTAAAATATTCAATAATACTATAACCAATGAATGGATAATTAGTAGTGGAAACTAGACTAGCCTCATCTGTAGATAATTTTTGATATGCATTAGGTCTAACAAAAGTGTCTAACATTTATAAAGGAAGCATACTATATGGGTCATCATATCTGGGAAAATAGTAAGGTCCTATCATGGCATGATCTATGAACATACTCCTGAGAGGCTATAATATAATTTTAGGCGTAATAGATGAGTGTTCTATCTATAAACTATGAATAGCAGTGGAAAAAATAATATTAGGTACTATATGAGAAGAAACATTAGGATAATAACTAAAAGACTAAAAAAAGAATAAAGATATCAAAGAACCTCATCATTTTTAGAATGGATGAATCCAACTAAAATAGGTCATCAAAATAATAAATTTCGTCATAATCATGTGCATGTAAGTTGATAGTGTATGTGTGAACTATTTTGTTGGTCAAAGAAGCATGGTGAATGAAAAGTATAGTTTTATTTATAGTAATCACCATGTCATAAAATTTTTGATGATGGGATCATGGTTAAAGGGGAGGAAGTTGGGAAATTATGTGAGTGGAGGGATCAAAAGTTTGATCTTTAGGATTATCTAATTTTTTTGATCACCATCAGAGTCTAAGAGGTTAGGTGGAATATTTTTTATTAATTATGGATGACCACTATAAGCTCTATAAAAGTTGTGGGATAATTAAAGTTTTGGGACTCATGGAATGGAATGCTAAGTAAGGGTTCAAGTGTGTGTATTTTAAAGACACATTGTCCTTGGAATTGTTAAAAATTCTAAGGATTTGTGTCCCCTTGAATATTATATATAACACCACTAAGAGGGAATTTGACACATTGGCATGCATATGAATTAGTTATTTTCATATGATGAATCCAAGGTTGATCAAGCATGATATTGTAATAAAATGGAAATTTGAATATCATGACTTTTACATGGATGATAATTGTAGGAATGGTAATGGGAAACCCAACACACCTTGGAGGAGGCATTTTTCTATTGTCATAACCTTGGAATGTATTATGTGTGGACTTAAGGTTACATTCAAAGTATCTACGTATTTTAATGAAGTCAAGGGAAGAAACAAAAGTGATTGAGTGTTCATCAATTAAAACATGATTAACTTGGATATCACCTATTTGAATGCTAATAAATAAAGGAGGATCATCCACACGAAGTAATATCTCATTAGGAATCATAGAAGAGATAGGAAACTTAAGTGAGAGGGAAGTTTCCACTATTTCATCAACATGGATGAACATATCTTCACATTGTTACAATATGCTATATTTAGATCTAGATAAGGTATCTTCTTTCCCTATGAGATGATGATGAGGGATGTTCATTTCTAATAAAAATTGTATTAGATGACTATGATGGTGATAAATTTTCATTACCTATAAAAAGGGAATTTGAGATGGGAGATGGGTGAGTTTTCATAATAGGATCCCATTCATCATAACCCATGAGAATATTTTTAAATAGAGGTTCATATCATTATAATGGATCCTTAGGTTGATAAGGTATGGTTGTTTGAGTTTGGTTTTAAGCAGGTTGATTTACCTTAGGTGATGTGATTGTGTGTTAAGTTGTTTCTTGTGGTTGAGTATAAGAGATAATGTTTGAAGATTTAGGTATTTTCTCTTGAGGTATGAAATATAAGGAAAGAGTATAATTTATATCAATGGTATTAAAGGTATGGTCAATTTGTTTTGTTTACGGTGGTGTTTGTATGTGTAGTGGTACCTCATTCCCTAATTCGATGAGATGGGATGGGGAAGTGTCTTGAATAATGTAAAATATTGAAAAAGTGTGATGTTTAGGTGTTGGTTTAAATAAATATAATAAAAAAATATTCTCATATTAGTCATATTAACCACATTTTCATAATTGGTTTTGAGATATATAAGACTTTTAATGTTGTTAGTATTAGGGGTAGGTTGCTCAATGTTGTACTGGTGATTAGGAAAGAGATCCTTGTAGATAACTAAGTGAACATTAGCTTTGTTTAAAGCTTGAATTTTAGTTTGAGTATCATGAGATTTAACTGCTATGTCATAATCATGTTGACATTTACATACAAGTGATTTATGGTTAAAGTTGGGACCAAGGAGAAAATCCATGGCTCAATTTATGAATTGTCTACAAGTCTCATGAGAATATCCCCAACTTGCATGAAACCAACAAAACTTATTTGTATAATAACATGATTTTATAATACAAGTGGGGTTATTATCTCATGTTAGATTCCTTGGAAGATGATTATGAATTTCTACTAGTGGCAATGGTATGTGCATATTAATATGATTATTTTGAGAAAATGTGGGATTATGATTAGAATTGTTATTGGTTGGAGGGACATGCTCCATGGTATTTTTTGGAGTAATAGTTTGGGTGGTGTGTATGTTATCATAAGTATCGATAACACCATCATTGGTTCCACGAGAGTTTTTTTTTTTCGATAAGTATGCAAGTTACCATTGTATGTTGAGGAGGTTTAAATTGATGCATGAGGAAATATTATGTTTGCCTTGGTCAAGAGCCTCTTACATATTTTTTTAAGAAAGGGTCTTAAAATGATATTATAATTTAGGGTGGAGAGTATTATTAAATATGCATAAGAATTTTTCATCAACCATATTTTGCTCAGATTTGTTAGAAAAAGTTTTCCATCATTTCATGAAAACTTGTGTTGTTTCAGTTTCTAGTTGTTTATAACTGGTAAAATGAACTAAGATTTTTTTTGTAAAATCACTAGTTTGGAATTCTTGGACCAAAGAATTAACCAAGTATTCTAAGATAATAATAGAGTGGGTTTTTAATTGATCATATAAGTCTAAAGCATATCCTACTAATATTTAAGCTAGGATTTTAGTGGCAGTGAAAGTATTAATCTTAACCTAGTCTTTGTAAAGGTTACCAAATGTTTTCAAATGCAAGGTGGGATCTATAGATATGCTATAAATTTATGGAAGTAGTGATTCCTCCTATGTAAATGTTAGAAATTTGAGGTACTAGAGGTTCATTTTGTAAATGTTTGATAGTTTTGTTGATAAGAGGATGTTACAATATGAGGTTACCATGTGAATCCCTAAGTGGGGGTGGGAGGAATTAGGATTTTACACTCCCCATTTAGCATGGTGAGTTTGGTTTTGGAGATGTATTAGGTGATTTTGCATTTGTATCATTTGATTTGCATTAATATTTTTAAATGTATGCATTTGGTTAAGCATTTGTAATAGAAGTTGAATATTTTGAGTAGCATTTTGAATATTGGACATAGAATGTGATGCATTATTATTATTTGAGGTATTAAGAGATTGATATGCAATATGAGTGTGGTATGAGGTATTAGTATGTGTTATACTAGTGGCATGAGAATATCTAGTAGCATAACCATCATTAGTAGCATGGGATGCACTAGTATCATTTGAAGCATTAGTAACATAAGATGCACTAGTATCATGGGTATGGGTGTGGGTATTTTGAAGATCCCCACTAGAGTTTTAACCTCCCATATTTGTAAAAATACTTATCATAGAGGTAGAAGAAAACATTAAGGAAGATGGCATAGTGTGGGAAGGAGACATGATAGAGGTAAAACATGTGGATGAAAAGAAAGATCTTACCCCAAATCCTTGGGAAAATCTAGGGGAAGGTGAATTGGGTTATCCTATATCATGTCCCATAATGAGGTTGTAAATGGTTGTAGGATCGTGTCCTCTATGTTGATAATTTTCATGCATGAAAAAGATCATTTTAGTTATGTACTCAAGGCCACACCCATCTTATAATAATAAAAATGGGTTAAGTTCCAATGAATAATAAGGAGGAGTCCCATAGTTATAAGTGCACATGAAAATATGGACTTTACTTTGATATATGGTAGGTTCCACAATATGTGTTTTCAAAAACTTATTGAAATGAGTGAAAATCAGCATGTTTGTTTGATTTAATCTTGTATTGTAGTCAAACAAGAAAGTAATGATAATGGAAGTAAGCTAAACACTTGTTATAAGTAAGGGTAAAACAATAGGATAATGGGTTGAACTAGTTAACACTATCTTGTAATATAGTAGGTAGGACAAGCTACAAGAGACATAGTCAAACATATCAACTATGTAGTATAGGTGATTAAAATTAAAAATTCTAAAATACACATGGTTAGAAAGGTTGACTATGTGTTAAATGAAAATAAAATAGAGAGTTTATAAGATATTAGGTAAAATATAAAAACTATGTTATATGGAAAAAAGGGAAACTATAGGAAACATAGTTGAGTGGGTCAACCGTGTTTTGAGTGTAGAGATAGGTTTTGATAGTTATGATTCTAGATGATTTAGTGTTATTTTTTCTTTAAATGAAATAAACACACATGAAACTAGGCTTAATGAATTGACCTAGTTGTCGTACACAACACAAACCTTGTAACAATGCTTGCCAATACAAGTTTTACAATACAACATACAATTATCAAAGAGAAAGTAACCAAAATATAAATGCTAATATATGTGGTCATTCCTAAATGTTTTAAATTATAATTATTAGAAATAAATGTGATAGGGAGTTGGATTTATAAAGGAACTAAAAAAATAATCTAAGGATGGTTTTAGGTTGTTAATGATGAAAGAGATCTATATTGGTGACAATATTGGATTGGTATTGGGGCCTACCCCCTCACTTCATAATTTCATAGAGATAAGGGTATCATGTCATTTAACAATATATATAATAAACTACATATTTATACTAAACCATAAAATTTAGTCAGCTTCCCCCTTAGTGATGAAATCCAAGTAGGTTGACATTGGGTATAATTTTTTTAATGCTTTTTGATATTATGTGGTTTAGAATTGTGTGAATAAAATAATTAGTGTGATTAAATCAATAAATTGAACCTTCCTATTTAGTCTATGTGTACTAAACTAAGAAAAATAAAAATAAAATGACAGATGTGTTAATTACTAAAAATATAAGTTATTTACTTTACTTAAAGAGTACAAGGTTAGTTTAGTTGATCAAGTATGTAAATAGTACATAATGTAATTGACTAGGTCAATTCTGTCTATTAAATCAAGGTCCAAGGAAACACAATCAAATAAGTCAAATGAGTATTATAACTAAGAATCCATAACACAAATAAATCAATCTATTTGAATTAATTTACTATAGTGTTATAGTTTTCTAGATTGAAAACTATTAAAAATAGGACTAAAATGGAAGAAAATAAATGATTGAGCTAGTTAGAATGAACCTAATGATTTTAGAGATTATGGATTTGTTATTTTAATATTATTCCATCTAGATGAATAATCTTACCTTGATAACATAGTCAACTAGGTTGACTGAGTCTAAAAACCTATATGTAAACTAGCAAATTGAGTCAAGAAGATCAATCTAGTTACCTGTGGTTGGAGATAACATGCAAAAATCAATAGAGTCGATCGGATTGACTATGTGTCATACCTATGCACATAATGTTAGATTGAGTCAATAGAGTTGTTCCTGTGATGTAAAAATAAAATAAATCATAAATGATAATAAAAGAAAGCATGGAAGAAACTCTTCAAGGGTTAGATTTACATCGGGTTAACCATAATGTATGACAATGGAAAGTGAAGCTGATCTATAAATCAATCCTAACTCAGATAACATAAATCACACTATTCCTTTTGCTTGTTGGTAAATTTATACAATTAGGAACATGACCAATATGGATCCACTAGACCTAACTATGGGTTTTCTTGCCACAAAGTATCACTAGAGAAGGTTACAAAGCCTCTATTCAATTAATACTGCATAATATCCCTAATTAGGTCCTATGGTTTCTAACAAAGTAAATAAAAAAGTAAAGTAAATATGATCTAGTGCTCAAAAAATCTTATGGAACAATTGGGGGATAATAAACATAACAATAAACATGCAAAGGATAAATCTAATCAAGTCAATGTAGAGGTAATCCTAATGTGTGGAGAGAGAAATATATTCATAATCCAACATATGCAAATATATCTACTAATAAAAGAGGAGAAAGAGTTATGAATACTTACCTTGAAGACAAACCTATCGAGCCTTAATCTTTCTATTTGATAATAGTGAATTGAAAGAGGTTGTTGTGATTTATAAGGATAAAAAAGATAGGTCAGATTGAGGCTACACATCTTCTCATATGCATCCAAGAGACTTTTCACACAAGACAAGATTTGTCTCTCCAAAATAATTATGAAACCCTAAGGAATGACTCCTCAAGTAGAATGGTGGACAAGCAAATGTAAAAATGAATTATTATTATTATTATTATTATAATATATATATATATAATGAAAATGGTGAAAAGAATGTGTTTATATAGCCATATCTAACCCTAAATGTTTCCAAAGTTTTAGCCAACATACCCAACCCAGTTGACCTAATTCTTTGAAAAATAAAGTAGTTAGGTCCTGAACTAAGTTAGCTAGGTCAACTTAGTCCCATAACATGATCATTTATAATAATAGAGTTGGTCCATTTGAATATGTTTTATGGATGACAAAAAGAGGTATTCACCTAGGTAGGGGCTATTTGGGGTGGTAAATTGCTTGGAGGAGTGTGTAATGGAGGTGTCAAATCTAAGGGAAACATATAGGAGAGGTTTGTGTTGTTTTAAGTGGTGGTTTAGGTAAATATAACATTTCAAAGTGTGAATGTTCTACCCACCCCTTTATTGGTTTACCCTTTAAGGCATGCACTTAGAGAGATTGAGTATCGATGGGTTTTTACATGATAGAAAACATTAGTAATTGATCAAGTTTAAAAATATTGTGTGTATACAAAATGTACATGAATCATCTTATACATAATATTATTTTGATTTCAATGAATATGGGGTGGCAAAACTATTTCAATACCATATAACCATGTCTCCTCGTGCCTTCATTAATATGGGAATATCCACTACAAATGTTCCTACTAATGAAGATACATGTGTTATATCTTCATCCTATGATAACACTTACATTATGACATAACTTCAATCATAGGATTTAGACATCCTACATTATAAAAATAGATTTGGAAAAATATATGTCTTCAATCATGATGTTCATGTCATTCAAATATGCTCTGATAGTGAATCATAACCAAAAGGCTATGTACCACCATTCAATGCACCTTTTATAGATACTCTAGAGGTCATTGATGTAGAGCATAACTAGGTATAAGAAGTGTTAACATGTTTGAACATGTCATGATACTTAGATTTTTTTTTTGGTCCCTTGTTATGATTTAGAGTCATTAGTTATTTTTGAAGTGTGTATTAGAGCTCATTGTATATTTTCGCACCATAATGGAAATTTTGAAAATTTGAATTTAGAATTAAGGTTTATATGGTAATTTGAGGTTTGTGTGTAATCCATATGTTGTTTTAGGTTGGTTATAGGCCAAATTAGGTCATAAGAGGTGTGATAATGTTTTTTAAATGTACAAGTCTTGGAAAATCAAGTTAAGGTCAAGATTCTTTATTTTTAACCACCACCTACGTAGTAATGTCCTTATAATAAGAATTTTATGGTTTTGATTGGCATATTATAGGTTGGTTATACATGTAGATGAATAAGGTGAATATTAGTAAGGTTGGAGAGAGGTATAAATTTTAAGGATAGAGATAGATAACTTAAGAGGAGGCAAGGAAAATACAAGTAAATAAATAGAACTCTACCTACCCTATCAATTATGTGTTTGAATATTGTAAGAATGTTGCGATCAAGGAAATAAAGAAGGTTTCAAGAGGGTATTTTTGGATTATCATTGATTACTATAATGTAAATATTTTTATATTGTTTTACTTGTTGTAAAGTTTGTAATATTTTTCTAATCTATAGGTTAGTGTCATATACAAGCTTGTTAACAACCATTTTCTTGTCACAATTAGGTATAAAAAGCAAAGAAATATTTGTAGAGTGTAATGCAATAGTTTTGGGTGATAAAAAGGTGATAATAATTATTATTTTTATTATGATAACATGTTTTGGGTTTTATATATCTTCTTGGAAATCAAAATTCCATTGTAACCTTTCATTATAATGCATATAGTCCTACACAAGCACCCAAAACTCTACAAACTTGGTTATAAGAGATGTTTGGGGAATGATAATGAATATATAGATATTTTAAGAGGTAAGATAAGGTGGAAAATACACTTTAAAGTCATAAATCCATTTTTAAATGGAAATATTCCCAATTTTTAATTTCATTAACATAGTCTAAGAAAAATGATTAAAACTCTGTTAATTTTCTTGTTGTGAACATTTTATGATGGTTCATGAATTAATGTCTGTTGGAAAGGCGTAACTAGGTGGGTTAGATATTTTATAGGCCTTAAATGATTTTTAAAGTCTCTCAAACTAAAATTATCTTTTCAATTCCCTCTCATCCTTTTACATGATTGTCAAAGTTGATAATAGGGTTTCCAAAGGGAAAGTCCAAGAACTTTTATTTGATCTAGTCAAAAATTCTAAAATTTGGTAATCCATGTTGTTTCAATGTGATCTAAAAGATGGAGGTTTTAGGTTTATTAAAAACCATATTTTATGGATTCTTACATTGTGTGCTTGTATGAGGGCTAAATAGGCCTAACAAGAAGAAGGGGGTGTTGATTTAAGGGGTTTGCCTTGAGAATTGTGCCATTAAACTTTTCATGAAGTAGGAAGGGGATCATGTGTACCTAAAAGTGTGGTTAGTTTGTCTATAATTTTTTTGGTTTTCTATAACCTATAAGGTTTATGTGAAAATAGGGTTACAAGTAATTTAACCTCAAAGAAAAAAGGTAGAGTTTTATGTGAGTTCTTGCTTGGGTATTGTGTTATTTGGTTGGAGGTATAGGAAGTTAAATAAGGATGGTAAAGATTCATATGAATCTCAGTTGAGGAGTCAAGATCATTGAATCTTGCATTGAGTGGTAAAGCCAATGAAGTGATCTCAAAGGATGAGTAAGTATAGCACATAAATAAAGAAAATGAAGTAATGAAATTTTTTTGATCAGAGGATGGCATTGCATTAAACAAGTATAATAGTATATAGGTTATTGAATAATTATATAGTAAGAGTATAGCTGATAAGACTATGAAAATAAGAATTTTTACGAGCTTATTGAGCCCAAAAGGTTATCAAGAGTGCCAACGAGAATCAAAGTACATTAAAGAAGGAAACAAAGGTCAAATACAAGCAAAGGCATTAGAGGAAGAGATAAAATCTAGTGTAAGGAACATGGAGGTTACAAGCATAGGCCTTGCATTAAGTGGTATCAACGTAGCTAAGATCTTGGTATAGTTATGATTTTGAATTATTAAAGGTTGTTATTTTAAGTTTATACACACACAGAGAGAGAGAGAGAGAGAGAGAGAGAGAGAGAGAGAGAGAGAGAGAGAGAGAGAGAGAGAGAGAGAGAGAGAGAGAGAGAGAGAGAGAGAGAGAGAGAGGTGGTATAACAACCCTAAGAAGAGATACTCCAAGTGACATTCATAGTTCTAACATGAAAAATCCTTAGACAAGTCAATATGAAGATAGAGAAGGTAAAGGAAAGGAAGGGCTTAGTTGATTTAGACTAAAAAAAGGAGAGAAAGAGGAATGAAGACCCAAGGAAAAGAGGGTTAGTGGTTGAAGAGAAGATGAGTGAGATAGATAAGAGGATATAGAGGATAAAGTTCTTGGTGGAGCTCATGTAATAAAAGGAGATCTAATGGTATGGTTGGCTTATGAATAATAAGAGATTCAAGTGGTCTATAGGATGACTCATGTAGAAAAGGAGGAAGATTTTCATGAGGGATAATGAGAGGAAGAAGAAAAATTTGCTATGTAGGCAACTCAAGGAGGAAATGAAGATGTTCATAATTCATGAACAAGTTGGTAGAGAAGAATAAGGTGAGGAGAACCTTAAGGAGAAGAAGGAGATAGTAAAGGATTAAAATAAACCTAATAAGGAGAAAATGGATGAAATTAATCCTCAATTTTTTGATTATAAAGATTTATTGTCATGTGTGTATGTAGGTACAAGAGTGGAAGGGGAAGAAGTCCATGTTGTGGACATCAAAGTTAAAAGCATGAAGATGAGAAAGAATGAGTAACATGTTTATGATGAAGAAAAAGATGATTGGGAATACATGTATGAAGGCATAGTGATTTTTTATCCATAAAGATAAAATATGCTTAGAGAAGAGGATCTTCAAGAAGAAGAATGCCTCATGAAAGGCATAGAAGAAGAAGAGTTGAATCAAGAAAAATTTGAATAGCCTAAGGAGCTTAAAGGTTTGGTTTTAAATGATATTTTTAATGATTAATATGATAATATGTCAACTAATTAATATTTATTGTATAAGTAAACAATTTAATTTATGGATAGTCTCATGAAAATCCAAGATGTATCTGAAACACCTCATAAAGTGCATGGAAACTTGATATATAAAGGGACGAATCTAAATTAAGTCTCATGAAGGAAAAAGACCCAACACAAGTTGGTGTAAAATATGTATAATATGATGAAGAAATAAAATATCCTATTAAAAATTATAAATAGTAATAAGAAATTATTTGGCAGTAGATTATGCAAGAGTCAGATTGTTTAGACCTCATAGGAGATGACATCGCCATTCTAACAGCTGAAGATGTTCTATCAAAATTCCCAAATCAAGGAAAAGAGAAGGAGAAAGATATCACAAATGAGAAAGAGGAAAAAAAATAAGATGTTAAATAGAGTTTTAATTAATAAAAAAATTTATGAACATCCATTAGAGAAAGAGAATGTAGGAGAATTCATGACTGAGAAACAAGACCAGGCAATAGTGCAAGAACCAAACATGGAAATTGAAGAATAAAGTTATGAGTTAAGATAAAAATTGAAGAATGAGGATTATAAATTATATTTATATCATGATGGAGAGATATTATAAATGGATAATATATAATATGAAGTAGTTAAAGAGTTATATCAGGTTATACACCTCAAGGAGACAAAGAAGTTGGCAAAAAATGAGATAAAGCAAAAAGACAAAGACAAATATATAAAAATAGGATAAAGGATAAATATGAGAGAATAATTATAAATAATATCTACAAATATCCTAATAATATAAATTGGAAATAAATAAAGAAGGTGGAAAAGGTATATTTGAGTAGGAGCTAAAAGTTTCCCCACTTGAGGAGTATGATGTAGAACATCATCAGGTAGAAGAAATGTTTTCATGTTTGAACATGTCATGATAGGATTTTTTGTTTTGTTTTTATGGGTATTTCAGGGTCCCTTGATATGATTTAGAGTCATTATGTGCTTTTGAAGTGTGTTCTAGATCTCATTCTAGAGTTTCTTGCCAAAATGGCAATTTTGAAAATTTAAATTTATAATAAATATTTGGTTGGTAGTTTGAGGTGTTATGTGTAATAAAATTATTTTTTTATGTTGTATATGGGATAAATAAGGTCCTAAGAGGTGTGTGAATGTTTTTTTAAATTTAAAAGTCTTGGAAAAGCAAAGTAAGGTCAAGATTCTTGATTTGTAACCACCACCTACATAGTAATGGCCTTGTAATTGGAGTTCTATTATTTTAATTTCCATATTAGAGGTTGGTTATGCATGTATATGAATAAGGAGAATAGTATTAATTCTGTGGAGAGTTATAAATTTGAGGGATAGAGGTAGATAACTTCATAGGAGGCAAGTAAAACATTGGGAAAGAAAGAGAACTTTGCCTGCTTTATCAATTCCATATTTAAATGTTGTAATCAAGTAAATAAAGAAGGTTTCAAGAGGGTATTTTGGGAATATAAATGATTCCTATAATGTGAATATGTTTATATTTTTTTAATTGTTTTAAAGTGTGGATTCTTGATCTAATCTACATGCCAGTGGCATATACAAGCTTGTAAAAAACTTTGTTCTTATCATAGTCAAGTATAAAAAGAAAATATATATTTGTATAGTGTCATGAAATATTTTTGAGTGATAAAAAAGTGATAATAGTTATTTTTTTTATGATGAAAACATGTTTTGGGTTTCATATATTTTATTGTAAATCAAAACTCAATTGTAACCTTTCATTATAATGAATAAAGTACTACACAAACACCCAAAACTATTGAAACTTAGTTGTAGGAGATGTTTTGGGAGTGGCAATGAATATCTTAATAATAGGGGAATTAATTTAAGGTGGAATATAACTTTAAAGGTCATTGATCCATTTTTAAATGGAAAGATTCATATCCCAATTTTAAATTTCATTAACAATATCTTAGAAAAGTGATCATAACTCTACTAATTTGTTTATTGTGAACATTCTATGATGGTTCATGAATTAATAAATATTGAAAGAGTTGTAACTAGGTGGGTAATACTTTTTATAGGTCTTAGATGATTTTCAAAGTCTCTAGAACCAAAATTATCATGTTTTATTCCCTTTTGGTTTAACCTACAAGGTTTGTGTGAAAATAGGGCTACAATAAATTAATACCTTAAAGAAGAAATAGAGTGTTTTATGAGAGTAATTTCTTGGGGATTTTCTTCTTTGTTTCAATTTATAAGAGAGTTAAATAAGGTAGGTAAAGATCCATATGAATATCATAGTAGGATTCAAGAGCATGGGATCATGCATTGAGTGGTAAATCCAATGAAACTATCTCAAAGGATGAGTAACTCTAGTTCAATAATAAAGAAAATGAAGTGATGAAATTTGTGTATCAAAATATTATGTTGAATTAAATAAGGATAAAAGGGTAGAGGATGTTTAATAATTATATAGTAAGAGGATAGCTAAGAAGACTATGCAAAGAAGAAGGTTTATGAGCCTAGTGAACCAAGAAAGTGATCAACTGTGTCAAAGAAAAGAAAAGTACCTGAAATAAGAAATAAAGGTTAAAGTCAAACAAAGGCATTAGAGTAAGATATTTGAGCTAGTGTAAGGAACATGGAGGTTTAAGGCACAGGGTCTACATAAATCTTCCATTAAATCCACCTTTCTAATATTATCCAACCTACAATTATTAATTACATTGATCAGATCAATCTAGTAAGTCAAGATACATTACCTCCAATCAATCCTATTTAAAATAATAATTAAATACCTATCATAAACAATTAAATTTATACCAATGATATTTCTTCTCCCACTATTTCAATATCATATTCCATCAAACAATCTCATACCTCTACTCCTAAAATTACCTTAGATGCATAAGGTATAATTATTTGACAAATACATTATAAATTTGATAATCATGGAAACCAAATTTTGGATCATGAAGGGGATGTTATATATTATGGATCCTTCTGCACACTACCTACTGATGAATACATATTAGAACTAATACTTTATCATTATCCATAACTCCCAATAAAACATTATAATATTGGTCACTTTGAGAAAAAGGCTCCTTATTTCCATAATTTCATTACAAGTATTAATCCCAAGACACATCTCATTTTCTCACTTCCTCCTACTCCCTATCATTTACAATATATTACTATTATACTTATTGATGAAATGGTGCTAATTAATTAAAAAATGAGTGCTATCCCTTGACTTATTCTTGTCTCCAAAGAATTTTATCCTACACAACATGATAATTTTTGTTTATTTTTTGATAAACATCATGAAACTTTCACATAGTTATATGAAGATATACCTATCATTAAACTTGGTATTATGGTCCATAATAACATTACTTATCATGTTGTGAATCCTATGTTTTAAAAGAAATATAAATTTACTCTTGAGATTTATATTTGAAGGCATAAACAAATAATTAAGCTATTAGACAGTAATTTCATCAAAATTTTAGATTATTCTAAATGGGTGATAAAAATTGTTCCCATATACAATAAAGTCACCATGGTTATTCATGTTTGTATAAAATTTCATAATCTTAAATTAGCGTGTCTCAAAGATAACTTTCCTTCACCATAAATTGAATCTAAAATTGTATATGAAATGTTATCTCTCATGGATTATTTTTAGGATACGATCAAATTCATATCACTCTTAAAAATCAACATAAAACCACCTTCACCATAGAATGGGGCACCTATTATTATGCTAAAATGCATTTTTTTCTTTAAAATGTTAGTAACCCTTATCAATGTATCAATGACCCATATATTTCATGATCTCATACATAAAATAGTATAAACCTATGTAGATGAGCTTATCTATAAATCCAAGCATCATTAAAATCATCTTCATGATTTTGCTATCATTTTTCATCATCTCATTAAATACAAAGTTAAACTCAATCTTTATAAACATGTGTTTTGTGTCACCTTTGGTAAACTCTTAGGTTTTATAGTATCTCTCAATTTAATTGATATCAATCCATATAAAATTAATTTTATCATCAACATACATATTCTTCATTCTATTATAGACATATGAACATGCGTTGGTAAACCTGGGGAGTTATGAAAATACATTCTTGAGATGGTTAAAAATATTTATTTAGTTAAGTCCCTTATTAATAAAGGTATAACTCTAGAATATACTAATTCATCTAAATAATCATTCAACAACATGAAATAATCATTGCTACATCATCCCACTCTATGGCCTTCTTCCAATGATCGACTTCTCATCTTGTACACTTCCTGTACCCACACATTTTTTGGGGTAATACTTTCCCAACAAGATAATATAGGATGTGAATATGCCACATATTATATTATGCTAATATACAATGTAAATTGAGTTATAAGAGTGTTATTTGAGACCACCCATCCCTAACATAGACCTAGACATATTTTAGGGCCTATTTAGACACTTATCCATCTATTGTTTGGGTCTTACACATCCCAAAACATCTCAAAATTAGTATTATACCCTTAGACATCCAAGACCATAGTGATTTAAGTTATACCACCTAGACATTAATTTCATAATTGGACACTAAATTCACCCCCTTGCTAGTGTCCTAGTTTGGCTCTATTGTCCTTTATCCTCTTTTTAGCCAAATATCTTTTCAATCCTAAAAACACTTAAGGTCAGCCTAGACCTATTTCAAACCCAACACAAACACTGGATCAGTATAAATACATGACTTTAATCCCTCTATCCACTGGATGGAAATCAAATGAAAATACACACAAACAAGCTCAAATCAAGTTGTGCACAATCAAGGTTATGTTAGTGCCCAAACCTACTTAAATAATTTGTGCCATTTTTCATGAAGAATAAATGGTTGAAGGTTTTAATTTTTACCCCTTAAAGGAGATCCATAGAAATTTTCATCTAGATCATAAAAATCCACTTTTGTGACTTATTTTTTAAGACCCTATAATCTTGGTTTCAAATAAAATTTAACGTTTTCATGTCTTATAACGAGTTTTAGTTGTAGCTTCTGTTGACACAGTGGATTGCACCCATGGGAAAGAGGCCGAGCTCCCGCCTTCCACACGCAACAATGGAAACTCCCCTCTCACCTGTAGGACCGGTGAAGTTGGAGGGGAGAGTCTCTAGATAAGGTCTAGCTCCCTTTGATGCATCATGTTCATTCCAGTAAGTGCTAACACACACACACACACACACACACACACACACACACAGATATAATGGGGGGGGTGAAAAGGGAGAAAGATTACGGGAAAAAAAACTACTCTAAAGAGGTGATAAACCAAAATAAAGTGACCTTCTCATGTTCACACTTAAATTAGACAAACACACACATACACTTTAGAATTGGCAGAAGGACTAGGCTACAAGAAACATGGTAGGGAGGCTCTAATGGAAAATACAAAAAATAGAGATCACCAAAGGTGCTGTGAGATGCACACTTATGTAGTAATTTCTTCTACTTCTACACTTCCAAATATAACTCACCTTGTCAACTGCAGAAATGGCACCTTATAGAAAATAGGTATGTTGGTGTCGAACCCGTGCAAGCATCAAGAAAGAATGACTAAACACAAACTAACACTCGAGACATACTTATAAATATCTATCCAGGATAGAGGTAAAATTGCATTTATTGATTGAGGTGAAAATTTGCTAGGGCTACACCTTACAAATGTGGAAGATGATTTCTCCAAAGACAAGTCTCCAATATATAGAAGAAGAAAGGAGGCCTTTTGGCACCCCTTTTACAAGTAACCCCAAGGTAGGCACTATGCCAACCACTAAAATAACTTCTTGAATTGACACCTTCCTACGGTACTTGGATCACTTTATCTGCTTCTATGTGATGGCCATTCTGCTGTCAGGAATTGAATTTATGAGTTGTGTCATTTTCCTGCTCTACAATGCATATTGAATAAAACCAATCACATCGACCACTATCATGTCTCCTTGATGATTGTAAGGCATGCACTGTGTCAACCACTGAGATAACTTCCTAACACCTCCCTACATTACTTGGATTGCTTCATCTGCTCATAAATGTGAAATAAAGGAAATGGGTCACATGGTTGGTCATTCACACCTTCTAATGGTCAACTTGCAAGCACTGTATCACCTATTGGAGTAATTTTTGGAGTCGACACCTCCCTTCACCAATTAATCTATCTACTTGCTCCTACACTTGGTACTTTTGTCTTTTTCCTATATAGTCTCTTCTAGCTCCTTCAGCCCTCGGGGGCATTCTTTTAGTGGGTCACTACATTTTTGGGCTTCCTTTCATGGTTGGCGTCATTTTAGTTTGAAAGCAAATGGCTATTTCACTGTGTTAACTTTGACATTCATGCGGCCATCATCGTCCTTGGCTATTTCCTTTGGGTTTTCCTGCTTAGCACCTTCCCTACAATTTTTCTTTAGACAAAGGCCAAAAAGAGCCTTGTAAACCCCAACACTTTCTGCATTGATTTCTCATCTACCAAGGATTTCACCTGCTGAGTCCGTAGAAACTTCTGGACTTGTACAAAACCAAAAAATGAAAATGGCCTTAAACAACAGTGAGAAAAGTTGACCGATTTTTTGCCCTGTTGGGCAAAATGCTCAATAGATTGGTGCCTCCTAGGGGAATCATGCCTACCATGCTTAGAAGCTAGTCGACTTAAAAATCCATTGGGCACGGGGTCAGATTGTAACTTGAAGATCAAAAATAGCTCTGATAAATCTAGAACCAATCACACAAATTCACCTCAAAGGGAAAAGAAAAAACACACACAAAGCTAAGAAACTACTTGTGCAAATAGCACTTAGGGGAAACAGGGAAAGAAAACTAAAAGCAACCTACTGTATATAGTTAACCAAGTACTTTTGATTCCCTCCTAGATCAAAGGGAAAGCTTCTAACATCTCTTTCATTTGACACATCCAGTATTGATAATGGATCCCACAAGGAAATATTTATGTGTAGTGCCTTCACCTGGTTTGCCATATTGATCTGAGGATCGCTCCCTTCCATATTTTCTTTGGGGCCACTTGCAACCTTCTAAGGCATAGTTTGGGAAGCTAAATTTATGACTAGCAACCTAAAATTTGGGAAATCTTAGTTCACCTGTGGTGGAAGAGATGGTGTGGACGTTTGAACAGCTACTTGAGTTTCTTCTATAGCTCTCTCTTTGGATCTTGTGTTGGCTACAACACAGTCAACCTGATTATTTGTAGCACCCACATAATTGATTGCACAAAACTCACATTCCAGATGGTTCATAATAGTAGAGCCAAGCTGAATCTGACTGTTGCTTGTGCTGGGTTGCATTAGAGCCTCAAAGACCTGGGAATGAGTGGTTGCATGATCATCTAGCACATTTGGGTAACAACCCATCATCTCATTTGTATAAATGGCTTCCTCCTGACCATATCCCATGGTTGAACAACTTGGTTGTTCCTACACCAGATTGTTCTGAATGGGCACCATGACCTTAGATGATGAAGGGAGGCTTGGGTTGTAGCTTTGGAAAGGTCTAGTCTAAACAAGCTGACCCTGTCCTTGATTGTAGTTTTGGAAAGGGGGTCTAGGGGCTTGACCATAATGTTGGTATCCCTGATTTGCTATGTTGCTTTGAGATTGTTGCCTTTTAAGAGCTGCAAGTGCATTTGACATAATCTGCAACATACTCTTAACTTCATGAAGCTCATTGGATGGAGTAGTAACTGGTTTCTCTATGCTAGGTAGAAGAGCTAATGTGGGAGCAACAACCTAAATTAGAGGTAGCATTTCTAGGAAAAGTGGCATGTGGGGTCTAGGGGCTATTTTCCTAGCCTATATTAAGCAATTTTTTGGCTGTTATGGCTATGTCATAGGCAGGAGGCAACACATGCCCTCCCATGGACTATATCATTATTGTAACATCACTATTTAATGCCTTCAAATAATATAGGAAAGCATAGTTAGCAGTTGGTCTTACCAGAATGGGGATTATATGCCAAGTCATCTAAAACTGCATGTTGAAATCATGCATATATTCATGTGGGGCTCTCTTTATGGTCATCAGCTGCTCAATAAGTGAGAGGTCATCACTCTTTTCTCCAAAATAGTCTATCAATTGAGTACCCAATTCATTCCAAGAATGGATTGAATTTGCAGGCAAAGTCCTATACCAGTCAAGAGCTTTGCCCTTGAAAGATAATGCCAACAATCAGATTGCAATATTCTCCTCAGTGACACTATGAATATTGTAGAGGTTAGCAATATTTTTGATGTGTTCAATAGCTGTAATGGGCCCCTCTCCATTAAAGGGAGGCACACTTTTGAGGACCACTCCTGGAATTGGGTCATAACGCTAGAGGTTCAAGGGACTCTAACCATGAAAGCTCACAAAGGGTAATGCCATAGCTATAAGGGGATTCAAATGGGGTACTTCTCCTGTGAAGGAAGCACCTGTAGCTAGACTAGAAAGATGGCTCACTAAATAAGGATGAGTCCCTTTGAAGCTCAGTCACTTTGCTGAGTTGAGAGGTAATTCAATAATTTCAAAAGGGACACCCTTATTAGTGGATCATGTGGTGACTTTAGGCATCGAAAGTCAGACTGGTCTTTGATTGGAAAACTAAAGCTCTTACCAGTGGAGTCACCAAATGCTAAAAATATTTGATTTTCTATAACAGGACCATCATCAATCCTAAAACCTTACTGAGTGTAAGACTATGTCCCATCAGGCATGCCAGAAACTATTGATGCAGTTGATTACACCCGTGGACAGGAGGTCAAGCTCCTACCTTCCACACGTAATAATGGAAACTCCCCTCTCACCTATGGGACTGGCGAAGCTGGAGGGGAGAGTCTCTAGATAAGGGCTAGCTCCCTTTGATGTATCATGTTCGTTCCAGTAAGTGCTAACACACACACACATATATATAGATATAATGGGGGGTGAAAAGGGAGAAAGATTATAGGAAAATAAACTACTCTAAAGAGGTGATACACCAAAATAAAGTGACCTTCTCACGTTCACACTTAAATAATACAAACACACACATACACTTCAGACTTAGCATAAGGACCAGGCTACAAGAAACATGGCACGGAGGCTCTAATGGAAAATACAAAAAATAGGGTGTTGTGAGATGCACACTTATGTAGTAATTTCTTCTGCTTCTACACTTCCAAATATAGCTCACCTTGTTAGCTACATAAATGGCACCTTGTAGACAATAGGTATGTTGGTGTCAAACCTATGCAAGCATCAAGAAACAATGACTAAACACAAACTAACACTCAAGACATAGTCAAAAATATCTATCCAAGATACAGGTAAAATTGCATATATTGATTTAGGTTAAAATTTGCCAGGGCTACGCCTTATAAATGTGGAAAATGATTTCTCCAAAGACAAGTCTCCAATATATAGAAGAAGAAAGGAGGCCTTTTGGCACCCCTTTTACAAGTGACCCCAAGGTAGGCACTGTGTCAACCACTAAAATAACTTCCTGAATCGACACCTTCCTTCATTACTTGGATCACTTCATCTACTTCTACGTGATGGCCATTCTATTGTCAGGAATTGAATTTATGAGTTGTGCCATTTTCCTACTCTGTAGTGCATATTGAATAAAACTAGTCGCATTGACCACTATCGTGCCTCCTTAATGATTACATGGCAGGCATTGTGTCAACCACTGAGATAACTTCCTGACACCTCCCTACATTACTTAGATTGCTTCATCTACTCATAAATGTGAAATAAAGGAAATGGGTCACATGGTTGGTTATTCATGCCTTTTAATGGTCAACTTACAGGCACTGTATCACCTACTGGAGTAATTTATAGAATCGATGCCTCCCTTCTCCACTTAATCTATATGCTTGCTCCTACACCTGGCACTTTTGTCTTTTTCCTATCTTGTCTCTTCTGGCTCCTTCAACCCTCGGGGGCATTCTTCTAGCAGGTCACTGCATTTCTAGGCTTCCTTTCATGGTTGGCATCCTTTTAGTTTGAAATCAAATGGCTATTTCACTGTGTTAACTTTAACGTTCATGTGGCCATCATCATCCTTGGCTATTTCCTTCGCGTTTCCCTACTTAGCACCTTCCCTACAATTTTTCTTCAGACGAAGGCCAAAAAGAGCCCTGTCAACCCCAGCACTTTCTAAATTGATTTCTCATCTGCCAAGGATTTCACCTTCTGAGTCCGTAGAAACTTTTGGACTTGTGTAAAATCAAAAAAATGAAAATGGCCTTAAACAGCAGGGGGAGAAGTTGACCAATTTTTTGCCCTGTTGGGCAAAATGGTCAACAAGTTCCATGGTAAAAATTTAGCTAGGATGAATATAAAATGACTAAGTATTTTTAAAATACTAAGTCAAAGATCCCACATGGAGGTCAAAGGTTTATAATGGTAGAAATCCATGGTATAGATGTATTATAACATTGTAAGTTTCATCTTGTAATTTGCATTTTACAAACAAATGTTCGATGCCTACTGAAGTCAAATGAAAGGTCCACAATCAAAGGGAGTGTTGGAAGTTTTCTTAGCAAATGCAACTTTGAATTTTTGAAAATTTTAAATTCAATTTGAGGTTCTAAGGTTGGTGATAAAATTATAATGCTATAACGTCAAAATAGAAACTTCAATTTACATAATATAAAAGGCATATGAAAGTCCACCAAGGTTTTAAAAAGAATTAGAGATTCTGGTGGGTATTAAAACAACCATTTACAATTTTAATTATAATATATTTTAAAAATCCTATGCTAATGATATTCCTTAGGTTAAATTTCCATGTGACACCAATGGTAAAATTAGCCATGTAAATGTTTCTAAAACCCATGCAAAATTTTTAAGGGTCCACACTCAAAAGTATGATCCAAAGTCTACATGGAGAGTCAATGAGTCAACGTAGGTTTTCAAAATGCATGGGGGTTGGTGGAAATTTTAAATAAAAAAATAACATTTCATATTTGTAATATTTTAAATTTCAAGCCAATATCCCAAGCCTGATGATGGAAGTTTGAAACTCAAAAACAAATGAAGACCCACATAGGGGTTGGTGAAAATACATGATGGAGGTACAAGTTACATTTTCAATTATAAATTATAATTTTTATTCTAATGTTCACCACCTATCGATGAATGTAGGGAAGAAAGTCAGTAGAGGCAACATCATCATGAAAATCCATGAAAATGTGAGTGGTAAAAACAACATCAAAAAGCATGTTTTTACTTTCAAATTCTAATATGTAGTCCCAACCCCAAAACCTATAGGTCAACACGAATGTGAATATTAGAATAAGTTTTGGGAAAATTTACAATACCAAAATGTAAAATATAAAATTGTAAATTATAATATATAGATGAGGATCCCAAGCCCATGGTTGTACAAAGTGAGCAGAGGTTTAAAATTTCTATTGGAGGCAAAAGGAGAAAGGCACATGATATCAGTAGATTAAATAATGACATGAAATCCATAAGGTAATGGTGCCATATATCTCAAGTTGTGGAAAAATGTCTTTGCAACATTGTATTCTGCAATTATTAAGAAATTATTAAACTTCTATTAGATTTGTTCTACTCTTGTACTTAATCTAATCCATCTCGATGTTCAACATCAAAACAAACATGTAAGATTCTCTTGAATTTTAGGTCTTACTCAAATTTCAAGTCTAGATTAAGACAAATTAAAACTTCCATGGTATTTCTCAAAGGGTCTATTTTAGATTGTTTTATTCCTTTAGCTTATTGATAGGGAGGTTCATAGTAGGGATATTCACCATAGCTATTCATATCAACCTCATAGGTCAAAGGAAACACAATAAATGATCAAAATATTCAATAAAAGATATATGGACTGCTTACAAATAGAATATTTCATTTGAAGTCACTAGGGGTGCTATCTTGCTTGCTTCCAAAATTTGATTCGAGTAAAGACACACTAAAAATATTTCCACTCTCTTTGACCTTGGTCCCATCGAGCATTCCATAACTTTTGTCACCAAATATTTCACCCTAGAGGAGGGTGTTCAAGCCTCCTCCATATTTTAGAAACATGGGAATACTTACAGGTATGTGGGTTTACCTATAGTAGAATTAGACATATAGGTTTAAGGGTTAACTTCCTGAATATACCTTGAAATGTTTATCACCTAATTAACTAGTTGCTTGTGGTAAAAGAGATATAAGTTTTCATGAAATGAAACTAATTTAAGGGGGTGATACAACAAGATTATTTCCACAATACCATCATAATTATATCACAATGAAACAAGACCTACAAACCAACTTCCAAGTCCTTTGGAGTTCTAACATAAGTGTTTCAACATAGAGGTGATATGCATGAGACAACACAAGGTAAGTGAACCAAAGGGTATATTGGAAACTTTAATAAAAAAATTATACTTTAAAGGAGCCTAACACACTAACTAAACTCTATATGACCTATCAGAATAAGAACTCTTGCATAATGATAAGAGTATAAGGAGAAACAAGGATAAAATATTATCACTTAACATCACCATACACCACTTTGCACACTTAGACAAATGTTTATGAACTAAAAAATAGAATTTCATTTATTGTTAAAAATAAAATTATAATGTCAAAACCAATAGGTATTTACCATACATGGTGTGGTATAATTTTAGAAGAGCCAAAATAGCTACTACTTATAGAATTGGAGAGAGGAATGAGAAGAATAAAGTCCAAGAGTCGTTAGGACATGTGTCAAGCTAATAAAAGTAGTTAAACATGTAGGATAATGAACTGAGATATATACCATGCAAGGTATCATAGGACAAATATCCTTCAAAAGCATGAAACTCCTGAAATGTGGTGTAAGACTCCTTATTTGCATGCCTAGAAACTATCTTCATCATTTGGCCTCCTTGGAACACTCCACAATAAACAAGGGATATATTTGATGATTTAACTAAGAGGAAGGGGTTATATACATTATCCAACATGCATTGGAGGTGTCCCTAATCATCAGGATTCTTCTAGACATTAGTTATCACTGCTTGTAGTGTAAAAAACTCCTCTTTCACTCACCTGGCACACTTGGCACGAAAGTTTACTTCAGTATTACAAAAAAATATACCTCATGGCCTTATATTCCTTAAATAGATCATAAAAGGCCTCCCTCTTAAATCTTTAACCTTCTCACTTACTTGTTCACTAAGCCAATTTAGACTGGCTGAGATGAAGGCACTTCTAAAGGCACTTGTGAGATTTTATAATGAATAAAATAGAAATGAGGGGTTATATCTAGTACCAAACTATCTCCCAAAGTTACTTTCATACTTTGAATCTCCCTTGAACCTATAAAACACTAAAACATAATAAAATAAACTAGTTTTGTACCATGTCCATACAAGTAGGGTATAATCTAAATGGGTGGGGAGGAGCCCTGAAGAGTCCTATACAAAGTTCAATCATTTCCAAGCCATTATATGCCTCCTAAATTCCTCTCCTTATTCATTTTCCCAATCAGGTCCTTATCAAGGGTTTTGGAGGGTTTAGAGTACTTTTGACCCTTAAGGTTTGTTCATAAAGGTTTGACATTGAAACACTAAGAAAATTCCCCAAATTCCTTGCTCAAGACCTTATTCAACATCCAACAAATCCTAAAACTCCCATGCCAATTATCCACGTAGGTATTAGCTCTCAAAGTTTCCCTCTCAAGCTTTTCATTCCATTCTATGTAAGCTTGAGTTGGTCTAAGCCAAGAAATGGCTTACCTATCATTTCTTATGCATTCTAAAATATTTAACACAACTTATATCTCCCTATAAACATGTTTCAATGAATTATAATGTTCATATAATTCTAGTAGTGATGTTTGGACCCTATTAGGAACTAAGCCTAATCAAGACCTAATAGGTTTGTCTACATGCTTATGGGTTTAGGACACTCTAAAAAGTATCTCACCTTTGTGAAGCCTTATACATGTTATTTCATTCCTTATAAAACTTTATACACCTCCATGAAATGTTTCATCAACACCTAGCTTGTCTTCTCATCATATTTATGAGCATCCTATAGGTTTACACCCTTAAGGAGTTCCCTCTATCTAAGACAAAATAGAGGGAACTTACCCTATTGTCTGATCAAATATAAACATTTACACATAGAATCCACACAAATAGAATAAATTCCTCATCATATTTATGATCATCCTACAGGTTTACACCCTTAGGGAGTACCCTCTATCTGAGACAAAATAAAGGGAACTTCCCCTATTGTCTGATCAAATATGAATATATGAAGAATTTATTCTATTTGTGTGGATTCTATGTGTAAATATTTAGATTTTGATCACATTAATAGCTCATCCAAACATCATAAAACCCTTAAGGTAGTTTGTGAGAAGGTTGATTATGTAGGCTTTAGATGTGTGACTATAGGTTTCATTGATAGAATATATCCTTCCCCTATTTCCATAATATTGGGGTATATTTAGGTTGTCATCATCATACTTAAGGTGTCCCTCTCCTATATTATTATCATCAAACCTTTATCCAAAATTCTATTGGTCACTCTCACTTTGACTGGTCTTAACACAAGTACTAACTAAATGTGACTATGTTTTGAGTTTCACCATGCCTATAAGTGAACTTTACATCTTGGAACCTTGTATACAATGCTCTACATATACTTTTGAATTTATTACTATAATTATACAGTCATATAGATCACTTCACTTCACATCCATGTTAATCCAACATCTAGGCCAGTATACTCTAGCTCTCTATTAAACTACAGTCAATTATAGTTGACCACTTTTTGATTAACAAGGGTGTTGTAAATGTGTTTCAATCATTAAAACCTTGTTTCTAACCCCATAGATTCATGTGAGTTATTAGGACCAATTCAAATGGAATTTTTTTGTATATATAGGTTCTCATCTTCCAAGGTTTGCCTTATGAGCTTATGAATACTTATAGTCAGGCTATAGGTGTGATTTTGAGTGTAGGACCCACTTGAGTGGTAGCGTATGTCATGACCTTAGACTAAATTTTTTTTTGAGGCTCTTTGGATCCTTGGAGTGACTATAAACACATCAATACTACTTAACATGGATGAATGCTCTTATATTTAAATCTTGAGATGTGAAGGTCATTTGAAAGTTTAAATCGTATAGAAGACATTAAAAAAATGTAGTGAAAAAATATCAAAATTGAAAGCCTCTAAACATCATGCTCCTTTAGTCACACATACATTCTCTTTTGCAAGTTTATACACCTAGGATATGGATACAAGATAAATTCACTTGGATTCATTAAAACTCCTTACAACACTACTATATGGCATCACCAAAAGTGCCTAGGGCTCTATTTTGGATCTTTTAGGGAACTTATCCTTGAATTTTAGCTCTCTTTTATTGAAGTGAATTCTCACTCTTTCCTACCAATCCAATTTTTTTACCATTAGTATCCCATAGTTTAGTGAGATACCAATCCCCCAAGGATCTACTTCCCCTATCTGGCTGAGCACCCACAAAAACTAGACCTTTTGAAAGATCTATCTTGCAAGGAAGAACTAACCTCTTAGGCAACCAATAACCCACTTATATACCTAAATAGATCACATTCAACACCTATTTATAATCTTTAACTGATGACGATAATTTTATCTTCACCTTTAATCTCTCTCAAGCTGCCTCTAGGGCTAACCTACTCAAACTGCCTCTTCTAGGCTCATTAGGTCCAATGATCTATGTGTGGTAATTCATAAACTATATTAGACAAGCATTATTAATACTCTTCACACTTTAATTTTCCTATATAACCTATACCTTCTCTTTCAAATGTTTTCTTCTTTGCTTGAATCCACTCTCTCAACACATTCACATCAAGTCAAGAAACCATTGCCTTGGTCTCCACTCTTTATAGAGTATTCATGAATATTAACTTCTAGGTTATCCAAAATACTTGACTTAACCCTTAATACATATATCATGCTAATACATATCTCAAATCCATTCTCACAAGTCATACATAACATCTATTGATCACACTTAAGCAACTACACCATTCAATTAGGCCTTAGTAGCCCTTATAGGTCTCATAAAGACCTATTAACCCTTTTAGCACTTCATTAAGAAAAATAAGAACATAATATTACTTTCAAATACATGAGTCCACTTTATATGAATCTAAGACATCTTCAGGTGAAAACTCACACCAAAACACTCTTCTGTTAAAGAACAATTTACTTAAACAATATTTTGTACATAGAAACGCCATGAATGAACAAATAGTCAACTTTGAAGCTCCATAAATTTGACTATACATACATTCAAACCTTATAACTAGGTTATATAGAAGTTCCTTGAAGTCCTCTATAACTTTTATTTTGACTCCATCATCAAATTCTACTTGGATCAAATGTTATAGCTCAAATACTAAGCATTGGTTTTCCCTGACAAATTTGAATATTTAAATCCCAACGATGACTGTGCAAATGTCAAACATTGGAAACTTTTACCTCATTGCATTTTCTCTAGAAAAATTGAACAAATATATATTTTTGATATCCTTATAATTATCCTGGTCTTTATCTTTTAATATTCACCATTGATCTTAGATATGCACTCCCATAATTGTGCCACTTGGAATCTCTATGTGCCTTCTATGCACATTGACTATTTAGCTCAATGTGCTTTATTTATCTCCATCTATATGAACACTCATGTGCTGTTGATCTTCTATCAACTTAACAAGAATGAGACACATGTTATCAATGCATGAAATCTCATGATCATTGACTTATTGACTTTGTTCTCCTTGTTGATCACTATATAACAAGTTAACACACTCCACTAGATCCTTATCATATCAAATAAATTTCTCACTGTTACATCTTTGATATTATTAACACTCATCATAGATCTTCAATATCACAAATTTCACTATGGGAAATTAGAAAATTATGTCTGAGAAGCCAACTTTACACCTTAATAACTTTTGATACGCTCCATGTCCAGACCTAAAATTTGAACTATATGATCTCCTAACATAGGAGAATCCATCCATGTATCAAAATACTCCTAAAACTCTCACATGTGTGAAATATAACTTCATCAATCTATTCACTCAGCTTTAACTATCAAGATGACTACTTGAGTATAGACATTAAAATGACTATTTTGATGTATTATGTTCACTTTCATAACAAATCTATTAATTTATAACATCCCATAGGGTATCTATAACATGTCTATATCATAAATATCATCCATCAATTTCCTATCCAATTCAAACACTAAAGAACCATGTAGGAACATGAAAGCACATTTGAAGCATACATTGTCATTTTCATTCTATCACACATGACACTTGATCAACATCCTTGGTCACATTGGAGACATCATTGACAACTCTCAAATAATATCCCCTTTTGTAATTGATTTCAACACCAATACAAATCACTTTCTCCACCTTTGACATAATGACAAAGTGGGCTCAACTCGTGATCCTACAAACCTAAAAAGACTTCAAAGACTAATAATAGGAAAGGATCACCACTTACAAATGATAAAAACTCCCCCTAACATTGTGTAAACCTCTTATTTATATTTATTTTCTCAAACATGCTCCATGAATATACTCTTCTTTGATCATGCAAAGCTTCTATGAAGACAAAACATACATGAATATCAGAAACTACATGAACTTAACTTGAAAACATTAAGAGGAACTCCCCCTAAGTCACTTGAGTTTAGGCACCCTTTGAACACCTTCAGACCCTCTTCAATCATGATGAAACAACACACTTTCCTTTATACCTTCTCACTTTAGGCTACCTCCATGATTACCAACATATGAACAAGCCAATATTTAAATAGGAAGGATGCACAAAAATAACTAACTCATTCAAGAATAACCATACCTTTTTCTTTTAGATAAAATGATCAAAGTCCACTCTTTTCTTTACTATCCTTTCCTAGAAGCCTATTAACCCTACATGAACCTTGAAACATCCATATATTTATGTGTATGCTCCTTCAATTATTAAAATTGCATATCTAAAGTACACTTATGTGCTCCCTCATTCATGCCAAAAATCATCTTCCAACTCTACTTTTGTACCATAGCTCCTTCACAAACCTACTAGCCAATTAGCCCTCCATTTGCACAAATCCTAATCCATGGAAGACACCACACTTTTAGATAACTTTGAAACACTTTATAACAACCCACTTTTACATTTCAATATATCAAGTAGCCTCATACCTCAACTCCCTTAAGAAATAAACTAACCAACATGGGAAAAAATACTAGATTTTCAAATGAAAATCACTCAACTCACTGTCTTCCAAAAAACATAAAAAATTGATAATTATCTCACATGTAGATGTTAATAAAACATACTTCTAGACCAAATTTTGAGGTCAGACACCTTAGATAACCCATCATCTATGTTTTAACTTACTTGTCCTTAAGCCAAAACTAGGAAAACTAAGAGCACTCAAAAAGCTTCAAATTGCACATAAAATATCTTAAAACATAAAAACACATGTATCACACATAAATGGAGTCAACACACCTTTCTATGCAATAAAAAAACTTGAAAACTCATCATCCTTGATCAGACACCTAGAAACTTCTATTCCCTACTTGCAAACCTTGCATACATAGCGTCATTCTTCCCCATATGACCAAATAGACCATCCTTCAAAGATTTGATAAAATTTTTGATTTAGGATCGTTATCCTTAAATATATGTTTTGAATCATTCCATCACAACACTTTGGATCAGATTCATAAAACTTAATCTCTCCCCCTTAGCCAAGCATATTTTTAAAATATATTTCTTGTCTTGCAACATCAATCAAATAACAATTGTTATCCACCATTCTTCATCTTGCTTGTAAAGTGTCTCCTTGAAGCCTAGATAAAGACACCATTAGCCAAAATGTTATTTAATAATGTGAAACTAGGAGTTTCCTACAACTCCTCACATTCCTTCTCCTCCTTAGTCATCAATATTGGTAGTTCTTCTACTTCTTCTTAGGCTTAAGAGAATCAACATGCTCATCCACTACAATGTTCTCCTTTTATTTTAAGAATTAATTGACAATACATTAATACAAAAAATTTCATGACATACCTTTTAATATGAAGAAAGAACCACATCATTGGGTATTGACAACTAATGTTATTTTCATGAAACTTAGTCGATAATAGTAGGATGTTTACTTGTATCCATACACACCTTAAAACTAGCCTCAACTATCACCTTGATATTTTATTTGAGCTTGAATTAAACTAAAATTTTCTTCTCTTTTTCTATCTAGATAGATGACACATTCTCTTGTCTTTCTTGAACCTTCTTCATATCTGATTCCTCTTTTGCTTTAATAAGCAGTCCACCTTGATCTTTCATCTCAACTGAATTAGTTTTCTTGGTTTTTACTTCCTTAGGTTTCCATACCAAGGATTGACCTTCTTGAGCACTCTAGGATATCCATGCTCCTTATTATTACCTGAGAGATTGTTTTTATAATATATTTTAATATGACCAACTTACTGACAACATAAAAAAATAACATCATTCATACCTTCTACTTAATGAATATTATGAATCTCTTCAAACATACCATCTTATGTCTTAGATTTATTATGCTCAATATTGACTGTCTTAGGTATCCATACTTAGGTTAGTCCATTTCCATGAATTCTAGGGCATAATCTAACAATATGTCCCATGTCATGAGCAGACTACATTATCCATAACTCTAGCTGACCATCTACTCTTCCTTCTATAATTTCTTTCCTTATGACCAAACCTGTGACAAGCATAATAATGAGCAATAAAATATCTTTCATACCTCATGGCATTTGTCTACTTGATGCATATTTTTTTTGTTGATCTTGGTGCTTAAATCCTTCTTGTCTTGAGGTAACCTCTCTTTCTCTTTCCCAGACTTTTTTACCTTGACAACAAATTGCTCATGTTCATCCTTCAATGAATCTAGTTTGGTCTTCATTTAAAATCTCTCATCCTCTTTAGCTCTCATAGTTTAATTTGTATCCTCTAACTAAATTATGAGAACTTGTATAGTCTCCTTATCCCTCTTAACTTCTTTAGCAATGTCATCCTTCAATATACATGTTTTCTCTTCAATAATCTTTATAGAATCAAGATTGGATTTTAACTCATCATGCTCACCTTACTTTGAACTCAACTTGCCATTTGTCTCTTCTAACTAATTTTTGAGATGTTTGCATTCTTCCTCTTTAGAATTTAGATTTGTCTTTCTAACCCTTAATTGATCCTCAAGAATGTTGATATTCTCTTTATCAATTTTTGATCTTGATCTTAAATTCAAAGATTATAACTCCTTATTGAGATTTATGCACTCATCTTTAGTAGCTTTAGATCTTGATGCCATGATCTTCTTCTAATCATAATCGCTCAACTTACCTTTGTACTTCTCAAAAACTAACTTTTACTAATTCCACTTTTCATTACTTGATTTTAGACATGCATAAGAAACCTCTACTCGATCTTTCAAATCTTGATTTTGCTTCAAATTTTTAGCCATATTGTACCTTGGATGACCTTCAAGTGGTTAAACATGCAAACAAGGTCCTTCTCTAATAAAACTTTTTAGAGTTACAATCACTAATAGGGGAGGTGAATCAATGATGCTAGATAATCTAATTCAATTCCCAACTCTTAAACATTCAACAAACATCAACTTGATCAAAAAACATAAACATGAAATCAAATACATCCAGAGCATACATCACATGAACATACAATATATGTGGGAAACCCTCTTGGGGGATAAAACCCACTGAACCCTACAAGATAGACGACAATCCTATAATAATAAGATCTAACATTTAGACAATCACCAACTGATCAAGGAATACCCATCCCTTAGTTTAGTGAGATACCAACCCCACAAGGAGCTACTACCCCTGTCTAGCTAAGCATCCACAACAAATAGACCTTTATCAAGATTTATTTTGTAAGGAGGAATTAACCCCCTAAAAAACCAAGCACCCACTTATCTACCTAAATAGATCACCTTGAACACTTGTTTCTAGTCTTCAACTAATGATGATCACCTTTATCTGCACTCTTCACCTCTAATCTCTCTCAAGCTACCTCTTTTAGGCTCATTAGGTCCAATTACCTATGTATGCTCCTACATCAACTAGATCAGACAAGCTAATCCTCTTCACTCTCTGATGGTCATAACTAAGTTGTACCTTCTCTTTCAAAGGTTTTCTTCTTCTCTTAAATCCACTCTCTCAACACATTCACATCAAGTCAAGAAACCATTACCTTGGTCTCCACTCTTTATAGAGTCTTCATGAATATCAACTTCTAGGTCAATCAAAATATTTTATTTAACCCTTAACACATTTATCATGCTAAGACATATCTCAAATCCATTCTCATAGGTCAGCCATAGCATCTATGGGTCACACTTAAGTAGATACACCTTTCAATTAGGCCTTAGTAGCCATTATAGGTCTCATAGAGACCTATTACCCCTTTTAGCACTTCATTAATCAAATTAGGAATATAAGATCACTTTAAAATACATGATTCCATTAAATATGATCTCTAAGACATATTCAGGTGAAAAAACCCACCATAACACTATTATGTTAAATCAAAATGTACTCAAACAATATTCTATACAAAGAAACACCATGAATTAACAAATAGTAACCATTGAAGATCCATAAATTTGACTATACAAACATTTTGACCTTATAGCCAAGTTCTCTTGATACTCCTATAAGTTTTCTAAAACTTTGTTTTTACACCATCATCAAATTTCTCTTGGATCAAAAGAAATAGCTCAAATACTAAGCACTAGTTTTCCCTCACAAATTTGAATATTTAAATCCCAACAGTCACTGTGAAAATGTTAAACATCAAAGACTTTTACCTCATCTCATGCTCCTTGGAAAATTTGAACAAATATGCACTGTCAATCTCCTTAGGAGTAGCCTAGTCTTTATCTTGCAACACTCATCATTGATCTTAGATCTGCACTCCCATGATCATTCCACTTGGTAGATCTACATTCCTTCTACACACATTGACTATTTGACTTAATACACTTCATAAATATCCATCTATATGAAGACTCACATGCCATTGATCTTCTATCAACTTAACTAGATTGAGACACATGTCACCAACATGTGAAATCTTAGGATCTTTGACTTATTGACTTTGATCTCACCATCGATCACTATTTGACAAGTTAACATACTCTATTAGATCCTTATCTGATTAGATAAATTTCTCACCATTATATATTTGATCCAATTAATTCTCATTGTAGATCTTGGATATCAAAAATTTGGTTAAGTATAATAACTAAGTAAATTCTATATGAGAACCCAACTTTGCACCTTAATAACTTTTACTATGCTCCATGTCTCGACCTAAATTTTGATCCATATGATAGCCTCACATAGGGGAATGCATCCATGTATAAAAATGATCCTAAATACTTCACATGTGTGAAATATAATCTCATCAATTTGCTTACTCAACTTTATCTATCAAGATGACTACTTGAGCTTAGACATTCAAATGACTATTTTGATGCATTTTATTCACTTTCATAAGCACTCTAAGCACTCATAACATCCCATAGGGTATTTATAACATGTCCATAACATAAATATCATATGTCAACTACATATCCAGTTCAAACACTGAAGAACCATGTAGGAATAGTGAAACACATTTGAATCACACTTTTTCATTATCATTCTAGCACACATGACACCTCATCAACATCCTTTGTCACCTTGGATACATCATTGAGAAATCTCCAACAATGTAAGTGTGCATTTTAGTACACAAGGCTATCAGAATGAGTATGTTCATATTGAATTGAATATAATATTTATGGTTAGTCTTGGACACTCTCAAGATTCTCAAATGAATCCTCACAACTTTTAAGGACTTGAAACAAGTTTCAACATAGCTATTCCAACATGGCATTGTCCTGAGAGTGTTGATACAGTTGCAGTCAAGGTAATGAGTGTGAACATAAGAAATATGCATATAATATGATCATTAAATGAGTTATATAACCCTCATCAACTTTCAAATAGACATTTTTCACCATAAAGAACCTTTTTAAATTCAAATGCTCTCTTTCAATGTGATTAGCATCTATGAGGCACCTGTAGGCATGCATTAATTATGTACAACTGTGTTCAATTTTCATTAAATGTCATAGTCTATTATGTACCATTTATAGGGCTTATCTTTCTATCTCATGTTCCAAAAAGATGTCCAACACCTTGAAACCTTCCATCATAACTCCATTAATATTCTTATGACCCTTATAGGCCATGACTATAATTGAAAGTAAATAAAGAGTTGATTGTGTGTCATATTTTGACTGCAAAATTCATGATGCTAATCTTAGAGAGTAAGATTGGAAGGAGAGAGTGTCAATAAAAAATTTTAAGCATGAAACACAACACCTCTCATTTACTTAAAAAAAAATTAGAGAAAGCAACCTTATGTAAATGGTAAAACATGCTTGCAACTAGATAATGGTGACCTCATCCTACAATCTGATTTATTTGGATCATGAAACCAACTTCAAACATGAAAACCAAGATGGAAGGCATGAGATGAGGGATTTTACATCTTATATAATCAATTTTAACAATTTTGTTATATGGACCTACTCACACAAGAGGAAAACCTATAGGGTATGGGAAATAAGAAGTAGAAATGGATAGTCAACTTGTTAAGAATGGTTAATATAGTATAGGAAACCATTATTACAAATAAAAACATGAAAATAAATTATAATAAGTTTACCATCCACCACTAATATCATTTAACATGGGAGTCATCCTATTGGTCTTACCATCAAAATAACTGTTGACTAGTTTTATTTGCCCATTAAAGTGATGAAGAAGTAAAATGGTTTTTAGACATTTTTTTATAATTATAAATATGGTCAGTAATTGAAATTAATTAAATGAAGTTTAATATACATTCCAAAATATTTTTTCATGTGCCACTGCCATCCATAGGCCATATAACTTCCAAAACTCATTTTTCATATTTTTGTTGATTTCAGTTAATACTTGTAAATGTTTTGCTTTTAAAATTACATATATGATATTAAATTACATTATTCACATTTTAATGGATTTTTTAATAGTTTTAAACTTCAAGAAATTGTACCACTATCACAAATAGCCCAAATATGATCCCTATGTGACATAAAATGACTTAGGAAAGAAAATGACTATGACCAAGGCTAATTACATATTAAATCACATTAAAAGGAATATGAAACAACCTATGACATTATAATATATCCATATAAAAACAATTTACTATAGGGGTTTTACCTAATTTTACTTGTGGTCAAAATAGTCAACATTCTTCATAATTTTTGGGGGTGGTGTGCTTGTTATACCCAAGACTAGTAGCCTAATCCTATCCATTGGGCCATGGAGTCACTTATACACATGTATGACACTAAAACTACCTTTGAAACAAACCAAAACATAAGGAACAAGAATTAAAAGACACAAAATAATATACCACACACTTGTGCTTCAAGAGCACTTATGAAACACACACACACACACACACACACACACACACACACACACACACACACACACACACACACACACACACACACACACACACACACACACACACACACACACACACACACCAAACACACTAACTCAAACACACATTAACCTAAAAGAAACACTTCCTCCTAGATCAAAGCGTAATTTTGAAACCTCTCTTTCTCCATAAAATTAAGGGATGAATGAGACATATTTATTTTTTATCCTTTATTTTTATGCCTCCACCTTATTCATGGTGTTTGCCAACATCATTGGTATAATGTTCAAGGAAATCTAAGCAACTCCAACCATGTCAACCATGGAAATGAAATCTTATTTCATCCAGATAGCCTCAATTTTTTCATAGGAATCCTCAACTACAACCTATAATGGTGGTTCAACAATATATACCTTCTTAGTTTCCATTGTGATCTCATTAAGATTAGGTTCCTTTGTAGCTGCAAGCTTTTCAAGCTCATCAGGGAGTTCTACATAGTCCACCTAGTATTGGTCATTATCCTTAATGGAAAAAACTTTCTCCATATTCTCATGTACTTTTTCCTCAACTATTAAAATATCCTCAAATTATTTAAAGAGTTTTATTTTTTGTTTACAATCATCCTTATTCTCATTATCTTCTACAACCACTACTTCTTCAACTTTCTCTTCTTGATGTATGAGGTCATCAAGTAGGTCTTCCTTATGTTCTAATGAATTTGACGGTAGATCAACATGAGGCTAAAGTATGGGTTACTCTTTAAGGACCTCATCTTCTAAATTGGTCTCTTGATACTCTTTTAGGACTTCAACTTCTTGAGGAATGACTTGAATTTCACCTTCATTATTGATAGCAAACTTAGCTTCATGTTTGAGATGATCATTAACAACCTCATGATCAAGTTTATACTCCTTGGGAGAAGAATTTGAACTATTTATATGCTCAAAATCTTGGTTTATTAAATGAAACCTATGCCATAGGTCTTCCTCTTCATGACTATCATGCTCAAGCACTTATTCGTCATGGACAATAGGTATGGGGTTCTTCTCAAACACCTCTTCCTTCATATTTTCATTAAATTCTATATGGATAGATACAATATGATCTTCTATATATTTATCCTCATTCAAGAATTTAGAGTTACATTTATGTTCAACAAGGGGAGATCCCATGGTGATCTCCTCTTCATAGCTAATCATGACATCTTCTAGATTAGCTATAGCTTGGGCTTGTTCCTCTTCACTTGATTCCCTCAAAATGGGTTCCTTTTCAAGAAGGGGTGGTTTGGAAGGTTTATGGATAGGATCATGAGTTATAGGTGATAAATGAGGTGTGGAGGGATTATAAATTGGAGATGGAGTGTGAGATGTAGTAGAATGCTTGTTAATAGACTTAGGAAAGAGGACTCAATTAATAAGCTCATGGATATGTGACAATTTGGGTTGGTTAAAATTAAAACCACTTACATTAAAAAAAGTTTCACCTTGACAATAGCCTCCTTGAGGTCTTCAATAATAGCATATTCATTCTTAAGTTATTTTTATTCCCACATCCTTAGCCTACTTATTAAGAAATGATTAAACTTCTATCATATTTGTTATACTCTTGTACTAAATCTAATCCATATCTATGTTCAACATAAAAAAAAACATGTAATATTCTCTTGAATCTTAGGTCCTACTCCAATGTCAAGTCTAGATTAAGAAAAATTCAAACTTCCATGGTATTTCTCAAAGGGTTTATTTTAGATTGTTTTATTCCTTTGGCTTATAGATATGGAGGTTCATAGTAGGGATATCCACCATAGCTATTCATATCAACCACATAGATCAAAGGAAACACAATAAATGATAAAAATATTCAATAAAATATACCTGGGATGCTTAAAACTAGAATATTTCATTTGAATTTACCATTGGTGCTATCCTTCTTACTTCCAAAAGTTGATTATAGGAAAGACACACCAACAATATTTACACTCTCTTCAACCTTGGTCCCACCGAGCATTCTATACCTATTGTCACCAAATATTTCACCCTAGAGGAGGATTTTCAAGCCTCCTTTAGATTTTTGGAAATGAGAATACTTCTAAGTATGTGGGTTTACCTATAGTATAATTAGACATCTAGGTTTAAGGGTTAGCTCCATGAATATACCTTGAAATATTTATCACTTACTTAACTAGTTACTTGTGGGAAAACAGATATGATTTTACATGAATGAAACTAATCTAAGGGGGTGGTACAATAGGATTATTTCCACAGGACCATCATAATTCTATCATAATGAAAAAATACCTACAAACTAACTTCTAAGTCCTATGGGGTTCTAACATAAGTGTTTCAACATAGAGATGATATGCATGAGACAACACAAGGTAAGTGAACCAGAGGGTAGATTGAACACTCTAATAAAAATTTTACATATGAAAGGATCCTAACACATTAATTACACTTTATATTACCTATTATGATATTAACTCTTGCATAAACATGAGAGGATAAGGAGAAGCAAGGATATAAGATTATCACTTAACAACACCATACATCACTTTGAACACTTAGAAAAATGTTCATGAACTAAAAATTAGTCTTTCATTTATTTTTAAAATGCATGGTATGAGAAAAAACTAGTAGGGATTCACCATACATGGTGTGGTATTATTTTAGAAGAGCCAAAATGGTTACTACTTATATAATTAAAGATAAAAATGAGAATAATCAATTCTAAGAGTCACTAGGACATGTGTCAAGCTGATAAAAGTAATTAAGTATGTATGATAATGAATTTAGATATATACCATGTAAGGTATCATAGGACAAATTTCCATAAAAATCATGAAACTCCTAAAATGTGGTTTAGGACTCCTCATTTGTATGCCTATAAATTGTCTTCATCATTTGGCCTCCTTGGAACACTCCAAAACATACTATGGATATATTTCATGATTTAAATAAGATTTAGGGGTTATATACATGCTATAACATGAATTTTAGGTGTCCTTAATCATCAAGATTCTTTTGGACATGAGTTATCACTCCTATAATCCAAATAACTCCCCTTTCAGTCACCTTGCACACTTGGAACCAAAGTTTCCTTTAGTTTTAATAACCAATCCATATATAGGATTTTATGACACTTTTAAAGATCCCTCATGTCCTTATATTCCTCAAATAGACCTTAAAAATCCTCCCACTTAGAGATTTGACCTTCTCACTTATTTGTTCACTAAGCTAGTTTATACTAGCTAAGATGAAGGCACTTATAAAGGTACTTGTGAGATTTTATGATGCATGAAATGGACATGAGGGGTTATATCATGTCCTAAAATATCTCCAAAATTTATATTCATCCTTTTAATCTCCCTTGAACCTCCAAAACACCAAAAATAGTCAAAGAAACTAGTTGTCTGTCATGTCCATATAAGTAGGGTACAATCCAAATGGGTAGGGAGGATCATTGGAGAGGCTTCTATAACTTTAAATAATTTCCTAGGCCAATTATATTCCTCTTGTATTACTCTCCTTCATTTTCCCAATCAGGTCTTTAGCAAGGGTTTTGGAGGGTTTAGAGTACTTTTGACCCTTAAGGTTTGTTCATAAAGGTATGACATTCAAACACTAAAAAAATTCCACAAATTCCTTTATAAATACCTTATTAAATATCCCCAAACTCATTATATTCCCATACAAATTATCCATGTAGGTATGAGCCCTTAAAGTTTCCCTCTTGAGCTTTTCATTCCATTATGTGTATGCTTGAGTTAGTCTAAGCCAAGAAATGGCTTACCTATGGTTTCCTATGAATTATAAAAGATATAACACACCTTATATATCCATAAAAACATGTTCTAATGAATTATAATGTTCTTCTAGTTCTAGGAGTGAATTTTGGAACCTATTAGGTACTAGGCCTAATCAAAACCTAATAGGTCTATCTTCATGCTTATGGGTTTAAGACACTCAGACATGTCTCTCACCTCTAAAAATCCTTTTACATAATATATCATGACTTATACAACTTTATAGACCTCCATGAAATGTCTCATCAACCCCTAGCTTATCTTCTCATTATCTTTATGAGAATTCTAAAGGTTTGCACCCTTAGGAAGTGCCTTCTGTCTAAGACAAAATAGAGGGCACTTTCCTTATTGTCTCATCAAAATTGAATATATGAGGAGTTTATAATATTTTTTTGGATAATATATGAAACTTTTTATCTCTTGATCACATGAATATATCCTCAAAACATCATAAAACCCTCAAGGTAGACTATGAGAAGGTTGACTGTGTAGGCTTTAGACATGTGATTGTAGGTTTCACTGATAGAATATCTCCTTCCCATATTTCCATGTTATGGGGGTATATTAAAGTTGTTTTAATCATATTTAAGGTGTCACTCTCTTATATTCTAATCATCAAACCTTTATCCAACCTTCCATTTCTCACTCTTACTTTGACTAGTCTTACTATATGTGACTATGTTCTAAGTTTCACCATGCCTATAGGTGAACTTTACATCTTTGACCATTGTTTAAAATAATCTAAATCTAATTTTGAATTTATTACTATAATTATATAGTCATATAGATCACTTCACATCACATCCATACTAAGCCAACATCTAGGCCACTATATTCTAGCTCACTATCAAACTACAGTCAACTATAGTTGACCAATGTTGGAGTAACAGTGAGTTGACCAATGTTGGAGTAACAAGGGTGAAATAAATGTGTTTAAATCCTTACAAAACTCATTTTCTCACTATTTTCTTGATTTTAGTTAACACCTATACATGTTTTAATTATAAACTAACATATCTAATAGGGACTGACATGAGGGACATTAGAATGGAGTTTTTAACACTTGGACGCTTAGGAATACCATACCACTTTCATAAATAGCCCAATTATGACCCCTAAGTGGCATAAAATGACTTAGGAAAGAGAATTACTTAGACCAAGGCTAATAACACATTAAATCACATCAAAATGACTATAACACACCCAATGACATGCTAATAGACCCAAACATAAGTTTTATACTATAGTGGGTTGACCTATTTTGACTTGTGGTTAAAATATTCAACAATAACATAACTAATGAATGGATAATTATTAGTGGAAACTAGACTAGGCTCATCTGTAGGTAATGTTGGATATGCAGTAGGTCTAAGCAATCTGTCTAACATCTATAGAGGAAGCATACTATAAGGGTAATCATATCTATAAAAATAGTAAGTCTTATCATGGCATGATCTATGAACATACTGCTAAGAGGATATAATATAATTTTAGGTTTAATACATGAGTGTTATATCTATAAACTATGAATAGTAGTGGAAAAAATAATATTAGGTACTATATGAGAAGAAACATTAGGATAAGAACTAAAAGACAAAAAGAACAAGAAATATATCAAAGAACCTCATAATTTTTAGCATGTAAGTTGATAGTGTATGTGTGAACTATTTTATTGCTCAAGGAAGCATGGTGAATGGAAATTATAGTGTTAGTTAAAGGAATCACCATGTCATAAAAAAATTGATGATGGGATCATGGTTGAATAGAATGAGGAAGTTGAGCAATGATGTGAGGGGAGAGATCAAACATTTGATCTTTAGGATTATCTAATTTGGTTCGTCACCATCAGAGTCTAAGAGGTTAGGTGGAATATTTTATATTAATTATGGATGACCATTATAACCTCTATAAAATTTTATGGGATAATTAAATTTTTGGGACTCATGAAATGGAATGCTATGTAAGGGTTCAAGTGTGTGTGTTTTAAGGACACATTGTCCTTGGAATTGTTAAAAATTCTAAGGATTTGTGTTCCCTTGATTTATTGTATATAACACCATTGTGAGGGAATTTGACACATTGACATGCATATGAAGTAGTTATTGTCATATGATAAATCTAAGGTTAATATAGCATGATATTGTAAGAAAGTGTAAATTTAAATATCATGACTTTTACATGGATTATAATGGGAAGAATGGTAATGGGAACACCAACACACCCTAGAGGAGGCATTTGTCTATTGTCATAACCTTGGCATGTATTGTGTGTGGATTAAGGTTACATTAAGAGTATCCAAGTGTTTTAATGAAGTCAAAGGAGGAAAAAAAATTGATTGAGTGTTCATCAATTAAAGCATGATTAACTTGGTTATCACCTATTTGAATGCTAATGAATAAAGGAGGATCATCCACATGAAGTAATATCTCATCAAGAATTATAGAAGAGATAGGAAACTAAAGTGAGAGGGAAGTTTCCACTATTATATCAACATGGATGGACATATCTTCACATTTTTGTAGTATGCTATCTTTAGATCTAGATAAGGCATCTTCTTTCCCTATGAGACGATGATGAGAGGTGTTCATTTCTAATAATAATTGTATTACATGATTATGATGGTGATAATTTTTCATTACCTATAAGAAGGGAATTTGAGATGAGAGATGGGAAAGTTTATTAATAGGATCCCATTCATTATAACCCATGAGAAGATTTTTAAATAGAGGTGCATATCATTATAATAGATCCTTTAAATGGGGGTTTGGTATGTAATGAAACATATGTTGATAAGGTATGGTTGGTTGAGTTTAGTTTCAAGTAGGTTGATTTAACTTAGGCATTGTGATTGTGTGTTGAGTTATTTCTTGTGGTTGAGTAGAAGAGATAATATTTGAAAATTTAGGGATGTTGTCTTGAGGTATGAAATATAGGGAAAGAGTATAATTTATATCAATAGTATTAAAGGTATGGTCAATTTGTGTTGTTTGGGGTGGTGTTTGTATGTGTGGTGGTTCCTCATTCCCTAATTCGATGAGATGGGATGGGGAAGTGTCTTGAATAATGTAAAATATTAAAAATTTGTGATGTTTAGGTGCTGGTTTAAATCAATATAAGAAAAACATATTCTCATATTAGTCATGTTAACCACATTTTCATCATTGGTGTTAAGATATATAAGACTTTTAATGTTGTTAGTATTAAGGGTAGGTTGTTCAATGTTGTATTGATGATTAGGAAAGGTATCCTTGTAGATAGCTAAGTGAACTTTATATTTATTTAAAGCTTAAATTTTAGTTTAAGTATCATGAGATTTAAGTGCTATGTCATAATATTGTTGACATTTACATATAAGTGATTTGTGGTTAAAGTTGAGACCAAGGAGAAAATCCATGATTTGATTTATTAATTGTCTACAAGTCTCATGAGAATGGCCCCAACTTGCATGAAACCAACAAAACTTATTTGGATAATAACATGATTTCATAGGACAAGTGGGGTTAATTTCTTGTGGTAGCGGCCTTGGAAGATGATTTTGAATTTATACTAGTGACAATGGTGTGTGCATATTAATATGATTATTTTGAGAAAATGTGAGATTATGATTAGAATTATTATTAGTTGGAGGGACATGCTCCATGGTATTGCTTGAAGTAATAGTTTGGATGGTGTGTATGTAATCATAAGTGTCGATAACACCATCATTGGTTCTATATAAATTTTTATTTTTGATAAGCATGCAAGTTACCATTGTAGGTTAAGGAGGTTTAATTTGATGCATGAGGAAATCTTGTGTTTGTCTTGGTCAAGAGCTTCTTCCATATTTTTTTGAGAAAGGGTCTTAAAATGATATTATAATTTAGGGTGGAGAGTATTAGTAATAGGCATAATAATTTTTCATCCACCATATTTTTCTCAGATTTGTTAGACAAAGTTTTCCATAATTTCATGAAAACTTATGATGTTTCAGTTTCTAGTTCTCTACAATTGGTAAAATGAACTGAGCTATTTTTTAGAATATCACTAGTTTGTAATTCTTAGACAAAAGAATTGACCAAGTATTCTAAGATAGTAATGGAGTGGGTTTTTAATTGATCATATAAATCTAAATCATATCCTAAAAGCATTAGCTAGCTAGGAGTTTAGTGGCAGTGAAAGTATTACACTTAACCTAATCTTTGTAAAGGCTTCCAAATGTTTTCAAAATCAATGTGGGATCTATAGATACGCTATAATGGATGGTAGTATTGATGCCTCATATGTCAATGATATAAATTTGAGGTACTAGCGGTTCATTTTGTAAATGTTTGATAGTTTTGTTGATAAGTGGACGTTACAATATGAGGTTACCATGTGAATCCATAAGAGGAGTGGGAGGCATTATGATTTTACACTCCCCATTGAGCATGGTGAGTTTGGTTTTGGAGATGTATTAGGTCATTTTACATTTGCATCATTTTATTTAAATTATTTGAAATGTATGCATTTGGTTAAGCATTCATAATAAAAGTTGAATATTTTGAATTGCATTTTGACTATTGTACATAACATGTGATGCATTAGTATTGTGTGAGGTATTAAGAGATTGATATGAACTATGAGTGTGGTATGAGGTAGTAACATGTGTCGCACTAGTGGCATGATAATCTCTAGTAGCATAAGCATCATTAGTAGCATGCGATGCACTAGTAGCATTTGAAGCACTAGTAGCATGAGATGCACTAGTAACATGGGTATGAGTGTGGGTATTTTGAAGATCCCCACTAGAGGTTGAACCTCCCATATTTGTAAAAATAATTAGCATGGAGGTATAAGAAAACATAAAGGAAGATGGCATAGTGTGGGAAGGAAACATGATAGAGGGAAAACATGTGGATGAAAAGAAAGGTCCTACCCCAAATCCTTGGGAAAATATAGGGGAAGGTGAGTGGGGTTATCCTATATCAGGCTCCATAATGAGGCTGTAAATGGTTATAGGATCGCGTCCTCTATGTTGAGAATTTTCATGGATGAAAAAGATCATTTTAGTTATGTACTCAAGGTGACACCCATCCTCTAGTAAAAACAAGGGGTCAAGTGCCAATGAATAATAAGGAGGAGTCCCATATTTATTAGTGCACATGACAATATGGACATTACTTTGATATATGGTAGGTGCCACAATATGTGTTCAAACAAAAAATTTATAAGGGAAGTAAGATAAAAACTTGTTATAAATAATGGTAAACCAATAGGTTAATGGGTTGAACTAGTTGACACTATCTTGTAAGACTGTAGGTAGGATAGGCTACAAGATACATAGTCAAACATGTCGACTATCTATTATAGGTGATTAAACTTAGAAATTATAAAAGACATGTGGTCATAAAGGTTGAATATGTGTTAAAGACAAATAAAATAGTTAGTTTATAATATATTAGGTCAAATAGAAAAAATATGTTATATGGAAAAAAGGGAAACTATAGGAGACATAGTTGAGTGGTTCGACTGTGTTTTGGGGGTAGAGATAGTTTTTGATAGTTATGATTCTAGATGATTTAGTGTTATTTTTAAAAAACCTAAAATAAACACACATGAAAATAGGTTAAATGAATTGATCTAGTTGTGGCACACAACACAAATCTTGTAACAATGCTTGCCAATATAAGTTTTACAATACAACATACAATTATCAAAGAGAAAGTAACAAAAATAGAAATGATAATCTATGTGGTCATTCATAAATGTTTTAAATTATAATTTTTATAAATAAATGTGATAGGGAGTTGGATTTATAAATGAACTAAAAAACCAATCTAAGGATGGTTTTAGGTTGTTAATGATGAAAGGGATCTATATTGGTAACACTATTGGCTTGGTATTGGGGCCTACCCCATCACTTCATAATTTCATAGAGCTAAGGGTATCACGTGATTTGATATTCTATATCATCAACTACATATTTATAATAAACCATAAAACTTAGTCAGCTTCCCCTTTGGTGATGAAATCCAAGTAGGTAGACATTAGGTATAAATTTTTTAATGCTTTTTGATATTATGTGGTTTAGAATTGTGTGAATAAAATAATTAATGTGAGTAAATCTATAAATTAAACCTTCTTATTTAGTCTATGTGTATTACACTTAAAGAAATAAAGAAAATTAAAGATGAGTTAATTACTATAAATATAAGTTAATTACTTTACTTAAAGAGTACAAGGTCAATTCAGTGGATCAAGTATGTAAACAGTACATAATAAAATTGACTGGGTCAATTTTGTCTATTGAATAAAGGGCCAGGGAAACATAGTCAAATAAGTTGACTGAGTATTCTTAGTAAGAAACCATAATAGAAATAAATCAATCTAGTTAACTTAATTGACCCGTAGGTTTATAGTTTTATAGATTGAAAATTATTAAAAATAGGACTGAAATGGAAGAAAATAAATGATTGAGTTGGTTAGAACGAACTTGATGATTTTAGAGATGATGAATTTTTTGTTTTTGTATTGTGCCATCTAGATGAATAATCTTACCTTGATAACATAGTCAACTAGTTTGATTGAGTCTAAAAACCTATATGTAAAGTAGCAAATTGAGTCAAGCATATTGATCTAGTTACTTGTTATTGGAGATGACATGCAAAAATCAATATAGATTCGATCGAATTGAATGTGTGTCAAACTTATGCACATAATATTAGATTGAGTCAATAGATTTGATCCAATGAGGTAAAAATTAAATAAATGATAAATGATAATAAATAAAATCATGGAAGAAACTCTTTATGGGTGAGATTCACATCGGGTTCACCATAATGTATGACAAGGGAAAGTGAATCTAATCTACAAATCAATCCTAACTTGGATAACATAAATCACACTAGAATTTCTACTTGTTGGTAACTTTATAAAATTGGGAATATGAACAATATGGATCCAATAGACCTGACTATGGGTTATCTTGCCACATAATATCACTAGAGAGGGTTACAAAGCCTCTATTCGAGCAATACTACACAATAACCCTAACTAGGTCTTATGGTTTCTAACAAAGTAAATAACAAAGTAAAGTAAATATGATCTAGTGCTCACCAGTTGTGAAACAAATGGGGGATAATAAACATATCAATATACATGAAAATGATAACTCTAATCAAGTTAATGTAGAGGTAATCCTAATGTGTGGAGAGAGAAATATATACATAAGCCAACATATGAAAATATATCTAACAATAAAAGAAGAACAAGAGTTATGAATACTTACCTTGAAGATAAACCTATCAAGCCTCAATATTTATCTTTGATAATGGTGCATTTAAAGAGGTTGTTGTGATTTATAAGGATAAAAAAGATAGGTCAGATCTAGGCTACACATCTCCTATGCATCCAAGAGACTTGTTCCACAAGATGAGATTTGTCTATCCAAAAGAAGTATGAAACCCTAAGGAATGCCTCCTAAATTATGATGGTGGATAAGCATATGTAAAAATGAATTATTATATCTATCTATATATAATTAAAATGGTCAAAATAATGTGTATGTATAGCGATATCTAACCCTAAACCTTTTTGAAGATTTAGCCAACATAGCCAGCCCAGTTGACCCAATTCCTTGAAAAATAAAGTAGTTAGGTCCTAGACTAAGTTAGCTAGGTCAAGTTAGTCCCATAACATGCTCATTTATAAGAATATATTTGGTCCATTTGAATATGTTTGGTGGATGACAAAAAGAGGTATTTTCTTAGGTAGGGGTTATTTCGGGTGGTGAATTACTTAGAGGAGTGTGTAAGGGAGGTGTCAAAGCTTAGGGAAACATATAGGAGAGGTTTTTGTTGTTTTAACTGGTGGTTTAGGTAATAATAATATTTAAAAGTGTGAATGGTCTACCTACCCCTTTATTGGTTTACCCTTTAAGGCATGCACTCAGAGAGATTGAGTATTGATGGTTTCTTATAGGATAGAAAGCATTAGTAATTGATCAAGTTTAAAAATATTGTGTGTATACAAAATGTACATGAATCATCTTATACATAATATTATTTTTAATATAGTTAATATGGGGTGGCCAAACTATTTCAATATCATTTATCCATGTCTCCTCACACTTTCAGTAATATGGGAATGTCCACTACAAATGTTCCTACTAATAAAGATACGTGTGTTATATATTCATCCTATAATGACACTTACATTATGACATAACCTCAATCATAGGATTTAGACATCTTACATTATCAAAATAGATTTGGAAAAATACATGTCTTCAATCATGACGTTCATGTCATTCACATATCCTTTGATAGTGAATCATAGCCAAAAGGATATATACCACCATTCAATTCACCTTTTATAGATACTCCATGGGTCATTGATGTAGAGCATAACTAGGTAGAATAAGTGTTAACATGTTTGAACATGTCATGATACTTGAATTTTTGGGTTTTTGTCCCTTGTTATGATTTAGAGTCATTAGTTGTTTTTGAAGTGTGTATTAGAGCTCATTCTAGAGTTTCCCACCAAAATGGAAATTTTGAAAATTTGAATTTAAAATTAAGCTTTATATGGTAGTTTGAGGTTTTGTGTGTAATCCAAATGTTTTTTTAGGTTGGTTATGGGAAAAATTATGTCATAATAGGTGTGATAATTTTTTTTTAAATGTGCAAGTCTTGGAAAAGCAAGGTAAGGTCAATATTCTTTATTTGTAACCACCACCTGCGTATTAATGCCCTTATAATAAGAATTTTATTGTTTTGATTGACATATTATAGGTTGGTTATACATGTATATGAATAAGGTTAATATTATTAAGGTTGGAGAGAGGTATAAATTTGAAGGATAGAAATAGATAACTTGAGAGGAGGAAAGGAAAAAAATAAGTAAAGAAAGAGAACTCTACCTGCCCTATCAATTCTATGTTTGAAAATTGTAAGAATGTTGTGATCAAGGAAATAAAGAAGGTTTCAAGAGGGTATTTTTGGATTATCAGTGATTCCTATAATGTGAATATGTTTATACTTTTTTACTTGTTTTAAAGTTTGTAATCTTTTTCTAATCTATAGGTTAGTGGCATAGACAAGCTTTTTAACAACCATGTTCTTGTCACAATTAAGTATAAAAGCAAACGTAGATTTTTAGAGTGTCATAAAATAGTTTTGGGTGATAAAAAAGGTGATAATAAGTCTTATTTTTATTATGATAACATGTTTTGGGTTTCATATATCTTCTTGGAAATCAAAATTCCATTGTAACCTTTCATTACACAAGCACCCAAAACTCTGCAAACTTGGTTATAGGAGATGTTTGGGGAAGTGGTCATGAATATATAGCTATTGTAAGAGGTAAGCTAAGGTGGAAAATACCCTTTAAGGTCATCAATCCATTTTTAAATGTAAATATTCCCAATTTTCAATTTCATTAACATAGTCTTAGAAAAAACATTAAAACTTTGTTAATTTTCTTGTTGTGAACATTTTATGATGGTTCATGAATTAATGATTATTAGAAAGGTGTAACTAGGTGGGTCAGACATTTTATAGGTCTTAGATGATTTTTAAAGTATC
>JARHVA010001080.1:0-35000 GCA_037957365.1 Torreya grandis
GAAAATAGAGCTGGTCTAAAAAAATTTGTATAAGGATCAATGAATAATTTCACTCATGTCACATAAAATCAAGCAATGATAATTAAATGGTAGAATTATTTCTTCAAAAAATGAATTAAGAATGAATGTGGTTTTTTATATGTGGGATCAACCAATATATGTATTGGATAAGAGATTCTCATCAGTCAAGTTATGCATTAATATCATATGGACAAGGATAGTTCAAGGTTCTTTGCACATGGCATGTGGAGAAGAGTATGTTGCTACAACATATATATATATATATATAAGATTAAATTGTAGAAAAGGTGTGGAGGATTTTCTTGATATAGGAATGAGGAATGTGATAGATAAGGAGGTTAATATTGTCATAAAGATAGAATTAGAGGATATGGGTGATCATTGGATGCCCAATTGTATGTTGAGTATACTAAGGTAATGTTTGAGATGAAAAAAGAGTTGAGACTTGATGGATGTGATTGGTTCAAACATAATGAAGTATGAAGCAGTACTAATGGTGAAGGAACTTGGTGGAGGTAGTTAGACAAATGTGGATTTCATCCCAAAAGAAAATGGAGAAAGAATAAGGTAAGCATTGCTTGGAGGTTATCAGGATATGATAGGTATAATTATGCAAAGGATAATAGAAGAACATAGGTAAGAATATAAGAAAGTATTTGAAACCACCAAGGAGTGAGAAGCATAAGAGAAATAATGAATAGTAGATAAATAACTTGGTGTGTTGGAAAATAATTTAATGTCTATTATACTTCATGGTTAAAGGGTCATTTTTACCACTTATTCTATCCATGTGAGTAGGATCTCAAATTTTAATAATCTTAGGTCTCTAATGCAGGAGCATCCAAGGGTTTATATAATCTTGCATCAATCAAAAATAGTGTGGCATGTGTTCATATAGTATTTTTGTGTATTTTTCGTTATTGGCATGATTAATATTATCCAAGGTGAATATCAATAATCCTACACTTTAGTAGATTCAAGACTATTAGATAAGGATCAATTTAAGATATCTACATGGTTAAAATCAAGTTGGTTGAGTCTCTCAACATTCGGTATAATCTATAATGTCACTGCATGAATTGAATATATAAAATGGATAGGTTGTAGGGAAAAAGTATAAAAAGTGTCTCAATATATTCCCTAATCCAAAATCTAATTGTATTTTTTGATTCCTCTCTAATATTAGTGAAATCTAAAAAAAATCATCTCAATCTGATTATATATGTTCAAGTTATGACCTACAAAAGTTGGTAGTTTTTTCACATTTATGAAATTGTTGGTATACTTATAGTGACGTATTTAATACCATAATTTGTGGTTATAAGACCATCATGGGTGGTTTTGAAACCAAAATATTTTTTATCCTATAAATAGGGGTGGTATTATCCTGAGTAACGACCCAAAAATATAAAGGGACAAATTTTGAGTGTTTTTAAGGGGCTCAGGAAGGTGAAGAAACATGAGATAAGGAAGAAAAACATGATAAAATATTGGGAATTTGGTATAGGAGTGAGTTACATCACTAAAGAGAGTTCTAAGTGAGAAATATATAACTCTAAGGAATAAAAGAGGGAGTTAAAGGTGAACTAGTCCATTAGAGACCATGTATGAAAGTTCTTCTTTGTATTTATGTTTCAATAAGCCTATATAGGTATGTGTGAGAGTGTACATCAATTATTTGTAACATGTTGTTGAGTTAATTAAATATAGTTTGTTTATTTTTTTTAAGTTCATTTTTTTCTCAAGTTTGTCCATGAGAGAGTTTAAATTTTCTATCCATGCATCATAGAGGTAAAGGCAATCCTTAAATGGACCCCCTCTTTTATCTTTGTATCATTTGCACATATTTTGTGTGGTTTTGAATTTTTATCATCTATACAATATATAAATTACATACAATGATTATTACTATATTATTTAAGATGAGTGATTGCAGATATAAGACATTTATTCCATTCCCTCAAAATGGGGTATACATAGAACATTTGAATATATTTTATTAAAAACTTTTGAATGAAGGATACTAAACGGAAATTTTTTCATATCTACTTGGGGAAAAAATATTATCTACTTCCTTGATCAAGAATTATGAGGGTTAAAAAAAATACAAAAGAAGTGGTGGCTTATGTCGAATACCTATTAGAAAAAAATCAATTTGAATATGAATAAAAGTGGGTATATATTTTCAATTTATGAAAATATTTTGTTTGATATATAAATTAGGTGTATTCATTGTTATGTTATTTTTTAAATATTCAATTAAAAGTTCATTATTTAAATTTCAAATTTAAAAATTCAATTTTTTAATTGTAATGTTGACTACTTTTAGCAATTAAATATTTTTTAAGGTATGTTGTAAAGTTCTTTGTGGATAAAACCTATATTGAGTATCATTTAGTCCCTCCATGCTTCCCAAATTAATTTAAGGTGCATTATTCATTTATATACTTTTACACATTCATGCATTCAATCACATATGAATATTAAAGTAGTGGCATTATATAAACACATTAATTTTTTACAAGACCATTTTTTCAAAATGTCTTTCAACCATGTTTTCAATTATTCCACACTTGTGTATAATTTATTATTTATAAAAATTATCCTATCCCATAATACCAATAATTTAGTCTTTAATCCTTCCAAATTCTTCTTACACTTCTCTAAAAATATAAATTCTTACCCTTGTTATTAACTATCCACATACTTATACTAGTGCTTGAATTTCACATTATAAATTTTCATTAGACAAAATTATTTATCACATAGATTATTTTCTAGGTGAGATTGATAGGCATGTAGATCCTATCCTTCATCATTTTTTGGGTCCTTTTTCTTTTTTATGTGCTCCAAATTCCTTGATTATAATTTCTTATTCTTTTTGAGGTCATTCAAAGTGTGAATTATTTTATAAAACATTAGATTTATTATAATTCATCCCAAGACATTTAAATATAGATACACACACACACACACACACACACACACACACAGAGAGAGAGAGAGAGAGAGAGAGAGAGGAGAGAGAGAGAGAGAGAGAGAGAGAGAGAGAGAGAGAGAGAGAGAGAGAGAGAGAGAGAGAGAGAGAGAGAGAGAGAGAGAGAGAGAGATGAGAGAGAGAGAGAGAGAGAGAGAGAGAGAGGACCCTATCCATAAATAAATATAGTGTGAAACATTTCCATATATATTTATAAACTTAAAATGAAGTCTTATTTTGTGGATCACCCACTTCTACTAAAATGAATTCTTAGGTAAATTGCATGTAGTTGTTTCTTCACATGTAGGAAAGAGGAGGTTAAAAACCCTTGTTTTAATTACATTCACACTAAATATATAGGATTGATTATCACATATAGATATTGTTTCATTCCCCAATTTTAATCTCTTATAATTGGTAATTCCTTACAAATCAAGCCTAGATGGGTGGCTTCAGAGTAAAGTTTCTAGTTGATAAAGTATTGTTCTTCAGAAGCAATCATGTAATGTGAATTCCTAACATGGTTTTTTAATTCTTCAAAGTGTTTAATGTCTTGGAAAGAAGTCCTAAAGGACTCAAATTGGAAGATATATATTTGTAGTTCATTGGTGAAACCATGATTGTATTATTATTTAAAATACATTGATATTAGATAACTTGGTCAAAAAATTTATAATATCTTTTTTGGACCCCAAAAAGGTCTTACAAAATATGGGTACACCTATCAAACTGAGAATCATAAAGGTTTACTTTTATTTAATTAAAAATAAATAAAATGATTAAAAAAAATCCATAAACATGATTTCTATTGTAAAAATCATTTCATTTTGACAAAATCAACCTTCTTTACTTGGGATGCCATTAGGGTTCTACATAGATACAAGAGCCACTATCACACCACCTAAGGGCAGAGGTGGAAGAATGGAAGTCATGGATACTAGGGAAGAGTTACTACTCCCACCAATAAGAGAATGTTTTTGGGTTGTATTTTGTGAATGAGCTATTATGCCCAACCATAAGAAGAGGGTTTATTTATAGGGTAGGATATTTTTACTACATTGGTTATTGTTTGTGGATGTCCATGCCATTTTTACAAAATATCTCAAGAATTTACTACAGGCTGGGAAACAATGACCCCAAAGGCAAGCTAGGGCACAATAATAGGCAAGTCAACTTACTCTGATTAAAATAGTTATGCATACTATGTTTTATAGTACTAGGGTAATTAATATAGTTTATTATAGGGATATGTGCATATATATGCTTGCATAGACAAACATGTATGATCCTATACCCCAATATGGGTCAAGATATTTGAGTATGCAAAGGGAATGCTATATATTCTGGGTTATAATGGAATAAACTAAATTATTGCCAAAAATGATCTGGTAATTGCAAATATGGAAAGGGTTATCAATTAATTATTAAAAATGGTCAAGTGATTTCTATTTTTTTATGACATGAGTAAATGCACAATTTTTATTATTATCTCCTTGTTGGGTTATGCCAAATAATTGGTTTGTTGCTTATGAATTATTAGAAGGGGTTTCTTAAGGTAATATCAGTATATAGTATCAGTTATCCTTCATTAACATGGTGGTGGCTATTCCTGACATAAGGATTTAGTGGTTTTGGCAAATAAAATATTTTATATCATTATGAGTTTGATTTATTCTATGGAAAAGAAATTAGGATTTTTTTTTGTGTGTAGTTTTGGAGATTGTTTGGCAAAAATTATGGCATTTATTAAATGATTTTATTGTATTAAGACCTAGATGTAGATGCATTTTTAAATTTGTTAAATCTCAAAAAAGGGTAGCATAATGGTATTTTTATGGATGGAACCCCTAAAAGGGATGACAAAAATATTGTTACAAAATAATAACAATTGCAGGATGAATGTATAGGTTTTTTTATCCCAATCATCCCATTTTACTTATGGCATGATGGTCTTATATTTAACATGTTGGGCATGGTGTGATTAGTTATGGTTTTTATTTTTTTATTTTTGGACTCCCTTTGGGGATTCTTGAAGCAATTGAATTCTTCAATTAAATTCAGCCATGACAGTTTTTAGGTGTAACATGTATTAATGACTTTGTAAAATTGATACAGGATGGATTCTCATGTTGGGGCATGGTGTTTCTTGCCCTTGAGATAATTTTGTGTTCATGATTTTTTTTATGTTATGGAAAGTTTTCTATAGTCTTTGGGGTTATTATTTTAATATATCTATAAGTTAATTATTGGTTGTACATATCCATTTGTATGCTTAAGTTGTACCCATCATTAGAGTTTGTTGGGAGTTGAAGGTAAGCATTTGTAAGAATAATGAATTGAATTTATCTTTACTTTGGTGTTTTTTATTGGATATAATTAGTCTCCTAGCTATTATTAATCATCCCCTTTTTTGACTCAATACCTTGGATGTATGCTATAATAGAAGAGTTTGTTAAAAATTGTTAGAATGGTTTGATTTAACTGCTAGAGAAGTTTCTTAAACTAAAAAAATTACTTGGGATGTTCTCCAAATAACATAATGCTGAAATTTTTTGGTTTGGGATTTATTACTGATTTCATTCAATCTTGAATTATACCTTTATTGTTACTTGAGAACTTGTTGACTCACTAGGTGAATGCACACTTCTTGGCTTGAAGAGTAGTTGCCTCTTTTTGGTGGTTGGCTAGAAAAGTTTATGTTCTTAAACTCCTTGTTGTGGGTTATCATCATCATTTTTATTTACTACTATAAAACCCTGTATATGGATAGGTGTTAAGAACAAAAATTTGTAATTTAGATTTTAAGTAAGAAGGTGCCTATGAGTTTGAAGCAATGACAAGGGACCCTCAGAAATTGTTATATTCCCTTGTGAATGTTATTTATTTTTTTGTGTAAATTTCTTAATATGGGTTGAATGGTCTATTTATTAAAGTATTTTTGGTATTGAACTTGTTGATTGATTTATTTAATGTATCTTTTTTCCATGAATGTAAATTGGTCAAAAATCAACCTTGAGTGGTGCTTAACACGTAGTATAGTGTTCATGTTATATAAGTTGGTTCCTCTGAATGCCTAGAATTTAATTCCTATTGTTACAAAGACATTACATAGATATAAATATATTAACGATCATTAATTGAATTGTGTTCATTCTATGATAGATGTTGGCTCTAATTTATGTTTATGTTACATTGGCATTGGATTATAATTAAACAATAGTATGAAGACTACGCTTGATAAATCTATGAGACAATTAAAATTCAAATAAATGCGCATTCTATTTAAAATAGTAATGAATTTGGTATGAAATTAATGTTAGGTAAGGTGGAACTTTATGGTATAACAATAAGAGGGCTGCTCATAGCATCAGTATGAGCTGAAATTGAACTTATATGTGAATTATAAATAATACTACCATATTAAATATTTAGTGATTTCTAGAATCCCATTTCATCATAAGGAGGGATGATAGAAATATTGGTATAGTAGTTATAACTCTACCCTATACCTATAAATTAGAATCACTTTAATTACCCAACATTTCAATTGAAATATTTATCATGTTGTTAATTAAATTGGCATTTTAAGAGGATGATGACCTGTCAGTCTTGTGTTGACATGGCTCTTAACATATTTTGTTGTAAAAAAAGACTTATCATAATTAACCATTAGGTGATTTTTTTTTAAATTTGGTTTTTTGTTTGGATCTTATATGTGTTCATACTTGAGTGAGGAATATCCTTATTTTATAATTCCTATAAATAGTTTAATGGATAGACATCTTGATTAAATGTATAAGATTATATAGATTTTCATTTATTTATGTCTATTTTATGACATTTCCATTATTGTATGGTCCATTCAAATTTGGCTAGATAGGTACTTAGATTTGAAATATATGCTAAAAATGTATTTATTCTTTACAGAGATATTGTAACACTTGGAGATTTTAATGGAAAAATAAATATATTTCATAATTATGAGAATGTATTTTTACCAACAGTCTTGTTTGGGTGTTCACGTTTTTCTTTTTATTAATCTTGGTTATGTTATTTAGTATATCTATGTTTTCTAAATAAATTAAGGATATATTCATGCATGTAAACATTTATGGCTTCTTAAACTAGTATGAAAATCTTTTAGTCGTGATAAAAGGCTTCATTATTGGCTGGTATAAATATTCTTAGATCTGAAAGTATGTTTTTTCATCTACTCTACAAAATAAGATGGAGTATTTTTGAGTTATTCATTTCATAATTGTTATGTTATGGCTGAAACTTCTATTTAAAAAGGAAATCTTGCATGTTAACAACTAATCATTTTACATAATGAGTCATAGTGACTTAAAAACCATTAAGGAAATATTATCCTCGATTATAATTTCATCATCTAAGCTTATGTTAGAAATGTTTCCTATATGGGAGATGAAATTATAAGTCTCAATGGTATATTATATTCCATTATACTTAAGGATTAAGGTGTTGTAACATGATTATTCTTTCTTAAAAGGATCATTTAGCAACTTGTTAAAACTAGTCTAGATAACCAATCCATCAAGGATTGTCCTTATAATTCAATAACCTTTCCTGCATCTTATAAATGGTTTATCTATGCAATTTGGCATTAAATTATCTTGTCACTCTCAATATAGATTTGAAACATTGAAGGAAATAAAAAAGAACCAAAATTTGTTGGCAAAGAAATGCTTAGGTGAAGCTATTATCTACCCTTCTCATGGCCTATAATGTCTGTGAATGTCTTGGTATGTCTCCAAAATGGAAATTATACTTTATCCACTTGGAATAACATCGTAATTAGAACCCAATCTATTCAGATTGTAGATAATTAGTGGATTTTGAATCACTTTTATCATTTTGTTCTTTTGTTCATGTAATTAAATCATGAATTATTAGCATGTGGTCAAGTGAATCCTAGAATTGGATTATTCCTTTCAAACCTATTAGGTGCAAATAAATATTTAGTAGTTCTTTTTAATCATTAACTTCTCTTGGTGAAGTTAAGCATTCTATCAATTACCTTTCTAATGTTCAGTGGAGCTTGAGTAATACTACTTGTGATTGAGATGGAACTCTTGTTTTAATGAGGAATAAAGAGATAAATTATGTCTCATTATAACCTATAAACCTCCTTGGAAATTTGGTAAGGATTACCTTAAATCTATTTTAAGGATTGGGATCCTTAGTGCTCTAAAAGTTCTTTATAATGATTTAATAGAAATGATTACCCCTTGATGAGTTTAAGGTTGACAATACTCATTTTGGAATGGTCGTTAAGTACACTCTCAAGACTTGTGAAATTTAAAATAAGTCTCTAAATAAAACTCTTCTTTTCAAATTAAAAAAAAGTGTGAACCAATTGGGTTATTTCATTTGGTATCAAATCCTATGCTTTAAGGATTTTTCATAATATTTTAATCTCCATGGCATTGGATAAAGTCAACCCTATACAAAGTTAGATTGCATAATGTGGATTTTCATTGACCTATAGTTGACCTATCTAGATGAGTCAACAGGAGTTAATGAGATAAAAACACACCATTAGATTTAAGGTGAATACTCAGTATCCATTGATGATTGTGGAAGTGGGCCATCATAAGATTCTTAGGATAATAAATCCTTGAAAGGGATAAGGGAATGACTTTAGGTTGTAAAGGTTGATTAATGGGATAAAAATTGATTTACATTGGTAAATCAATTGATTTCAAAATATTTAGTGGTAAAGGACCATATTTAGCTTTGGATGCTAGGCATCAATGGTTAACTCCACTACACATGCATACATTCCCTATAGTCTTAAGTATGCTACAATGAGGGATGAGTGTATCCACTATTTTACTTGGAAAGATGAACAATTGAGCCTATTGTATATGTTCAAGAGCATATGCTTCTAATGATACTAATGATCTACATGGGTATGAGTCTTAAGGTAATTTTATTAATGGTAGATTGTTGACTATTAATTAAGTCTCAAATTTTGAATTAAGTAAATAAATCTGATTACTATCATCTTGTGATCAAATGGGTTGACTAATGTTGTATCTTGAATTATTTAAGAAGTAACCTCTTGGAAAAAGAGAAGTTAAACCATTGATATCATGTAGTTATGTTTTATTGAAAGTTATAACAAGTAGTTGTATCTTTCTCTTGGATTATGTGTCATTATAGGTGACTAGTATGAGTATAATTTTAACATTATTCTATTATGATAAATTAAATATTTGGGTTTAATATGATCTCAAGTATAAGGATCATTAGACTGATATAACCCTCTTATGATGAACGACCTTAAGTTGGGTAAAATATCTCAACATGTACAAGTTTCCCCTGGTTGGGTAAGGTTGTTCCAAGGTTGATTCATCCTTAAAAGGCATGAAATCAAGTTATAGTGAGAATAATATTTTTTTATTGTGTGGATATGTTTATCTATGATTATTGGTTATGTATGCAATTTTGGTTGATAAGTTGCATCCATGACATAATCTAAAAATGAATTTGTGCTATGTTTTATGATATTGATGTACTAAAAATCTATAAATTTCAGTTTATATTCATGATTGTGAGAAAAATATAATTTCCATAGTAATATTAGGACCTTAACCTTGATCCTTGGCTCAATCCACCCTTCTTAAGGCCACACTATGTAAAAAATTTAACAATAGTCAACCATTGGCTTGTTTGGACAGACCAATTAAGGGACTGATGATAAAAGATTGTTGTTAGAAATAAATGGATGAATATTTAATAGTTGTTGATGGATTAATAGATGAGATATTATGTGATATTTTAATTATGGTTATCTTAGGAGAACGAGGGTGTGACTTAAGCTAAGAGGGCCAAAAAGGGATGAATGTGATTAAATTGCTTGGGCAAGTTAGAAAACATTGTGTATTATTATTATTGACACCTAATCCATGAGGTCAAATTTATGGATCATTTTTGAATCTCATGATTAGTTGATGTCAACCAAGATGGTATCAGAGCATCAGGTGGACCAATGATAGTTGAGGACTCTTGTGCTTCCCCCATAAGTGTGCTTGTGTTTTAATGTGAGAATACCTTGACATGAGCTAGTAAATACCTGAATCAAGTATGTGAAGTTTATTTCATGGGGTTCCTTCATTATATGTAATATTTTTATATATTGTATATGATTATAAAAACTATGTATAATTTTTAACTTTTTCATGATATGTGGATGTAATCAACCCTATGAACTTATGTTTGTTCCCTATTAACAACATTGTAGTGTTGGTATTTTGTATATGTATGACATGGATTATGAAATTTAATGTGATCATAATATACTTATTATTAAAATACCCCCTTTAAATTTAACCTCTATAAAGTAAAATATGGTAAGGTATAGTATGGCATTATGTAGTGTAACCCTACGTCATTGCTATATTAATGAGCATTGATGCAAGTGTGAGGTTGAGGGTGAGAAGAAATAAATATGCATTAATATAGATCAGTTATGGGCTAGGGAGTGGAGCCTCTTGTTAGCTAAAAATCCACTTTTACCCTTTGTATGAGGTAGATACATGATTCATTTGGGTGTGTGCACCATGAGTGCCATAAGTTGGTCATGGGATATTCATGTATAATAATTGATTTATGGATGAAGTATTCCTTACCTATCTCGTAAAAGTTATTAAAAAAACAACCATTTTGGAATTTTATATTGATGTAGCATTTTGAAATGCTAATCGGTCTTATAAGTTGATTTTAATGCAAAGAAAGTTTAGCAAGGCTGTACTTCCTAAAATGAAGGCACACATTGGCTTGTAAATGAAAGTATGTTGTGAATGAGTTAATATTTTTTTACATAGTTAATTATTCTAGAATGAATATTATGATTTATTTGAAGCATGACTATAATGTATGCTTATGATTGGAAGGATTAATGTGAATTCCTTATCAGGTAGTTTATGAATTTTAGAATGCTACTAAATAGGTAAGTTTAGAATGATGGTGGGTATGGAATCCCTGGAACCATCATGTGATCTCATAAAATTTATGGAGATCATGATGAAAAATAGAAGGTTTACATGTGAAATCATAGGATGGCTTCTTCGGTGTTTAGTGTGGTTGGTGCAGGATGTTGCATTGACCCATGAATGATGTAATTCTAATAATAATAGTACTATGGTTTACTATTGTTGATATAAATCTAGGATGAATGAAAAAAATTATGCATAACTCATAATTAAAAGTGATGGAAATATCACTTAACATTATAGTTATTGTAATAATCCACATTCTATGGTAGTTGTTATAAGAAAAATTTTAAGATATGGCTGATTTATTTTGTGAAAAATAACACATTCAAATGTGTAATATGATTTAATTTAGTTATTTGTGTTAAATCAATTATTTTTATGAAATTAATATTTAGTAACTAACACTGAGTTAATCAAATTATTTTACATTTTTAAGAAAATTTTTCCATAAAATTATAATACAATTGATCACATATCTATGTCATGATGGAAATTGAGCTTGAAACAATAGAATTTTCAAGTATTTTGTCTCTAATTTCTAAAATTTTCTAGAAATTTAGACCTATAAGGATTCTTAACAAAGGTACTTTGAAAGTATATAAATATATATATATATATATATATATATATATATATATATATATATAATTTATAATTTACCTTTTGAAGCACTGGGATGGTACCTTTTTAATAAGGGGATAATGTTACATTCCCTAATCTTAATCTCTTCTAATTGATAAGTTCCTTGGAAAGCAAGCGCATATGGGTGTTTTTGGAGTAAATTTTCTAGTTGATAAAGTATGTTCTTCGAAATAAGTCATGTTTTACACCAATGTGAATTCTTGGCATGGTTTTTTTATTCTTCAAAGTGTTTAGTATCTTAGAAAGAAGGCCTAAAGGACTCAAACTAGAAAATATCTATGTTTAAGTCATTGGTAAAATCATGATTATCTTATTTTTTAAAATATGTTGATATTAGATAACTTGGTCAAAAAAATTATAATCTCCTTTTGGACCCCAAAAAGGTCTTACAATATCCAACTACACCCATCAAATCAAGAATCATAAAGGTTTACATTTATTTAAGTAAAAAAATTAAAATGATAAAATAAAATCCATAAACATGATTTCTATTGAAAAAATCATTTCATTTTGACAAAATTGACCTTCCTTGCTTAGGATGCCATTAGATTTATACATGGATGCAAGAGCCACTATTATTCCACCTATGGTAGAGGTGGAAGAATGGATGTCATGGATGCTAAGGAAGAGCTATTATGCCCAACAATAAGAGAATGCTTTTGGGTTGCATTTTTTGAATGAGATATTACACCTAACCATAATAAGATGATTTATTTGTAGGTTAGGATATTTTTACTAAATTGGTTATTATTTATTGGTGTCCATGCCATTTTTATAAAATATCTTAGGCATTTTCTATAGGCTAAGAAGCAGCAACCCCAAAGGCAAACTAGTTCAAAATAATAGGCAAGTTTCCCTCTTGTTAAAATGTTTATGCATACCAATTGTTATAGAATTAGGGTAATTGTTCTAGTTTATTATTGGGATATAATTATATACATGCTTGCATAGACAAACATATCTGAGCCTATACCCCAATATGGGTCAAGATATTTTAGTATACAAATGGAATGCTATATATTCTACATTATAATGGAATGAATTAATTTTTTTCCATATATGATCTAGTAATTTTAAATGTTGATAGGGTTATCAATTAATTGTAAAAAATTATTAAGTGATTTATATTTTTTATGACATGAGTAAATGCTTGATTTTTATTATTATCTCCTTACTAGGTTATGCCAAATAATTGGTCTACTACTTATAAATTAACAGAAGGGTTTTCTTGAGGTAATCATTAACATGGTGTTGGATATTATTGACATAAGGATTTATGGGTTTTGGAAAATAAAATATTTTTTTATCATGAGTTTGATTTGTTCTATGGAAAATAAATTGGGAAATTTTCTTGTGTGTAGGTTTGGAGATTGTTTGGAAAAAACTATGGTATTAAATGATTTTATTGTATTAAGACCTAGTTGTAGATGCATTAGGATAAATGTATGGGATTTTTTATTCCAATTAAACCATTTTAATTATGGTATTATGGTCTTATTTTTACCTTGTTGGGCATGGTGTGAATAATTATGGGTTTTGTTTTTTTCTTTTGGGACTCCCTTTGCAGCTTATTGAAGCAAATGAGTGTTCAAATTAAATTCAACCATGACAATTTTTGGGCATAGTATAATCACCTAAAAGTGGTATTTGAGTGATAAGATTTATACTTGAGACAACCTATTTCTATATTATCCCTAGACCTATCCTAGATCTTATTATCACACTTTTACATCCTTTGTGCAAACCAAAATCATCCCTAGTTAGCTTAATCATAGTCTTAGACCCTCATTTCTTGATCCTGGCCCTTCATGCCCAGTAGCCTACCAAATGGACATTAGCACCACATTAAGGACATTAGAGTCACATGGTGATAGTGTCCCCAAAATAGTGCTAATGTTCTTTACCCTATGTTTCATGAACAAATATATTTTCAAAATTAAAACCCTCATAAGGTTAGCTTGAACATATTTTATTATCCACATAAGCTATAAAACACTATAAATACATGACTTTTAGACCTCTATCCACTAGAGATAAATTAGATGCAAAATACCTATTCAAACATGAAATAAGTTAAGAAAAATAAAGGTTATTAATCCATATTTTCCCCTATTTCTATATACTACCATCTACAACTACCCTAAGCTAAGATTTTCTAGATTTCAAATCTCAAACACACTCAAGGCAATCAAAACCACTATCATTATATCATCACTTTCAGTTGCACTAGCACTTAGGTGAAGAGAACTACATTAGGCTCGATCCCTCTTTGGATTATTGGTATTTAGGCAACTCTCTTTATACCAAAGTGTTAAGGATTTCCAACCTATCCTACTAATGAACAGACTTTTTAACGCATGCCTTACTTGCAAGGATAATTAGGTTTTGCATCATAAATAAGTTATTATAGGAAAAATAAAGAGTTTTAAACTTCGTACGTGTAAGAATAGAACCCAAAAACATAGTCACAAGTGCACTCAAAATTTTAGAGTAGTCTCGCATAGAGGACACTAGCACCATTTTCACAACTCTAAATCCACATGGTGATATTGTCCAAGTATGGTGATACTATCCAAGAGGGGTTATAACATAGGGATCTAGTTGATGACACATAGACTTATTCATATCTCATTTTTTATCACTCAAATCTTTGATATTAGATGTTTTATAAATAAGTCTTTATTTGCACATATTTATTACTATTTTTAGAAAGTCAAAGCTAGTCAAAACATGTAGTAAATCAATGGTTAATTTATGCATATTATTTCATTGATTTAGATTAATCGGCCCTTTAATTAAACATAGGATTTACATAGCTAAAGCCTAAAAAGTTAAAATATTTTCTGAACCTAACTTACTTATAATATTGATTAAAACTGTAGTTATACATAGGGTTTACCTTCTCCCAATTTTTGTGCACTAAATTAAGGTTACAAACTTTTATTTTTCTAAATTTTTAGCATCGCCTAGATCATTTAATCAATCCCACATTAGGGTTTTCATTTATTTAAATTTTTACAAAGTAACCCTAATTCAAAACCCTAACCCTAAATACTCTTAGGATTTGTATCATTTTTTTGTTTATGCTCAAATTTTAGTTCTAAAATATCAAATTTGCTTCCATATTTATTTTTTGTAATCTTTCTTAGATTAAAATTCTTCAAAGGTTTAAAATATACAAAAAAAATTTACTACTTCCCAAACTACAATGGTATAATTCAAAAACATATTTGATGAGAGCAATAAGAAAAAATTACAAGATTTTATGTCCAAACATATAGATATACAAGATGAATTCATCACTATTATTTAGGAATAACTCCAAAAATTAAATAATGATAAAGTTTCAACTCCCCCATATAATAACATTGTTACACCTATAGTGGCACCAACTCAGATAGCACAACCTAAAATTGTAATTCAATAACCTTCATTGATAGCTACATGTCTTGTGGATAGTTCCTCCACGCCATATGTACAATCCATTATGCATGATATTCATACTTTATAGGCTAAGGTGTTACATATTGAGAAGGGAGTCAATATGCCATCACATGCCTTGGATTAAATATTATCTTGCATACACCTTTGGAAAATCACATAGTAGAAACTTCCTTGCTATCTAATTTCATGGCACCTAAGCTTACATTATATGATGGAAAGGGTGACCCATAACACCATATCAGAGATTTTCATGCAACATGTTTGGATTATGTGTCTAATGATTGGTTTCTCACAAAAAAATTTACATTCATTTTAAAGGATTATGCGCTATAGTGGTTTTATGACTTACCAAATCAATCTATAACTGCATTCAATCCTTTTGTTAACATGTTTTTAAAACATTTCTCCATCAATATTGATGACAAGATCTCTTATGCCCAAGTTACATAGTTGAAATAAAATCCAAATGAAGCTATTGTTGACTACTTCTTATGATACAAGACTATATTGGACAAATTGACTATCCCCATGGTAGAAAAAGAGCTATTGGATATCTTTAAACAAAGTCTTTTACCAACATTACCTGAAGTTATCTTGTTTAAGAAGTTTCCTACATTCACAAATTTGTGCCACATAGTAAAATAAAGAGAGGTCAAGCTTATATCAATGGGAAAACTAAAATATACCATTGGATCATAATAAAATTTTAATAGTTCAAATAAGAATCTATATAAGGTAAGGGACACTAATAATAAGAGTAATCAAAAATCCACAATCAACGTAGCTTTTGAGACATCTCTTAGATTGATTTTATTCGCTTCTCAATGCCAAATCTTCACCAACCTGAGTCATCAGCACAGGTTTTACAGTAGCTTTTATAATGCAATGTCCTATCTCTCCCTCCCATTAAATAGGTTGATATGACATGGCCTCCTATAAATAACTATGATTCTAATGTATTCTATTAGTATCAGAGAGCACCAGGACATACAAAAAATAGATGCATAAGCCTAAAACATAAGATACAAGATTTGATTTAGGATGATATTATTGATGTGGGCACACCTACAAAGGCATCAAAAGTATATCAAATAGAAGTTAAGGCATTAAAAATATTGTCAAATCCATTTCCAAAGCACATAATGAATGAGGTAAGGAGTATATCAAGTATTAACTACACATATTAGGCACATCCACCACCAACTTCATATCATTCTATTAAAGAGGAATAACACCCATTTCACAACATTATAGGCATGCTCCATACTATAATTCCACTTAGACCGCTCATCACATTCTTAGAGTAGGATGTTTTTTATGATGATATAGATTTACATGCACTATATATACAAACATATATAGATCATCATCCTATACAATGTGTTATGGTTGAACATGGGTCAAGCATCAAATTGTGCACTATGACACTTTTATATCACTTGGGGTACTCAGAGAAGGATATATTATCCATAGACATAGTCATTAGTGGTTCCATTGGTTATGTTTAGAGCTCCATTGGGGAGATTGTGCTTCCATTACAAGTTGGATCAACACATATAGCCACTTGATTCTTAGTAGTACCTAGTGCATGCATGTTTAATATGTTATTGGGTAGGCCATGTTTATATCAACTATAATCCATCCCACTTACAATAAAAATATGACTAAAATATATACATGAAAATCAATTCATCAAAGTTTAAGGTCTCCCATATAAGTATCCTCTACCTATCCCATATGTAGTTACAACATAATCTCTAGTTATATTTTCAACACCATTATTAGATATAGCATAATTATCAATTATAACTCAAAGCATAGTTCTTTTACATACATCATAGAGTTCATTAGAACCACCAGTGCATGTGACGTATACTCCTATAATATCGACATGTATGCATACTCTCTTATAGATATCATTATTAGAGAGACCCTTGTGTCAGAGATATGTCACTGATTATAGAGGACCTTATTCCACTAAATTTATACTAAGATTAGTATTATTGGGTTCTCAATGTTCTCATCATAGGGCATCTATGTCACATATAGCTTATTATACCATATAGGTTTCTAAGACCCATACAATTTATAGGACACCATAGTTAGTGCCACATATTCATAGCACCATTACACAGTCAAATACATATCACTCAACACATTATATTATAGGATCATAATTTCATTTTCACATAACATGCACAATAATAATTCCATTATTTGGTATAGGTCACATTGATAGTGAGTCTCCCATGAGACTCATTGGTTAGTATGGTTCCTACCCTCTTGTACATACTTTCTTTTATCTTTCTCCTTGTACATAGTTTATTTTTATTTGCTTATACATAACTTATATCTAGAAAATATAAAAATAATATAACATGCCAAAACATAAAAACATTAAAATATTACTCAAAAAACACAAAATTTATAGTTTTTCTAAATTACTATGTTTAAATTTATTATATTTGTAAGACACTACATATACTAGCTATCTTAGTATAATTAGGTTTATCATACATACATACTTCACTTGTTCTTGTTGATTGCTTGCAAATTGATTACAGGACTCAAGTCTACTACACTAATCTAGACTTACTATCATCTCCCCACTAGGGGAATATACACCAATTCAAGGTTATTAATTTGACACATTTTCCCACTAGGGGCATCTTATACATAGTTTCTATTAACAAGTTATATCGTTACATTCTTTATATTTTAGTTTTTGCATTGATATATCATGATATTGATCATTATTACTCATACTTAGATTTTTTCTCGAATATCACTAGTTTAGACTTGGAATATGTCCATATTCACTCTTACATATATTTTTACTACATTCATGCATGCTTTCATTTCTATCTTTCCTAGTTTAGACTTGATTGTATTTTCTATTCTTTTTTTATTCGAGGGCATTTGAATATGGCATTGCTCTTTGAATCTATACCACTTCTATTCATGTATGCCTTAGAAAAGTGCCCATGTCCCTTATGATTGGTTTCCTAATTTTTATGTTTACATTTGAACATGTCCTTATATGTGTCTCTAAGCCAACTTGCTTTTTTTTATGTATGTGGGCATTTGAACATGTCTTTGTATGTCTTCTTTTCTTAGATTTAGTGATATGTGCCCATGTCCCTTGTATTGTTGCCCCTTGGCCTATTCCTTGTGCCTCATGTGTTTGGTATGTATGTTTTCTTGTATGTTTAATATCCATGACACTTGTATTTTATTTTTACACACACTGGTTCTCAATTCCATGAGGGACCTCATATATCTACCTTTCCTACTTGGGTGCCATGATAGACATCATGCCCCATCCCCCTAGATAGCTACCTAGTTCTACTCAAAAAATTTGGTATATACATTAATTACATCTATATTGACACCCTTATGAAATTCTATACATAAAATACATCTTACACTACATAATCATGCTCTAATTTTATTACATTTTGATGTTATATTTGCACATTATATTAGATTATCACATAATTATCATATATAATATGTGATACAAGGGCATATTCAAATGATTTCCATTTTATGTTGTTATAGTTATTATAAATATATAATGTGTTTGTCCTATTTAGGAGTCTTAGAGGTATTTATAGTTTGAATTGTGGCTTAAAAAGCATTTTCCTGCCAAAACTATAATTCAAATATTTGAATTCAAAGAACCTATTTGTGTGGGATTTTGAGTAAAGGAAAGAAGGTAGTTAGGGGTTAGTGTTATTATTAATTATTAGAAGGATTTAAAATAGACCACAATGTACTTGAGTCATTAATATGCTATGTCAGGAGTTAAAGTTGTTAAGCCTTGTCATTGTACTTGAGAGAGAACCATTAAAAAAGTAGTTATAAGTTTTCAAATACTTGTAAATGTCCATGTTTTTGGTGAGAGTCTTCATGGAAAGATGGAACTCAAGTATGAAGAGGTTATTACCTCATGAGGATAAGAAAGAAGCACCTCATTTTGAAATTGAAAGATACATATTCTGTTGTACCCTATTTTGACTATGTGTTGTGTTAAAGAGAAAGTCTATGTATGTGTGAAAAGATAAAAAATACAATAAATATTGTTGTTTCAAATCCATTATAAATTAAAATATAATATGCATGTTAATTCCAATATTATTAATGGTAATTTTTCTCAATTTTGATAATTAGATGGGCATACTCTGTATTCGTACATTATGGGTTTAAAGAAAATTGAGTTACTATGAGTACAAGACTATGGACATGATTTAAGAGAGAGAGATAGTGTGGTGTTCAGAATTTTTTGAAAATATATCAATTAATTACACTAGATTTAAAATTATTTCATTTTGATTCTAAGAGGAATTTCTTATTGTCAACCTATTATTTGTTCCCTGTATTTTTATACCCTATATACAAGACAAGGCTGAGTGTGTATTCCATGTGACAAAGATGGTATGGAGGATTGGATAAAAATTTAAAATGAATGATAATTTTTTTATTCAATGTTCCTAATATGTTTGATAAGTTTCAAGTTATTTAGATACTCATTTCATAAAGTTTATTACTCAAACCCTGTAGAATTTTGTGAATGTGTACTCAGTCAACCTAAAACCTTGTATGAAATAACCCATAGAGGAAATAAGAAACGTCACTAAATATTCAATAGGGTGTGTAGGGATAAATCAGACCCTAATACACCATTAGAGTGTATTATAATAAATTATAATGCTTTAAGAGTCAAAATAACCCTTCTCAGGCCTGAGCAAACTGTGTAAACCCTATTCTAGGGTTTTGAAACAAAATTGATGTTAAGAGTGATTGAACCAACCAAAAGTATTGATTTTTGGTTATGATCTAAATTTAAATGTTATTTAATATATTTTTGAGGTTTAAAGTCTATACGGATCTTGGAGTATGGTATGGAAGTGACTATGTATAAAGTAGGGGTTAAACTACCTAATAAGCCTAAACAAATACCAACAAGTGCCTAGGAAAGTGGTCTAATGGTGGAGTTAATATAATGAATTTCATAATAATGTATATCATAATATAAGGTGTATAAAATAGTTTTTATTTTCCCAAGAACCTATTATACCTGATCATACAAGGAGGAAAGGTAAAAAAGGCTAGTAGAAAAGCCTGTCAAAGCAAGTAAGTAGTGAATGTTGTAAAGGGTTGTCTAAGTAGTTTTGTGGATTTAATAGGAGGATAATAAGGATTTTTTTGATTATTTTTATTGATAAATAGAAACATTAGATTATTAAATAAACCTAATTTCTATGTATGAAGCCAAGTTGACCATAGGCTTAAGACTAGAAAGAGTGAGATCAAGAAAGACTAACAAGAAAGGAGTGACAAAGTTAGTGAGAAGTTGAGGCTTGATTAGAATAGTGATAGACAAGTAAGGAAGTGTAGGTTATTGAATATAATATTAAAAAATGAAAGATAGATAATGAGTGAACATATTTTCAAGAAGAGTGATCTCCAGGAGATGAGAGAACAAAACAACCAAGAACAAGAATAGAGGTTAAAGAGATCTAGTCAAATGAGATCAGAGATATGTGACTTGTAGAGGTAAGAATATGAACTTGTGTTTTCATCCATATTTTTCAATATTTTAAAATACCTCTACATCATCTTGTATCAAATCAAGAATTTCATCAAGGAGAAGGTGGAGAAGGTTTGTACAAAAAAAGTTGCATAATTATTTTTTGAGGCTTGATTAAAATAGTGATAGACAAGTAAGGAAGTGTAGGTGATTGAATGGAATATAAAAAAAGGAAAGATAGATAATGAGTGAACATATTTTCAAGGAGAGTGATCTCCAAGTGATGAGAGAACAAAACAACCAAGAACAAGAATAGAGGTTAAAGAGATCTAGTCAAATGAGATCAGAGCTATGTGACTTGTAGAGGTAAGTGTATGAACTTGTGTTTTCATCCATATTTTTCAATATTTTAAAATACCTCTGCATCATCTAGTATCAAATCAATTTTCATTGGGGATAATGTGGAGAAGGTTTGTACAACAAAAGTTACATAATTGTTTTTTGTTTTCATTAAATGTATTTGATCAGTTCATGCAAAAATGATGAAGGTTGCTTAAATGGTTTCTAAATAAGTTACAGGTATATTAGAGAGAGGCATAAAATTAATTATTGTGTGGTGAAGCCCTTACGCCTAGGAGTCTTATAAATATAAAGAAGAAATATTAAAGAGAGCTTGAAGGTAGAATAAAGAGACCAAGTGAAGGTCAAGCAGATATGTAGTTAGGCTTGTCAAGAGGAAGAGACAAGTTAAAGTTAGACCTAAAGAGAGATTGAAGAAATTGAAATAAATATGAAGGGATTGAAGCAATAATAATACCACTAGGAAGTGAAAAAAAAGGAAGTTGATAAGAGAGAGACTGTTGAGTTTAAGGTAGTCTTGGTAGAGTTAGATCAAGATTTGGAAGAACTTAAACCAAATATTTCAATTGGGATTAGAACAAGAGTGAGATGGCCTCTCAAGTACATAATAATGAAGAATACAAAGCAATCAAAAGTATCCAAAGTGAAGAGACAACTGAAAGTGTTTAGAAAGTATCCTGAGAAAAAGGAGAAGGGGGAAACAAAGCCTCATAAATTTTGAACTAATGATGTTTTGGCATGTGTGTATGCAAGTATGAGATTGGATGAAAGAAGTGAATTAGTTATGATAATACACGGGCTCAAGAAATATGAAAAGGAAGCATTTGACCAAGTGGTCTTAGATGAACCAATAGGAAGGAGAGGCTAAAGATAGAGTCTTGATGTTAGAAGAAGAATAATCAGGTTAGCCATCTATGAAGAAAGATAGCATGGAGCATGAAGTGACCCTCACTCAAGAGGATGCAAAGGAAGAAAAAGGAGTATTAAGACATTATAATGAGTAAATTTATGAGGAATATACTAGTTTTTATGAAGTTTTGAAGAAAGAATATAACTTTAATCCTCATCAAATATACAAAGAGATGAAGTAAGTAACAAAGGAGAACATATACATATGGCATGCAATAGTTGTGTCTAATATAAGAGTGCTTATGAAATAAATACTTATTAAATGAGAAAAAGACACTATACATGATGAAGTTTTAGATGTTGATGTTGGAGAACATATTGTAAGTGATAGAGAAACCATACAAGGAGAGGAACAAGATGAGTTGGTGGTTGATGCAAAGAGGAAGAATAAATCATATAGGGCACATGAAGGTGCTTGGCAATAAGGACAACACGAAATCAAAGAGAATATTTGGATTATGCCTCAAGGGCATGAGGAGACACATATTTTCTTTAATTATTTGTTGTTCATTGTAGGTATAGCTTGGATGAAGATAGAAAAATGGAAGACAAAGTACAAGTGTCGATTTGGGAGAGCATGTACATATGCATGAGAGACTAGTTTCAGCAGTAGTCAAGAGACAAAGAGGTATACATTCCTCAAGTAGGACATGGGATCTAGGAGGCCATGTAAAGAAGATCAAAGTCAATAATAAGGAGAGCAAGTATGAAGCACATCAATCAAAATTACTTATAACTTTTAGGGAAAGTTCTTTTAACCCCTTGGTAGTATGATGCAAGGGCATCTTAAAATGCTTTCCATTTTGAGTTTTTATAGTTATTATAGGTCATATAGAATGTTTTTGTCCTATTTAGGATTCTTATAGGTCTTTATAGTTTGAATTATGGCTTAAAAGGCATTTTCCCACCAAAACTAGAATTTAAATATTTAAATTCTAAGAACTTGTTTGTGTGGGATTTTGAGTAAAGGAAAGAAGGTAGTTAGGGGGTTAGTGTTTGTATTAGATTTTAGGAGTCAAAATATACGACTATGTAATTAAGTCATTAATATGCTACGTTAAGAGTTAAGGTAGTTAAGCCTTGTCATTGTACTTGAGAGAGAATCATTAAAAATGTAGTTATAGGTTTTCAAATACTTGTTATTGTCCATGTTTTTGGTGAGATTATTCTTAGAGAGATGAAACTATAGGATGAAGAGATGCTTACCTCAAGAGGATAAAAAATAATCACCACATTTTGAAATTAAAAGATACATATTCTATTGTACCCTATTTTGACTATGTGTTGTGTTAAAGAGAAAGTCTATGTATGTGTGAAAAGAAAGGAAATAAAATAAAGATTGTTTTTTTGACTCTAGTCTGAAGTGAAATACAATATTCATGCTAATTTCAATATTATTAATCATAATTTTTCTCAGTTTTGATAATTAGATGAACATACTTTGTATTCCTACATTCTGAGTTTAAAGAAAACTGAGTTGCTATGAGTATAAGATTGTGTACATGATTTGAGGGAGAGAAATGGTGTGGTGCGAAGATTTGTTTGAAAATGTATCAGTGAATTAAATTGGATTGAAAAATATTTCATGTTGATTCAAAAATTAGGTTCTTATTGTCAACTTATTGTTTTTCCCTATATTTTTATACCCTATATTCAAGACAAGGCTGAGTGTTTATTCCATGTGACAAAAATGGTATGTAGGCTTGGATAAAACTTCAAAATTAATGGTAAGTGTTTGATTAAATGTTCTTAATATGTTTGAGAAGTTTCAATTTATTTAGACACTCATTTCACTATAAAAATTTGTGACTCTATACTCAGTTTACCTAAAACCTTGTATGAAATAACCCACAAAGGCAATAAGAAACATCACTAAAGTTTTAGTAAGGTGTGTAGGGATTAGGTAGATCCTAATATACCATTAGTGTGTATTTAAACAAGTTAGACTACTTTAAGATTCAAAATAACCCTTCTCAAGCTTGAGTAAACTATACAAACCCTATTATAAGGTTTTGAAACAAAATTGATGTTAAGAGTGATTGAACTAACCAAAAGTATTGATTTTTGGTTATGACTTATATTTCAATGTTATTTAAGATATTTGGGAGGTTTAAAGTTTGTACAAATCTTGGAGTATAGTATGGAAGAGACTATGTATAAAGTAGGGGCCAAAAGACCTAATAGGCCTAAACAAAGACCAAGAAGTGCCTAGAAAAGTGGTTTAATGGTGGAATTAAGCCAATAATTTTCATAAGAAGGAATATCATGATAGAGTGTGTCTAAAATAGTGTTTAGTTTCCCAATAACCTATTATACTTGACTGTATAAGGAGAAAAGGTAAATAGAAGGCTAGTAGAAAAGCCTATCAAAGCAAGTAGTGAATGTTGTAAAGGGTTGTGTGAGTCATTTTGTGGATTCAATAGGAGGCTAATAAATATTTTTTTGAGTATGTTATTGTTTAATATAAACCTTAAAATATTAAATAAATCTAAGTTTTGTGTATTAATCTAAGTTTCCCATAGGATTAAGACTATAATGAGTGAGATCAAGAAAGACTAACAAGAAAGGAGTGATAGAGTTAGAGAGAAGTTGAAGCTTGATTGGAATAGTGACAAATAATTAAATAAGTGTAGGTGATTGAATGGAATAGAATACAAGGAAGGATATAGCATGAGTTAACATCTTGTCAAGAAGAGTGACCTCCATGTGATGAGAGAACAAAGTAACCAAGAACAAGAATAGAGGTCAAAGAGATCTAGTCTAATTAGATCAAAGCTAGGTGACTTGTAGAGGTAAGTGTATGAACTTATGTTTGCATCCATATTTTTCAATATCCTTAAAGACCTCTACATCACTTTGGGTAACACACATTTTTTAAAGCTATTTATTTTGAGGATAGTTCTTAGACAAGTTCAACAACTACCCTCAAGAGAGGGAGAATTTGCAGGGCTTTGTCACACAAATTAGGCTCCTAAATCACATTTATAGAACAAATTTTAGCACACAAGAATAGTTTTAAGAAATTAGACACAAGTAAACATAGAGGAAAAATAGGGAACCATAAATCAGTATAATGACACATAATTCAACCTAGATAGACATTACAACCTAAATAATGACACTAGCACCACATGGTATACTATCCAAGATGTGGCACTACTATCTAGTATCCCTAGTTTTAGTATAGTTTATATTAGATAGAATATTACACTAAGTACAGTATAATTTTACATAGATATAACTATAGTTTTGATATTTATACTTAGATTTTGCTTAGATTCACACTAGCTCAGCTCAGATTCATGTCGATTACTTAGATTAGGGGCATCATGCATGACATTATCATTCTCATATTTAGTTTAAATACTCAAATACAGTCATTATAACTCAATCTAGAATCAATATACTTAGATATCAAATTGGGGGCATGTGTATGGTACATATTTTTCCATATGCTTAGTTACACACATGTTGATCAATTATAATGGCAAATTCCATGTCATTATCTACATTATATACACTTGACATCATATTCTAGGTTGTCACTAGTTTCATGCCTTACTCCATATATAGTGGTTGGCACTCTTGAGTGGCCTAGGGCTACCTAATGTACCCGAATGGCCATGGAGACAACATAAATAGATATTTATATCACTTTGTTCATTTTAGTTTTAAATGCATCTATTACACATGGGTGGGAAATGATGGATTCATATCCTACTTGAGTTCTTGAGCCATCCACATGAGAGGGTTTGACACACTTTCAGTCTAATCCAAGTTATTTACAAGTCATGATCCACCAAGTAGGGTTGGGCTATAATAGAGTCAAAATTGGATTGAGTTCTTGATCCACCCACACATGAGGATTGAGTAAGCTATCAACTTAGTCCAAGTTATTCAATGATTTGATCATTATATACATGCACACTTATAGGTTCTCACCAGGTTCATACATTAGTTTGCGTACCCAATGAGGTGTATTCAATTTTTTCCTCTTTCTCATCTCTTTACTCAATTTTACTTAGTTACTTCTTTGTTCAACATAGTATTTTGCTTTTGATATATCTTAAGTAAGGATTGATTTATGCATATTTCATTTTTAGTTCATGCTTCACATACTTAAACCCAAATTTACATACTCAGACTCAACTTCATAGGATTCATTTCCTAGGTAAGCCTAGGTATGCTTCTTTTTCTTTTATACTAATCATTTCACTTTGATGCATTTCTAGCATAAATGGGGGGAACTGTAATCACCTAAAAGTGGTATTTGAGTGATAAGAGTTCTACTTGAGACAACCTATTCTTAGATTAGCCCTAAATCTATCTTAGATCCTATTATCACACTTTTACAACCTTTACACAAAGCACAGACATCCCTAGTTACCTTAAATGTAGTCCCAGACCCTCATTTCTCAATCATGGCCCTTCATGACTAGTAGTCTACCAGCTAGACATTAGCTCTACATTAAGGAAACTAGAACTATGTGGTGTTAGTGTCCCCAAAATAGAGATAATGTCTTTTACCCTATCTTTCTTGAATGAATATATTTTTAAAATTAAAACCCTCTTAAGGTTAACCTAAACATCTTTTATTGTCTACACAAGCTACAAAACACTATAAATACATGAATTTTAGACCTGTATCCACTACATGTAAATTAGATACAAAATACCTATTCAAACACAATATAAGTTGAGTAAAATCAAGGTTATTAATCCATATTATATCGTACTTCTACATACAACCATCTACAACTTCCCTAAGCTTAGATTTTCTAGATTTCCAATCTCAAACACACTCAAGACATTCAAGACCACTATCATTCTAGTATCACTTGCACTTGTACTAGAACTTAGGTGGGGAGAACTACATTAGGATTGATCCCTCTTCAAATTATTTGTATGTAATAAACTCTCTTCATAATGGACCATTGAGTATGTCCAATCTATCCTACTAACAAACAGACTTTTTAACTCATCCCTTACTTGCAAAGAGGATTAAGTTTTTCATAAAAAATCAACTATTATAGTAATAATATAGAGTTTTAGACTTCATGCGTGTAAGAACATAACCCAAAAACATAGTCATAAGTGTACCCATAATTTTAGAGTAATCATATACAGAGGATACTAGCACCATTTTTAGGACACTAGATCCACATGATGCTATTGTCCAAGTGTATTACTACTATCCAAGAGGGTTATGACATAGGTATTTGGTTGATGACACTTAGACCTCTTCGTATCTTAGTTTTTAGTACTCAAATCTTCCATACTAGGAGTTTTCTAGAAAATTCTTTATTTTCACATATTTATTACTATTATTAGAAAGTTGTCAAAATTTATAAAAAAAATTAGTGGTAAGTTTATGCATATTATTTCACTAATTTAGACTACTTAGCACTTTAATCAAACATAGTATTTGCATAACTAAAACCTAAAAAATTTAAAACACATAGCATGTATTAATGACTTTGTCATATTGATAAATGATCGATTCTCATGTTGGGGCATGGTATTTCATGTCGTTGAGATAATATTATGTTCATGATTATTTTAAAGTTATAAGAAACTATATATAGGCTTTGGGGTTATTATTTCAAAATAACTAGAAGCCAATTATTGTCTATACATAGCCATTGGTATGCTTAAGTTGTACCCTTATTTCATTAGATAAAATTGGGAATTGAAGGTAATAATTCTTAAGAATAATGAATTGAGTTTCTCTTTACTTTGGTGATTTTTGTTGGATGTAATTCGTCTCATATATATTATGGATTGTGCTCCTTATTCATTCAATCCCTTGGATGTCTGCTAGAATAGAAGAGTGTGTTAAAAATTGTTAGAATGGTTTTATTTAACTATATGAACATTTTCTAACTATTGTAAAAGTTTCTTAAACTGAAAAAATTACATGGGATGTTCTCTAAACAACATAATTCTTAAATTTTTTGGTTTGGGATTTATTACTTGTTTCAGTTAATTATATCTTAAATGTTACTTGAAAACTTGTTAACTCACTGGGTGAATACATGATCCTTGGCTTGAAGGGCAATTGCCTCTTTTTGTATTTGTATCAGAAAATTTTATTTTCTTTCTCCTTGGTATGGTTTGTCATCATCATTTTGATTGACTATTATAAAACCCTATGTCTGGATAGGTGTTAAAATCAAGAATTTGCAATTTTGATTTTGAGTAAGAAGGTGCCTATGAGTTTGAGGCAATAACAAAGGACCCTTAAAACTTGTTATTTTCCCTTGTGAATGTTATTTATTTGTATTGTGTAAATTTTTAAATATGGGTTCATTAGAGTATTTATTAATGTATTTTTGGTATTGAGCTTGTTTTTGCTTAATTGAATCTATCTTTTTATCCATGTATGTAAATTGGTCAAAAATCAACCTTGAGTGGTGTTTAACACATAATATAGTGTTCATAATATCTAATATGGTTCCTTTGAATGGATATAATTTAATTATTATTGTTAAAAGGATACTATGTAGATAACAATATATTGATGATCATTAATTCTCTTGTGTTACATCTATGATAGATGTTGGATCTAATTTATGTTTATGTGACATTAGCATTGGATTATAAGTAAAAAGAGTATGAATATTACTCTTGATAAATCTCTGTATCCAAGTGAAAGTCAAATGAATTAACATTTTATTAAAAATATCAATGAATGTGGTATGAAATTAATGTTAGGTAAGGTGGCACTTTATGGTACAACAATAAGAGGGCTACTCATAGCATCTATATGGGATGAAATTAAACTTGCATGCAAATTATAGCTATACCATATTAAATATTTAGTGGGTTTTAGAATATTATTTCATCTTAAGAATGGATGATATAAATATTGGTATAGTATTTATAGCTCTAAATTATACCAGTAAAGTAGAATCACTTTAATTACCCAACATTTCAATTAAAATAATTATCATGTTGTTAAAATTCATATTTTAAGAGGATGATGATGTGTCAGTATTATTTTGACGTGGGTCTTAACATTTTTTGTTGTAGGAAAAGACTTGTCCTAATTAACCATTAGGTGATTATTTTGTGAAGTTTATGTTTTTTTTGGATCTTGTATATGTTCATACTTGAGTGAAGAATCTCCTTATTCTATAGTTCCTATCATCAATGTAATGGATATACATCTTGAATAAATTTAGAAGATTGTATAGCTCTTCATTCATTTGTGTCTACTATAAGACATTTCCATTATGGTATGGTCCATTAAAATTTGACTAGATGGGTACTTCTATTTTAAATATATGATAAAAATGTATTTTTTCTTTGCAAAGATCTTGTAATACTTGGAAGTTGAAATGGAAAAATAAATATATTATGTAATTATGAGAATTTATTTTTTCCAATAGTCTTGTTTGGGTATTCATAGTTTTGTTTTTCTTAATCATAGTTGTGCTACTTCATAGACCTATATTTTACAAAAAAATTAAGGATATATTCACACTTGTAAACATTTATGTCTTCTTGAACTAGTATGAAAATATTCTAGTCATGATAAGAGGCTTCAATATTATCTAGTAAAACTCTTCTTAGATTTAAAATAATTCTTGTTCATTTACTCTTCAATATAATATTGAGTCTTTTTGATTTATTCATTTCATACTTGTTATGTTATGGATAAAACTTTTGGTTTGAAAGGAAATCTTGCATGTTAACAACTACTCTTTTTCCATAATCAGTCATAGTGACATAAAAACCATTAAGGAAATATTATCCTCAATTATAAATTAATCATCTAAGCTTATGTTAGAAAGGTTTCCTAAATGGGAGATGAACTTGTAAGTCTCAATGGTTTCCTATACTCCATTATGCTTAAGGATTAAGGTGTTGTAGCATGATTATTCTTTCTTAAAAGGATCAATTAGTAACTTGTTAAAAATGGTCTAGATAAGCAATCCAACAAGGATTTTGATTCTAATTCAATAACCTTCCTTGCATATTATAAATGGTCGATCTATGAAATTTGGGTTTAAATTATCTTGTCACTCTCAAAATAGATTTCAAACCTTGAAGGAAATAAAAAAGACCCAAATTTTTTTGGCAAAGGAATAGTTAGAATACCTTAACCTTGGGTCCTCATTTTGACTAATATATTATCTACCCTTCTCATGGCCCATAATGTCTATGAATGTGTTGGTATGTCTCTAACATGGAAGTTATACTTTATCGGCTTGGAATAGTGTGGTAATTAGAAATCAATATCTTTGGGTTGAGGATAAGTAGTATATTTTGAATTAATTTTGGAGTATTATTCTTTTGTTAATGTAATTAAATTATTAATTATTATCAAATGATCAATTAAATCCTAGATTTTGATTATTCCTTTCAAACCTATTGGGTGAAAATCAATATTTAGTAGTGGTCTTTAATCATTGCCTTCTCTTTGTGAAGCTAAGCATTCTATCAATTACCTTTCTAATGTTTAGTGAAGTTTGCATAATGCTACATGTGATTGAGATGGAACTCTTGTTATAATAAGGAATAAAGAGCTAAAGTATGTCTCATTCTAGTCTATAAACCTCCTTGGAAATTTGGTTAGGACTAACTTAACTCTATTTTAAGGATTGGGATCCTTAATGCTCTAAAATTTATTTTATAACTATTAAATATCAATGCTTACCCCTTGATGAGTTTAAATTTGATAATAATCCTTTTGTAATGGACATTAAGCACATTCTCAAGACTGTGAGCTTTAAAATAAGTCTCTAAATAAAACTCTCCTCGTGAAATTGTCAAAAAAAAATAGTATTAACTAGTTGGGTTATTTCAGATATGTATCTAAAACTACGAAAATGTTTTTACAACCCAAAATAATATGAAAGTGACTAGAAGAAATAATTGGTGTATGAAGACACAAATGGTGGCCAAACCTACTCAGCCATGGTCTTACCCAAGACAAGAATTATTACAAACTCATACATTCAAAATTTTCACATGAGTAGATACATACCTACATAGTCTAGGTTTTCATTCATAATTTCATACATCCTTAAGGTGTGATCATCTTATATTATTTTTTTCTCTTTTCAACTTTAATTATCAATTTAATATTTTCCTTCTACATGTTTATTATTTTCAGCACATAGGAAAGATCTGAAATTAGTTTTTTGTATTTCTATTTATGTTATATCCCTCTTAGTAATGGGTTTTTCTTAATAAATTCATAGTCAAGGCTTTAAATATTTTTAAAAACATAGATCCAATTTATTTTTGTAGTGTATTAAACTAGGTTGATTCTTAATTTTGATAGATTTCATAGTTTTATATTTATATTATAAGGTGATTTTTTTTAAATATTAATTATTTTATATTATATATATATATATATATATATATATATATGAATTCATGGGTGTAAACCTATGAATAATTTTGACTTCTATTTAATTTAAAAATAGATTTTTCAAGAATTAATTTTTATCTTGACTTAAGAGTTATAAGTGAGATTCCGTCTTATATTTTAAAAAATAAATTCTTAAATTTTGATTAGTTGTTTATATTAAATTTTTCTTCTCAATAATATTTTAATTTTTTTTGTATATTATTTTTCTTTGATTTTTTATAAAATAAAGTAAATAAATTATAAAAAATAAATTATGTTTATATTTTATATGAATTTGAAAATAATTATATATAATTAACTTACTTTTTATAAAAATTGGTTTGTGTAATTGTGTGATCATACCTTTCACATATACATGAATTTTTTTATTTAATATATAATTTAAATTATACAATCATATATATTTTAAATAGATTTATGTAAAAGATAATGAGAGATATCATATTTGAGACATCTATTTGATTTATGTCATGATCTAATATTATATAATTATTTAAAAAATAATATCTCTCATAATATTTTACATAGATTTATCTAAGATATGTATGCTAATGTATTTATAATTTTATTGTATGAGATGGCTACACTCAAAATTTGAAGATGGTATAAAAACATGAATTGTAACATTTTGAGTCTAGTTTCCAAAAACCTATTTTTTTAAAAACATGGTTAAGTATAAATAGGTAAAACATATAAAATTTAAGGAATAACTCATATTTTGTAGGAAAATAGAGTAAATAGACATCTATACAGCACAACCTTTTTATAACAAATTATAGTATTTTTTGAAACACTTTTGTGGAAATTTAGATAAAATCATCTATTTTGTGACCTATATTTTATTTTAAAAAATTATGAATAATTTTTTATTAATTTTACAAGTAAATAATTCCTTAAAACTAATAAAAATAGATAGATGGTTGTACGACCTCCATAACTACCTTAAAAAAATGAAAAAATAGTTTTTTTGAATGCATATATAATTAGGCCTAGTCTATGACCATACTTTTTTTTTACTTTTGGATCAATGAAAAAAATACTTAAACATATATAGGCATGTATATTTTCAACATGAAGTGGCCTAAAAAATCTATAGTTATAAATCAAAATAGATAAAAACCTTAAAATAGTCCAAAAATTATATATATATATATATATATATATATATATATATATATATATATATATATATATATATATATATATGTATGTATGTATGTATGTATGTATGTATGTATGTATGTATGTATGTATGTATATATATATATATATATATATATATATATATATATATATATATATATATGTATGTATGTATATATGTATGTATATGTATGTATATATGTATGAATATGAGTATATATATATATATGTGTGTGTGTATATATATATATGTGTATATATATATATGTATATATATATGTATGTATGTATATATATATATATATATATATATGTATATATATATATATATGGAAAGAGAAGAGCATTCTCATCATTGTGGTAATAATTTTATAAATTATCTCATTGAAATTCATAGTGTATTTGGTTATGGAATTTTAATTTTCTTTCTTTTTTCAAAGATCTCATATTCAGATGTGTTGTGATAGGTTCAATCCTTTAGCTCTAGAGTCAAGTGATTTCTGAGCCAAAAGGCTTGGTTTTTGAATTCAACCATAACATAGTTCATACATACTATAATGTGTATGTGTTATGTTCACATTATAAAAATATATATATATTAGAATGGAGTTTCAAATATGAAATGAGTAAAGTGTGGGTGTGTGTTATAATGCATACATGGTATAGACCTAATGAAAGCATTTATAAGGGTATAATGTAAGAACAGGATGAATTATAATGTGGGGGTTTATTTTAATAAAATAAATATTAAATTTATTTTAGTGAATATAATAAATTAGGGTCACTATGCATCTGATAGAATTGGTCTCACAATTGCACACCTTATAATGTGGGAGATAATTTTTTAAAATAAAATCTAGTCAATAGTTAGGAATTTTTAGTGATTCATTATTTAACCGAAGGATTTCAAGGCATAATTTTTAAAATTAATGTCTATTTTGGGTATATATATAGTCATTTTTAAGTTTTTATGACTTACAAATTGCTTTTTGGCATTTATAAGAGTCTTAGGTTTGTCTAAATTAAATTTTACAAACCATTCACTTTGATGTCAAGAAAAATTAGTGTGATTCGGGAAACATAGGTTATATTGATGATTTACACAAATCAAACAACCACTTTATATTAATTTCACTTTGTCATTATCTCCCCTCATCCCTAATCACTTCCTCTTCATCCATCATCATCCCTAATCACTCCCTCCTCATCCCTCATCATCCCTAATCACTCTCTACTTATCCCTCATAATCCATAATCATTTACTCCTCACCCTTTATAATCCCTAATCATTCCCTCATCATCCCTGATCACTCATTCATTGACCCTCATCATCTCTCATCATACCTAATGACTCACTTATTATCCCTCATCACCCCACTCACTTCCTCTTCATCCTTTCTCATCCATAATCACTTCATCCAATCCCTTAATGGTGGGTGTATTGTCTTCCTTCTTGTGCCTATTTGGATTCTATTCCAATTCTAAGTTTTACTCACTAAAATAAACTCTTCTTTCCCACATCCTCTTTGACTCAAATAAGAAACTCAGACATATCATCTAATTATCTAGTGGATTAAAAGATCTATATGGAAATCCACACCCAAACCATGGAGAGAGTATGCATCTAGATCCCTACGCTAAATTAAATAGCCAAGAAAGTGAGAAAAGGGTGGGATGAAATTTTAGTACTTACACATAAATATTGGGATTTTGGCATATAAAAATCCCAATATTTATGTGTAAGTACTAAAATTTCATCCCACCCTTTTCTCACTTGCTTGACTATTTAATTTAGCCTAGGGATCTAGATGCATACTCTCTCCATGGTGTGGGTGTGGATTTCCATATAGATCCACACCCAGACCATGGAGAGAGTATGCATCTAGATCCCTAGGCTAAATTAAATAGTCAAGAAAGTGAGAAAAGGGTGGGATGAAATTTTAGTAATTACACATAAATATTGGGATTTTCACATATAAAAATCCTAATTGCAGAGTTAAGAATCCAAATATATATATATATATATATGAGTGATTGGATACTAGTTGAGAAATACAATCCCAACCCCATATTTAACTTCTTATTTTCTCTATATGTCATTCATAGTATGTCCATAATAGACCAAATTTCTAGATAGATAAATAGGTAGTCACCAATTTGGTAGAGTGTGTTCTAATCTAGTAGCTAATATAACGTGTTTCTCAACTAAATTCAATCTATACCCAAATTAATCTATGAAGGTAATATGACTTAATCTAGTGTATTGGGGAGGAGATACTTAGAGCTTGGGCATGACCCAGTAGGCCTTAAAGGTCAAACTAGGGCCTTATCATACTTTGAGTATGCCCTAGTCCCCAATATAATATATCAAATTATATTGTAAGAATGGGGGGTCATGCCATAGATATATGAGAATCACCATTCTAAAGGCCCTACCTTGATCTCAAACTTTCCATACATGATAAGGTAAAGAAATTTTTCCCTAACTAATTTATCTATGCCAAGGAGTAAGGAAAGGGAATCTTTCCTTCTTAATATATATTTTGTTTCGCTTAATATCATATC
>JARHVA010001080.1:37500-127500 GCA_037957365.1 Torreya grandis
TTTCATCCCACCCTTTTCTCCCTTTCCTACTTATTTATTCTAGTCTATGGATTTGGATACACACAATTTACACAATCTTCCATGATTTGGGCATGGATCACCATATAGATCTTCAAATACCACCAAAAAAGTAGATAATATCTCCAATTTCCTTATTTGAGTGAAAGAGAATTAATGATAGAATATTTTCTTTGGGCCTAACATAATCCAACTAGGTATGATCAAGAAGCTATTTCACCCAACATCAAGTTATTGGAAGGAGTGATTAGGGATAATGAGGGATGATGAGGGATGGTGAAGGTTAATGGGGGAGTGACTAGGGATGATAATAGATGGTAAGGGTTAATGAGTGAGTGATTATGGATTATGAGGGATGATAAGGGAGTGATTAGGGATGATGAAGCAATGATTAGGGATTATAAGGGATGGTAAGGCTAAATAAGGGAGTGATTAGGGATGAAGAGTGAGTGATTATAGATTAGGAGGAATGGTGAGGGTCAATAAGGGAATGATCATAAATAATGAAGGGAAAGGAATGTGTGATTGGGGATGATGAGGGATGATAAATAAATGATTAGGGATGATAATGGAAGGTAAGGGTCAATAAAGGAGTGATTATGGAAAATGAAGGAGTAATTAGAGATGGTGAGGTTTAATAATGAGTGATTAGGGATGCTGAGAGATGAGAAGGGAGTAATTAAGGATGAGGCATAATAAGGAGAAAGTGATTAGGGATGAGTGAGGGATGATGAGAAAGTAAAATTAACATAAATTTGTTGTTTGATGTGCACAGGTCATCAATGTAACCTATGTTACCCCAATCACACCACTTTGGCTTGAATTAAAAATGAGTGGTTTATAAAATTTAATTTTAAAATACCTAGGACTCCTAAAAATTCCAACATGAAATATATAAGGCACATAAACCTAAAAAATGACTATATGTTTACCCAAAATAGACATCATTTGTAAAAATTATGTCCTAAAATCCATAAGTTAAATATTAAATTGATGGAAATGCCTAAATATTGACAACATTAGATTTTTAAAAAGTATCTCCCACATCATAAGATGAGAAATTATGAGACCAAATCTATCAAATGTAGAGTGACCCTAATTTCTTATATTTACTAAAATAATTTTAAAGTACAAGTAGTATAAATGTAATAATATAAATGTCAACTTATAATGTGTGTATCATGTACATGTTATAGCACGTACATGTTATAGTGTGTATATGCTTTAGTTAAGTAATATTTCAAACTTGACTTTTTCCAATTCAAATTTTTATAGGAAAAATGTGTAGATGATATAAAATGTATGCATTATAGTGCATTTGAATTTTAGGCTCAATGTTTACCAAGCCTAGAAATCATAATGTATATGTGTTACTTTTATAATTTGTACACATTATGTAATAATATGTGTGTGTTATGAAAAATTTACACAAAATTTTCCCCCAAATCCATGTACTTACCTCCACGTGGATAAATGTATATAGTGATGTAGACATTTTTTCATTCTAAATGCCATGTATCAGTAATCACTTATATTTAAAACAAAAAAAGACGTTCTACTTTTTTGTTAGTATATATTTCATCTATTATTTTTTCCCTGAGTGTAATGTAATGAGATGTTTGAATTGTATATATATTTAGATTTTTTCCTTTCAAGTCAAATTGATGGTATGGATTGAACTAATCCCATTCCCATGTACTTGTCATGGCTTCCCCTACCTCCTATAACTTAAAATTTATAATTTTTTAATGAATAATGAAATTCTCACCAAAATTTAGTGAAATATTTTAAATTTCATTCTAATCAATCCTCGAACATGTAACATATTTATAGTTACATATTTTATTACCTCCATCTAATTTTATGTGGTATTGATGGGTTATTTAATCCTTAAGTATCAACTCTTATTATTATTTTGAATGTTAGTTATTCCTTCCTTTTACATTCACATACAAAATCTAGGCATAAATTACTTTAATATTAACTCTATTTTCCATACCTAATCTTAACTATTTATTGATCCTTATCCATAGTATCATTAAACAATGAAATGAAAACTCCACCTATAACACAAGATAAATGATTAGAGTTTCATTTTTCTATGATGAAATTACCCTCATGACAAAAGTCATGGTGGGAAGTCCTCCATAGAATAAAAATATGGTTCTTGACACCAGTAGTGAGATCTCTTATCTCAATAGAACGTCCACAACTAAGGCCCCTTCTTCCTTCAATCCAATTCTCCCCATCCTATGTTTCAATACCTTGTAACTCCTTTGTCTACACTAGCCAAACAAAGGATTCCCCCATCCTAAAAAAATTGTGATCCCAATCACTTCTACCTCCATAATTACACTTATGTAGATGACAAAAACATGCAATGAAACATGGCAATATATTTCATCACCCTTAAAGACTCATATTTAACTTCTCAATGGAGATAATAATGACACCCAAATAATCCAAGAAGTTTGTCCTAAAGGTTTATGATAATTTAACCCTTCTAATATTCCTTATTAACCCAAGGTATATTTGCAACCAGATGCCATTGATAATTTATATAAATGTTATCAAAATTATTCTATTGTTTCATATTTTGTTGTTCATATCTTCTAATAAGACTCTCTCAGCAACTAGTTTCATCACCAATGGGATTCGTTGGGCATCCATCTCACTAGGGTTTAAAACCTTACCAAAGGTATTTTTGTTTATTCATTCAAAAAGTCATTTTATGTTCAATCCCTCTTATCTATAGAAAGTTATTGGTTTATCAAAAAAATGTTATTGATCTTATCTTACTAAACTTGATATTTCAAATTCATTAACTAGGTCTCCCTTATAGTTTCTGTCTGGATTGAATTCCAAGCTTACCAATTCCATTGTGGATGTTTCTTGACCAAATTGTCTAGCCCATTGGGTTATTATTATTTCATGAACCATCCAAGTTATATTCCTCATGCCCTAACAAGTTATTTTACATTGAGGTTGATATATCCAAGGAGTTAAATGAGTTTATAGATATCTAAGTCAACGAACACCACTGGGTATATAATTTTGTTTATTTCAATATACCTAATACTTGTTTTTCATGTCAAGATCTTGATAATTGTATCAAATTTTGTCCCCTTATAGGTCACTCAAAACCCTCTTTAGATCTCCCCAAATTTAGTATCCCATATTTGTGTATAAAGGTGATGGTTGGACTATGGTTACCATAAAAAAATCATAATCAGTGTAGAAATCCTCCACACTTTTCACTTCTCCTCTAGTAACCAAACCTTCCCTTAGAGATTCCCACATCTCCTCCCCATCCTACCAAATCCCCATAGGCCCATAAAAACATAATTTATAAAATTTATCATCCTCAATATATATATATATATATATATATATATATATATATACTCAACAAGTGGATGCTTATTTAGGTGATTTTGTAGCTCACCCTATGGTGGTGGAAACTCTCCCTAAGAGGAAAATGGAGCTAAACACTGCTTCCTTGTGCTTGACATATTTTCTCTTCTAAACTATCATAATATTTTATCAAACCTTACATATATTTAGGATGGATAATAAAAGCTCCAAATATATGACATTTCTTAATGGATATACTCTCTTAGAATGTTTGAGGCCTCACAAAGTCCTCTCATAAATTCTTGGTGTGAGCTGACTATCAACAAATTGATTCATTAAATTTTATTTATTTGTAAGAAATTAAAATTTATGTATTTATTATGCAGACTACTCTAAAGTGTATTTGACATGATGAAACCTAACTTTCCATTATACATGAGGAATGATGTGGTAGCACCAAAATATTAGTGTCACTAAAATTTTCATCATAATTTATTACTAAGGCAGAATAACCATCACACCATGAGCTATGGATAGTTTTGGATATTTATGGACATAAATTATATTTTCTTAACATTTACACTCTAAATGATGGCCCTGATAGATCTTTGTTAGGTTATATCTAGTTAAAAATTTACCCCTTATCACATGGCTCATGTTCAGTAATTTTAATATGATTGAAAACCATAATGACAACACTAGTATCTTACCCATTAGATGGTTCATGGGATAATGTGAAGTGTGGTATTATTTAAAGAATAAGTGGGGTATTGTTAACCCTCTTCTCTAGTGGCACACATTAAATATATGCCTTGGTTTATGTGGATCAACTACCATACTATCTTTATTAGGTGTTCTATCACACACTCCCTCTTTTGCATAAGAGTGTCATTATATGCTCTATTTCTTAGCTAAAAAATTACACAACCCTTATTCTCTTATATTTTGTGTAACTCCATGTTTTTATTCCTTCCATGTAAATGGAATATTTTGTAGTCTTGAAATGCTCCAAAAATTTTATGTCATGCAACCTATATACTAAAAAATTTGGATTTATTTCTTAATTGACTAACTCTTTTTTGGGGGTGATACGAGATCTCTAATTTTCCTAGGATGCTCTTATATCAATTTTTCTTCTTTTTTTGATAAGAAACTATCACTTGATCCACAAAAATTAATAATAACCATAAAATTTAATATATTTGATATATAAATCACATGCAACATGTAATCCTAGAGTCAAATCCTCATATTATGCTTTTTCATTTGTACAGGAAAATCTCAATCAATATGTTAATTGCATAGTCTAACCTCGAGGTGTTACTAATACAATGTTAGTCTTAACACCTAAAGCACATTTAGACTCATAAAATACATAGTACATGTTTTATTGACATTATTACACATAATAAATTTGTCTCAAAAAATTTGATCCTTACAAGTGTGGTCTAATAAGGAAGCCATTGCTAATTGGTCAGTGATTACCTTCTCTTTTATCAATTTATGTGGTACAAATGTAAGATCAAACTTTGTGAATAGCATGACCCACTTAGTTAAACATCAAAAAAAGTAAAGATTAGACATTATATACTCTAATGGATCAAACTTTGAAATAACATGAATTTTTGGACCTCAAATTTTGGCTAAGTCCTTTAGTAAAGACACAACATAGAACAAACATGTCACAAAAGAGTCACGGTGTAGAAGATCATGGCATGGGAGTCCATATCATGGGAAGACCTAGTCAAAGTAAATATGTAAAATAATGGAGAACCTAAGAAATAAGGACTCAAAACACTAGTGTAAGACTCAGGGAGCATGTGGAAAATGGGAGATAGTTAAGGAGCAATTCACTAGGATGAAACGGACTAAGTCATGCACAAATCTAGCACTGGTCCATGGGAAGATAGGTGCTCAATGATGAGGATCTATCACCAAATTAATAATATAGGGGCACATAGGCTTGGGTCCTTAGTAAAATAATGTAGCTAGATTCCATGACTCTAAGTCTGTTGTTGATCATTAGTGAGTCACTATGAGTGTGATTATTATTGTAACTACTTGGTTAGGGAAAGCCAAGTATAAATACCCCTGAATAGAATCTTGTAATGTTGTTGATTATTATTCCATTGATGTGATCAAGGATACTATTTTGATATTGTTATCATTGTACTCAAATATATAGTAGATTTGTATGACTGAGGTGCTTCATGAAATTGATTATGTAACTTGTGAATCTCTTTTCAATATGATGAATGGAACCTATGTTACTTGAATGTTATTGTTTGGATTATGGAAATAATGGTGTTGATCATCTTATGTTTTTTTTCATTTAACTAAAGCTAGGTTCATAACTATTATGTATTTATTTTTCTAGTTAATTAATGAGTAAAGTGGATGAATTTGAGCATCATTATATGTTAAGTACACCCTCATGCATAAAAACCAACAGGAATCAATCCCTTACTACATGCTTCAAGTGAGCATGTGATAACTCTAATTTTTATCTAAAATGTCAACATGATATAACATTGGGTTTTAATAATTTTAGTGCATGCTTAAGGAAAGTTAAGCCTAGAGAGAAAATAAATCCTAACATTTTGGTTCGGTTGTTGGGACCTATAGTACTTGATTGTATGATGGTGTAAAATTCTAGAGTGATTATCTCTTGAAAACATTAAGTGATGGATTACTAATGTCAAAAATAACTTTATAGTACCATTTATTAAACTAGGAGTTTCTACATGTGTGTGAATTGAACAAAATCTATGGAATTCCTTGTATGAGACTTTATTTGTGGAGGTACATGTTCCTTTTCATGCTTGAATCATGGCCTATGCTCAAGACTGGTCAAGAAATCATGGACAAAAGACAACTTAAACATTAGAACATTAGATGGATTTAGAACATTTGAGAACAATTTGGACATGAGATGTTGATGTTTGGTGGTGAGCAGTGTTAAATAGTTACATCTTGAAGTACATAATTTTAACTTATTCTTGTCTAGAATAAGCTTAGTTCTAGTTTCTCTAAAAACAATACATTTGATATCTCAATGATTTTCCTTTGGAGGTGAAGAAGATTTTTATAAACTTTGGACTTGATAATTTTCCCATGGAAGGATAAACTCTTCCTTGCATAATCAACATGATTGGTGGGGGAATTAAAGGGAACTTGTGAGGAATTATTAGTTTGGTATGGTAACTAGTCAGTGGTGATTGTGGAAGCACAAATATAATAAATCTTGGTAAATAATTATAGCTAGAATCAACATAGGAAGGGGAAGGGATAACTCAAGAAGTGTTGTAAGGATCCATAGGGAAGTGAAAGAGCATAAGGAGGACTCTCTAACTTTTAGATTGTAACCAATGCCAACTCTAGTATATGTTAAAGAAGCAAGCCAAGAAGTGGTGACTAAAGAACTTAAGTTAAACATACCTAATTCCCTAACCATAGTGTGAGCTCATGATTTTGAGTTAGACCAAAAAATTATACACAATTTAGATACATACAACATAGATTTAGAGACTAAACTTGTAATAGAATCCTTTATCAAATAAGTTTTAGACAAAAGTGTATTAACTCTTTCTTTTCCTTTGTAAATTAATTCTATGGCCCAACTTGGAATGCCTGCTAGACCCAACATAAGTAGTGGGAAAATTAATGGCTAGAACATATTGCCTTAACCTACCTCAATTCCTAATGTCTCAGATTTTTTTGCTATTATTGGAGGCATAAGAGGTGGACTAGGAAGAGGGACAAGAGGAAGTAGTGGACTTCCCCCAAAGGAATAGGAGGGCTCAGAAGTTATTTTTAGTAGCCACCATTATAATCACATCAAACACCCACCATATACTATGAAATGGCATTCCATTTTCCATAATATCAATGTGTGGAGAATGTCACAAAGCATGTTCACAAGTGTGAACTTATCTGGTGAGCATGTGACATAACTTCTTATGAATGGAAAACTACTCAATTTTTAACCACCCTTATGGAATGCATACATAAGTGGTAACAAAAATATGATTCCTATCAAATTGTAGTAGATTATGATCAGCCTAAGGTAGAATTCCTCTAAGAATTTGACATTTCAGAGTTTAAGAAATAGAACATCATTACACTAAAAGATATTAAACAAGAACTAATTGAGAGTATGCATGAGTATGATGCATGGTTTGAGACACTTATTTAAAATCTCTCATTTGATATCAATGATTATAAACATGCTCATGGTTTATGGGAGGTTTGTTGCTTCCCTTTAGATGAACATTGTCTCAAAAAAAATTTACCAACCTATGCAAGGCCTTAGAAGCTACTCTTTACACCAAAGCTATTGGTAGTATTGATATAGGAATCAATCTTTTGATGGAGGATCAAGTCACTACAATGGCTTCAAAACTATAAAATATTACTAAACACTATGCTCATGACACTCATAGTGGACTATGGTGTGTCGATTATGATCTCGAATGCCATAATTAGAATAATTGTCCTTGTAAGAACATACGTGTCATACTAAAGTAGTCATGTGAAATATGTCAGTAAGAGCATGACATCTAAGCTTGTCCTCTACTACAATGTGCCACTCAATCAAAAGGTGTCATTTTATTGTAAGATATGTGACATGTATACTCATGATACTAATGATTGTCATCTTATAAGTGATATTCATGATGTACACATGCATAGTATACATTAGGCCTCTATTTCACATAACTAAAAAAATGAAGGTGGATATCATGGGTGTGGTCAATGTCAAGGATTTGTAGTTGGATACTTTCCACCATGAACTTGCTATAAGTATGGCTCCCCTGAACACTACCAGTGATATTGCTTAATCTATCCTACATCTACCTTCTATAAAAATGAACACTATTTGGAGGAGTGCCTTGAATTGTACATGGCCATTAAAAATTAAATAAATGAGAAGGGTGGTAGTATGGTACATATTGAAAAAATACATTAGAGATCATGCCCTATCACTCAAATAGGCCCTAAAGTTAATATTACAATACATAGTGGTGGATAGTCTCAATCTATGTATACTCCACCTATTGAGAAATTTAAATACAAAGAGCCTTTTGCTACTTGATATCCTGATGCTCAATAGCAAAAGGAGGTGATCTAGGACACTATTAACTTGGTAAGAGAATTTCAAGGGGAGATCTATTTCTTTAAGGAACATGATGCATCTCAATATATTGATATAAAGAAAGCCACCAACCAACATGACATGATGCAAGATGAATTTTAAGATCTCTAAAAGTTCTTTTCGGATGAGGAAATTATACCAATTTTATGTAATTGGCTAAACCATCATACACCAAGGCCTAATTAAGATCATTAGTTAAAATATGCCTGAAGGCAATATATTCCTATCAACCTAGCCCACAAAGGGACAAGGAGATATTGATGAATACTACCATCGATTGGTGGATAATCCAAGAAATCTTAGTCAAAACCTATACCAAGGTTAATGTTATCACAAGGGATGCTTGATAGAAGATGTCTATCCCATATTTTCAACCTCTACCTCATTTATTATTCATGGATAACAAAAATTGCACTTTACCCATTGATGTCCTTAAAGATGCCAACACATATATCCTCAGCATTACATTTAAAGCAGACTTTGAAGTTATAGAGTTGGCCAAGGTTGATGAATTTTTAGATTTGTTGTGTATTCTATGGTGTAATGCCAATAATGTTTGTTTGAGTTTTAATAAATGGTATATCATCTTTAAAAATGAGGAGCAATGTATGGTCATTCCATTGGACCATGCTCATAGGCCTCCCCACATTTAACTAGTCAATGTTGATGAGGACATTAAGCATATTTATAATGTCATAGCTAAAGGTAGTGAATGTCATGACCCCACATATTATGGCATATTATGATGGATAGATGAAAATCCTTCTCTAACACCACTAGCAACATTTGTGACTACTAAGCACAGGGTGACTAAACCTTACTGGGAGAGTATGTGGTGTAATTTATAGTATCAATAATACTCAATGAAAGTATCATAAATGCCATAAATTTTTTCATCTCATATATGAAAAAATATGGTTGTGCTACCTTCAAGGCTTCATTAATATCTAAGGTTCTATAATCAAATGGGGGTCAAATAATTCCTCTAATAGTTGATGAGATCCATCACTTCCATATACTATATATTAAAGTAGGCCATATAGATTGTAATCTTATATATATATATATGAAAAAATATGGTTTAGACTATATAAACCATATGAAATTATAGTCTAAACCAATCATTCTATATATTTAGTTTTAATATATAGTATCAATAATACTCAATGAAAGTATCATAAATGCCATAAATTTTTTCATCTCATATATGAAAAAATATGGTTGAATGGAAGGTAATATATTAACACAAAACTGATAAATAGAGAGATATGAAAATTATAGAGATATTCTTAAAAATCATGAATATACTAGTATTATTGATAACAAACCTACTTTATTATGGAATTTAGTTTTGATATATAGTATCAATAATACTCAATGAAAGTATCATAAATGCCATAATTTTTTTCATCTCATATATGAAAAAATATGGTTAAATGGAAGGTAATATATTAACACAAAACTGATAAGTAGAGAGATATGAAAATTATAGAGATATTCTTAAAAATCATGAATATACTAGTATTATTGATAACAAACCTAATTTATTATGGAATTTAGTTCTGATATATAGTATCAATAATACTCAACGAAAGTATCATAAATGCCATAAATTTTTTCATCTCATATATAAAAAAATATGGTTGCACTACCTTCAAGGCTTGATGAATATCTAAGGTTCTATAATCAAATGGGGGTCAAATAATTTCTCTAATAGTTAATCCTTTTATGTTTCTGATGTTGAATGAGTATGATCAATCATTCATATTCTTGATGGCATAGTTATTCAATGGTGGTGAACTCATCAGGGGAATTTTCTTACTTTGGATTATGTACATTATAATTTTCATCATAGATTTCACCATGATAACTAGATATGTGATGCTATCAGTTATAGTGGCATTCAAACTCTATAACTTCACCTTGAGGCTTGCAAGATAATATGGATGATTGATGAAACTTAATTACCAAAATACCTTTCAGTTTATGCATTTTATGGTAATTTATGCACTTGGGAAAGAGCATGGTATGTCTACACAAAGCACCACCTAGATACAAATTATTTTCATCTACTTAATATTAATATGATTGTGGCATTTCCATATTCATCCTCATGGATGGATTTTTTCCTTATACTATAAGTTATGCATCAATTTGTCATCAATGACCTAGGCCTTATGGAAAATTGTGTTTCAAGAATACATGGTGTATTAGAGGAAGGATTGACCATTTTTAATGAGCCTACTGATTAGTCATCTTCAACACTTGAACCTATACTAAATCATACACTTAGAGAGGAAATCTGAAGGTGTAAGTAGAAATTTGTATTTTAGGTTGATGAAAGTGAAATATTTGATCCACCTGACCCATCGAATGATCATTTGGATGTACACATGGAATATGGTGCTCAAATTTTTTGTGAAACCATTATAGATACATAACACCCATACTTAGATCCATTCCATACAATTCAAAATAATATTGGATAGAAGAAGCACTTAAGATGGCTACCATGGGGAATTACTAGTCTAATACTAAAATCAAAAAAGTTTTTGAGTTGTTGGAGTGTTAGGATGTTTGCCCATGAAACTATAGTGAGATGAAGGGTATCCATTCTTGTTTGGGTAAAATGCACATCAAATTGTTAGAATGCACTCAACTAGTCAAAAATAGGCCTTATCACATGAATCCCAATTTGTGTGCTCATGTCAAAGAAGAAATTGATAGTATGGTGCATGTGAGAGTCATTACTTATATCAACAAGTATAAGTGGGTGATTCATATGGTAATAAGTATTAAAAAGGATGGGTACATATGGATTTATGTGGATTACAAATTACTTAATGTTGTTTGCATTACTGACCCTTTCCCAAAACCATTCATTGAGGAGATCCTTGAAGGCATTGTTGGATGTGAAATTTATACCTTTATGGATGGCTTATCTAGGTACCATCAAGTTTATATTGTATATGAATATAATCCCAAGACTACATATGCCATTTAGTGGGGATATTTTATTTATAATGTCATGTTATTTGGATTGAATAATGCCCCTAATGTGTTATCTAGGATCATCATTTAATCTTTTGAGGAATTTATCCATAATTTCAATTCTATCTAGATGATTGGATGGTTTATGACTTAATGAAAGACCATTTTTCCAATCTTTGAAACATGTTTAAGTGTTGCAAGACTCTTCATATTTATTTTAACTTGAAGAAATGTATCTTTCAACTCCATTTAGCATTCTCCTTGGCCATTTTATTTGTTATGATGGAATTTTAGTGGACCCCACCAATATCATCATCATCTTCCACTTACCAAAGCTAACCACCTAGCCATAGGTTTGTACCTTCATAGGGCACATTGAATACTATAAAAAAATTATCCATGGATATGCTAGGATTATAGTGCCTCTATAGGAGTTACTAAAACCTAATGGTCACTTTATTTGGACCCTTACTTTCTAAGAATCCTTTGTTTCCTTAAATGATAAGCTTATCATCACACCAATTATCTAGTTCCCAAACTAGACTAAACTTTTCATGTTCATGTCAATGCTTTCAACATGGAAGTTGGTGTTATACTTTTTCATTATATTGAGGGTAACTTAGATGACCCTATATACTTTGCAAGTTGAAAGCTTACTTTAGTTGAAAAAAACTATACCACAACTGAGAATGAGGAATTGTCTATGGTTTATGCCCTTTAAATTTTCCAATAGTAACTACTAGCGACCCCATTTATTTTATTCACAGACCATGAGGCATTAAATTATTTGGATGACAAACTAGTATTATATTGTCATATCTATCAATAAATAGTGTTGTTTCAAAAATTCTAGTTCTCAGTTATGGTCAATCCTAGTAAGGCCAATTATAGTCTTGACCATCTCTCATTCATTAAATTTGATGAGTCAGTGCACACTATAGAATATGAACTACCTAAAATGAAGTTATTCCATATATCACATGTTCTTGAGGAATTACAATAAATAACCACCTTTTTAAATACCAAATCCACACCAGCTCACTTTAGCACTCTATCCAAGAATTAGCTTATCATTCATGCCACATTGTTTCAACATATTGAGGATGACCTCTATAAGTTTGATTGAGATGAGGTGCTCTAACGCTACATTATAAATCACTAGAATGTTAAGGTGCTAGGTGAGGTCCATGAAGGTGTTTTTGGAATATGTTATGCCAATGAAACTACCATGTGAAAGGTTTTTTTAGTTAACTTATGGTGGCCTACTCTATTTAAGTATGCTAAGCTTTATGTAAAGAAATGTGACATCTACTAGTAGGTTGGAATGATAAATAGGTAAAATAAAATTCCCCTTCATCCTATTCTATCTCAGAAACCTTTTGAAAAGTGGTCCATTGACTTTGTTGGCCCCATCAACCCAACAAGAAGGTGTACTAGCTCTTGTTACATCATCACCACTACTGACTATCTCACTCATTAGGTTGAATATATGTTGACATGGGATTTTACTAATACTACTAATGCCCAATTCATTTAGGAACATATCATTAATAGGTTTAGTTATCCATTGAGTTTCACTAGTGATACTGGTATTCAATTCATCAATATGACTATCTATGTCCTGTTGGTAGAGTTTATGATCACTCACCATAAGACAACACCATATCATCCCCATGTTAATGGTATAGTTGAAGCATTAAAAAAGATATTGGGTAATACATTAACCAAGATATGTAATATTGGGTGAACTAACTAGGATGATCATGTATCTACAATATTATGATCTTACTAAACCACTTATAATTAATTAAATAAGAGCACACCATTCAACCTTATGTTTGGTACCAAAAAAGTTCTTCTTATAGATTTACTTGTTCCTTCTCTTCACATTATACACATTAGACAATTGGATGATGAGGAATCATTTAAAGTGAACCTTTATGATTTATTTCCACTAGATGAAACTCATTTTATTACACATTGGAGTCAGTGTGTGGAGAAATAAAAATAAAATGCATGCCATGATCATCATCTCAAGAACAAGACTTTTACTCTTGGAATGCAAGTCTTAATATATGACTCTAAGATCTCATACCATTATGGAAAGCTTTATGTTCACTAGGATGGTCCTTTTATTATTCATAGTATCCATCTCACTGACATGTGTAGGTTGAAGTATTTAGATGGCCAACTTCTTCCATGTCATTACAATGGTAGTTAGTTATGATCATAATTTTCTGAATAAGTCTTTTCTTTTTGTACCAGTAAGGCATATGCCATTTTCTTAATTTAGGATTTCCTTTATTTTTAATAAATCACTGCACTAGTTGTGTGCCCCTTTTAGTGTTTTCACAACATTTGATTTTTTATACTTATCTTCTTGTGGAGGGCTACAAAGAAATATTAGTGTGGGGTAGGGGTGTTACAATTATAAATTACCAAAATATGGTTTATAGGAATGCACATATGATCAAAGACATGAAAATAAAAGTGTATAAAGATAAATGGGTACATAGGATGTGGCATGTAACTATAAGCTAGTTAAAGTAAAGAATGATTTCTACCTTTGGAATGGAAAACATTAAAATTTATTTACATTTGTCATGAAATTTAGAAAAAACATGAGAAGGAACATGTAATTAATACAAGGAGAATAGTGGTAATGGTAAGTGTTCCAACATCACATCATGAAAATACCATTGGTCACATTTATTATGTGAAGTGATGGTTAAAGTTGAGGGGTAGTAAATTCAAGTTACCCCTCGATCCTATAAAAGGATAAACATTTCATTTCACTTTTTACTATTAATACAATTGTGAATTTATAGATCCAAAGAAGCTTGAGCTTTTGTAAAACAATTTTCAACACATCTAGACAAATGTAGAGTGACAAATTCTGATTATTTTAGAGATTGAAGTGTGTAATAACTAATAAGAATAGACATGGATAGGATAATTTTCAAGACATGTAGAATCTCCGTATTTGCAAGTTGTAGAGGTCAATGTCAGCCATTGATGGGCATTAAAATAGGATGTTTAAGGTGATTGCATAAGCAAAAATGTATTATTTTTGGAACATTAGATGACCATGCCTCAACCTTTGGGCTCCACAAAGGGTGATGCAGTGAAATAAAAATGCTCAATGAAGTGAACCATTATCTATAATTACAAAAGAAGAATATTTGAGTATTGGTGGGGAGATGGTATTAATAAGAGAAGAAGCACCTAAAGATCTAGGCTTGTGTGTGGAATTTATAGAGATATAGATGGTGCACCAAGAAAAGAATAAGGTTACTATGCCCCCACCACCACTATTAATTATTGAAGAGATGTAGTACCCAAGATGGTACTACATGCTAAAAATTAGGTGTCTAATATGCTGACCTACACTATTTTATATTAAACCCATCACCAAATTAGGAATGTAGTAGAGTTTCAAAACAATTATAGGGTGGAGTTATAGAATAACAAGAGTGATTTTATCTATGACTTAAAGTTTTTCAAAACTTTGGATACTATTGGCCTCTTTTAACTCTTCAACCTTCCTTACTTTGGAAATCTAGTATAAGCAGTGAAGTTTTTGATCTCATAGGTGTATGAGGATTGCATCCACTTTGTTGGGTGTTGGATTCTAATCATGATTGTAATAATTATCAAAGTATTAGGGTTGAAATTATAAGGTGTAGACCTTAAATATAATCTAGAGGACTAGGATGAGATATGTAATATGACCATGGCACTTGAGTACTAAAAATAAGCCCATACCATGCACATCATAATTATTCAAGATCCCACCCTCTACGTGGCCACGTGAATCATTGTGATAAATGTTGGAGGTAGAAGTAGCTGGAAAAAGGTAGATATGGCTCACCTATATGTTTCACAATAGGCTACCATGGGGTTTAAGTATAACTAGGCACAATACTTTGCTAATAAGATCATTGAAAAAGAAGATACTCCTAACTCTAAGAAGACACCATCATTGGTGCAACATGTAGAGACCACCCTTAAAGAGGCACAAATGGAGATTGACGATATTTTTAGTGAAGAGAGGGATGGTTCTGAAGTATAATTGGGACTAAGTGAACTTGACATTAGGACTACTTCCCAAGAGCTAGACATGAATGTTGAGATACTTAAGTGATATCCCTTAAAAGGGAAAGAGCCAATTTACAACTTCTTTCTATAAACAAATAATCCTGATGCAACCACAAACCTCCATGCCCAATACCATAAAGGAGTACTTGATAGGCTACTATTTATGTATTATCTTTTTACTTAGGAGGATGCATCTGACTAGACCCAACATAAAATGTCATTATTCCCCAACATGTAATGAAGAATGCTAATTTGAGATGCCCTCTGATAGTTTGATACTAGACCTCACTCATTGGGTTGAATATATGTTAACATAAGATTTCACTACTACTAATACTACCTAATTCATTTAGGAACATATCATTATCGAGTTCAATTTTGCATTGAGTTTCACTAGTGACTACAGTAATCACTTCCTCAACAAGACTAGCTATGTCATGTTGGCAGAGTTTATGATCACTCACCAGAAGACAATAAGTATCATCTGCAAGATAATGGTATGGCTAAGGCATTCAACAAGATCTTGGGTACTACATTAACCAAGATATGTAATATTGGATGAACTAATTGTAATGATCACATATCTATAGTATTATGATCTTACTAAACCACTTACAAGTGATTAAATAAAAGCATGCCATTCAACCTTGTGTTCAAACCAAAATAGTTCTTCCTATATAGTTACTTGTTCCTTCTCTTAAAATTATGCATGTTAGATTATTTGATGATGAGGAATCATTAAAATCATACCTTGATGATTTATTTCCACTACATGAAACTCATTTTCTTGCACACTAGAGTTAGGGTGTGGAGAAATGAAAATAAAAGACATGGCATGATCATCATCTCAAGAATAGGACTTTTACTCCTGGCATACAAGTCTTAATATATGACTCCATGTTAATGTACCATTATGAAAAGCTTCATGTTCACTGAGATGGTCTTTTTATTATTCATAGTTTTCATCCCACTAGTGCATTCAGGTTGAAGCATTTAGATGTTAAATTTCTTCCATGTCATTACAATGGTAGTTGGTTGTGATCATACTTATCTAAATAAGTATTTCCCTTTTGTACCAATAAGTCATATTCCGTTTGCTTAATTTAGGATTTACTTTATTTTAAATAAATCACTACACTAGTTTCATGCCCTTTTTAGTGGTCTCATAGTCAACATTTGAATATTTTTTCTTATCTTCTTGTGGAAGATAACAAAAAACTATTAGTGTTGGGTAGGGGTGTTACATTTATAAAGTTCCAAGATATGGTTTATAAGAATGCACATGGGAGTAAAGGTGCATAATTGAAATTGTATAAGGACAAACGGGTACATAGGATGTGGAATGTAACCATAAACTATTTAAGGTAAATAATGATTCCTACCTTTCAAATGGAAAACATTCAAATTTATTTATATATGTCATGCACTTCATCAAAAGCATGAGAAGTAACATGTACTTAATACAAGGAGAATAGTGGTAAAGGAAATTGTGTCAACATCACATAGTGTAAATACCTTTGGTTGCATTTATTGCATTAAGTGATGGTTAAGGAGAAAGGGTAGTAAATATAAGTTACCCCCTCGAGCCTATAAAAGGATAAATGGATCATTTCACTTTTTGTCAACTTATAGAGCTAAAGGAGCTTAAACTTTTTTTAAAAAAAAATCAATACATCTAGATAAGTATAGAGTGACAAATTCTAAGTATTTTAGAGCTTGAAGTGTGTAATAACTAAGAAAAATAGATAGGGATAGGATAATTTTCAAGAAGGGTAGGATTTCCAAATTTGCAAGTTATAGAGGTTGATATCTGCAATTCTTTGGAGTTAAAGTAGGAGAGTTGAGGTGATTACACAATCAAACATGTATTATTTTGGGAACATTGGATATCCATGATCAACCTCTAGTAGACTTTATGGAATAATTAAATCATTATGATTTTTGAAATGGGATACTAGGTAGGGGTTCAAGGGTAGGTGTTTTGAAAACACCTCATTCTTGGAATTTTTCAAAATTCCATGGATTTGTGTCTCCTTGAATATTGTATAGAGAACTATTACAAGGAAATTTAACACATTGCTTTGACTGATGAGGTGAGTTATCTCATGCGATGTGTCTAAGGTCAACCAAGTAAGATATTATAAAAGATTTAAAATCTAAAATCATGACTTTCACATGTACCATGACTGGGGAAAAAGTGATAGGAATCTAAATGCAACCTAAAGGAGGTATTTGTCTTTGATCATATCCTTGGAATGTAGTTTACATGGATTTAATATTGCATTCAGAATATCCTAATTTTTTAATAAAATTAATGGAATCAACACAAGTTCCCAAACTTCATCAATTAAAGCACATTTGTCTTGGATATCTCCTTTTTTACACTAATGAATAATGGTGGGTCATCCACATGAAGAAATATCTCATCAAGAATCATGGAATAAATAATAAATTTGAGTGAAAGAGAAGTGTCCATTGTTTCATCAAAGTGGATAGATATTTATTCACATTGGTAAAGGATGTTATCTTTAGGTCCTGACAAGGTAGCTTCTTTCCCCATAGGTGGGGGATAAGGGATGTTCATTTTGAATAATAATTACATTAGTTGATTGTGATGATAAGTAGAAGTTATCATAATTTATAAGAAATGGATTTTAGATGGAAGACATGAAAGTTAAGCTATGGTATCCTATTCATCATAACCTATTAGAGTGTTATTGGATAAAGGTGCATAATGTTACAATAAATCCTTTAAGGGTGGGTTTGAATTGAATTAAAATTTATGTTGATAAGGTATGTTTATTTTAGGTTTGGTTAAGATGGGTTGGTCAGATATCTTAGGTGATGTGGTTGTATCTTTGGTTGTTTCATGTGTTTGGGTGGAAGAAAGACCAATTGAAGTTTGTGGAAATCATTTTAAGATATCTTAGTTTTAGGGGTAGTAGAACTTATATCAATGGTATGAGAGGTATTGTTAATTTTTATTAATACTTGTCTGTTTGTTGGTTCTACATTCCCCAATTCCATGAGATGGGATGGGTAAGATTTTTGAATAGTGTATAACTTTGGAAAAAATTTATGGTTAGAGGTTGGATAATGATCCATATAATAAACTATTCTCCTTGTATTATTCATGTTGGTATCATTATCATCATTGATGTTAGGATATATAGTAATTTCAAAAAATTTGGTACTATGAGGTTGTTCATGTTATCTTGATGGTTAAGAAGGGGATCCTTGTAAATGTCTTAGTGAGCATTGGCTTAATTTAAAAATTCATTTTAATTTTTAGTTTCATAAGCTTTAGCTATTATTTCATAAGCTTATTGACATGTACATATGAGTGATTCATGGTCAAAGTTAGGTCTAAGAAGATAATCCATAGAAAAATTTTGTAATTGGAAACAAGTTTCATGATAATGATACCAACGTGCATGAAACCAAAAAAATTGTGAGGATCATACCAATGTTTGATAGGGCACGTAGGATCAAGATCTCATAGGGAATGTCATGGAAGACACTTTTAAATTTTTTATAAGGAAAGTGGTTTGTGTCCATACACATTATGCACTTGATAAAATGTGGAAGTAGGGTCATAATTGTTGTTATTTAGAATTTTAGGATTATGCTTTGTAGGGTTGCATTGAGTAATGGCTTGAATAGTGTGTATGGAGTCATAAGTATCCATAACACCATCATCAGTTACATGTCAATTTTTAGCTTTTAAAAGCATTCAATTCACTATTGGAAGGTGTGAAGGTTTAAATTATTGTATAAGAAAGTCTTGAAATTTAGCTTGGTTGAGGGCTTTTTACAAATATTTTGGATAAAGAGTCCTGACATGATATTAGAATATAGGATTAAGATCATTAATGAATAAGTAGAAGAGGTTATCATCTAACATATTATGCTCATATTTGTTAGACAAGGATTTTTGTAATTTTATATGTAACTTATGTCATTTTGGATTCTAATTGTTTACTATTGATAAATTGGGGTAAGTTATTTTTAGGAAGATCACTAGTTTGGAAGTCTTGAATCAATGTATTGACTAAGTCTTCTAAACTAGTAATGGAATGAGTTTTAAGCTAGTTATACCAATCTAAAGAATCACCTAAATGTTGGCATGTTGTTTTCATTAATGTCAAGTTTTATGTAATTGATGTTAAGGTACATCTATTGAAGGTACATGGTGAGTGGTCATTGAGGTTCTTGTGAAGGTATGATGACAAGTAAGTCTGCAAGAGTGTTGTTGAGATCAAGGACAATTGGCAGTAGTAAAGATTAGTTGAAAATGAGTTATGTCAAGGTAAAAGATAGATATTGTCATGAATGTTATGATAATGAAAGGTATAGATCATGGAACGGTGAGTCATGTAAAAGAATCATAGTGAAATTAATGAACAAAGGTGACTATGCCTAGTTAACAGTATGTGATGAGACAAGATGTATTAAGAAGAGTGTGATCAAAAGAGAATTTGAAGGAAAAAGAGAATTTGAAGGAAAGAGAGAATTTGAATTCAAGATATAATTTTAAGTTAAATAATTTATTAAGGTTACATGAAATTCAAGGTTGATGTCAAATGTGTTCAGATGCATGGAAGAGAGATGTCAAGTCATATGATACTTGGTCATGTGGTTTTTAAGTTTGTATGAGGCTATGAAAGATTGTTGTCATCAGAAAGAGAATGGTGTAGTGATATGAGTGAGGTGTAATGTATTATATCTACTTTTTTGATGTTTTATTTAGGTCATGACATGGAAGGAATAGGTCAAGGCATCAAGTGTTTAAGTAGTCTAAGCCTATTCAAGGCATAAAGAAACCTTATGAGAAGGTATGAGTATGGTGTCTTGGTGAGATGAGTACACACAAGCATTAGTGGGTTTATGAGGTTGATTTCTCATGTGTGTTAGGCATTGGATCATTCATGATATTCTTAGGGTGAGCGTATAGGGGTAGGACCTTCAAACTAAGTCTACACCTAGACCACTCCTAGACCCTGCCTAGCCTAATGAGGTATCATGATCTATTATTGAGGAATTTGAAGGATGTATGACATTTTTTAAGCATTATATAGGTTTCTTGAGTATTTTAGTAATGTGGAGAGTGCATGGAAAGAGGCATGAAGGTCATTTTAAGGCCTAATGTGGATTATAGGTCAAGGTCTATAGATCAAAGAGAGAGAGAATGGCCTAATGAGGGGTCATGGTCAGATTTAAAGGTTTTTGAGCTCATGTAAGAATTTAAAAAGGTGAATCAAGTTGTTTTAAGTTTTTTAATGTAGTTTTAGGTTCTATTTTTAAGGATAAGGCATGAAAAGTTAATTAGAGGTCTCTCTAATGCTTAGAATATAGAGTTCTCAAATCGAGAAGGATTTTCTTGTGATCATTAGATCATCAAAAATTTGTATGGGAACATAATTATTTCATGTTATATGAGTAAGGGTCATAGATAAAAATTATATGCATTAGTTTTTGGATTGAGGTGTTGTGTTTTATGAACAATCGTTAATAGTGGAAATAGGTTTAAACCCTCTTAAAACCCTAATAAGGAATTCATGTTGAATATGTTGATCAAAATTGATTATAATGGATTATTATACTTAGGTAATTAATTTTTTATTTTATTTGACTCTCCCAAGTACCTCCACATCATATTATATAGAGAGGAGAGAGAAAATGTTGAGTTACAAGCTTGTTTTTAAAGAAGTTGATGTAAAAGTCAAAAGTTCCATTAGACATAGTAAAAAATAGATAGAGGAAGAAGATATAAGTAATTTTTCATGTCCAGGAAGGTTTATATACAAGTTACATCCCTCAAGTTTGTTAATTTGTCATCAAATTTATCTAGTCACCAATAAGCCTAATGGTACAAATAGTGAGAAACCTAGGTAACAGTGAAAAGATGAATTAGAAAGTGTTATCATGATATAATGTTGAAAATAAGTGCATGTATATGTTTATTTTTACTCCTCTTATACATTATTGGTATATATATTTGAATTTAGGTTTATTTGTGAAAATGATGAATCCAAAATGGCTTGTCTGACTCAATAAGGTTTATGTGTAGTGATGTCAACAAATTGGTCTATAAGACCAACAGTTTACACTAAACCATATGATGTTTATATTTTAATATGGTTTTTATATGTTATAGGATAATTTTCATGAATTATAAGTATTTTATGGTGTCTATACATGTGTTGGATTTCTAAGTCACCATGACTAGTCTTTGAGGAAAATTGGCAGTTCTGAGTGGGAAAGTTGTAGTGATGAGTTTGAGGATTTATGACCTGAGTTAAAGTATAGAATTCATATGGTGATATTTTTTATGTCTCAAATTATTTGTATAATTTATTTATTATCATTTTTGTGTGGATAAATTATGTGTTATCTTCAGTTGTTTAAGATATGCTTTTATGTGTGTTCAAAGGCCTAATGTGAACAATGCTAATGGAGTGTTTCAAGTGGTGGTTAGACCTAAAAGGTGTCATGGTGCTTAGAGGATGGTGGATAAGTCCTATTTTATTATTTTATTAATATATTGTGTTGTTTATAGAGGTTTAGGGTGTTCTAAGGCGTCATAAGGTAATGTGTCTTAAAGAAGGCCTAATGGAATTAGGTCTCCATGAGACCCAAAGAAGATTTTGGTCTATTTGATTTATGGTAGACATAATTTAATAATTTATTCTTAATTATAAAATTTAATAAATCTTATTTTTTATTTAATATAAGTTTACAAGTGTGTGTGTCCAACCAAGAGTTATATGAGCAAGAGGCTTGTATATATATATATATATATATATATATATATATATATATATATATATAAGGTAATTTTAGGCCTATTTTGAATTGAGTAGAGTATACACAAATGATATAGTACCTTATTGATCATAAGGAGGTATTTTAGACCATCAAAGGATTACATAGGATATATAATTAATATTTTATAATGTGGCTTCATATGAAGGTCAATGTCATATGACCTAATTAGTCTTGAAGAGACCCAGTTGAGCAAAGAAGCTTAGAAGGTAGTTTGAGAGGGATAAGAATGTAAAAAGATAAAGAAGGTGATCATCATCTATTATGTGAGAAACATAGTGTATTGAAGGTGATAAAAGTAATTATGTGGATGATTTGGTGCCTTTTCATCTAAGGTGTTGATGTCTCCTTGCAATTGGGTGCTTGTTAAAGCCTAGTCAAGTGGGTGTATGGCTAGTTGGGGTTGTTGCTCCATGTGGAATTGGTGTTTCAGTAAATTTAGTTTTTAACTTATAGTATTATAATATGTTTGTAGATATCAATGGGTTTTCTTCCCCTCGAGTTTTTCCCACATATATGATGTTTTATTGGGTTTCATGCTTATGTGGATAGTTTCTTATTCTTGTTAGATCTATATGTTTATATAAATGGTTCATGATTCCTTAAGTGAAATTGGAAGAAAGGTTTTTAAGATTGATTCAGCCCCCTCTCATTCATTGTGATTCCAATATTTGGTATCATATCAAGTCCTTTGAAGTAGGTCTAACATCTTAAAGGAGATCCTAGAAGCAAGGATGGCTAGTAGTCAAGTTCAAGGAGGTTTCTCTACCAGTAAGTCTTGATTCTTCAATGGGACTAATTATAAATTTTGGAGCATCAGAATGAGGAAATAACTAATTTCAATGGGCCATGACATATGATAATAAGTTATGGATTATTACACTCCACCTCCTACACCACCAACTGATGCATTAGGTAAGAAGGAAAGTGAGAACAATTTCAAAGACATGAATTCCATTTTATGTGGCCTATCAGAGGTAGAGTTTATAAAGGTGATGCACTTTGAGTTATCCAAGGTGATATGGGACAAGTTAAATAATATCTATGAATGAAACACCAAGGTTAATATGGATAAATTTTAGACTCATAAAAGGTGATCTGAAAGTCTGATTATGAAGGAAGATGAGATCATTGCATCATACATGTTAAGGGTTGATGAAGTTGTCAATGTCATTAGAGGTCTCAAAGAAGAAGTGAAAGAGATATAATTGTACAAAAGGTATTGAGATCACTAACTTCTAAATTTGATTCAAAGGTGTCTTAAATAGAATAAATGTAAGATATAGACACACTTTAGATGTATGGGCTTCATATAATCTTGACTACCTATGAGATGAGAACAAATGAAGGAAGACCTTCCAAGAAGGAAGCAACATTCAAAGATGAGAAGAAGTTAAAAGCCAAGAATTTCAAGGATAAGTTATTTTCATATATTTATGATGATGAATTGATATCCATGTTTTATAAGAAATTGAAGATTGGATCTAGTAAGTATAAGGGTAAGTTGCCTTTAAAATGTTTCAACTATGGTAAGATTGGTAACTTTGTATCTAAGTGTCCTAATAAGGATAAGACTAAACATGATGAACATCATGGTGATGATAAGAAGGTATATAATCCTAACAAAATCAAGAAATATTTTAGGAAGTATGAAGGCAAGAAAGGGTCTTTCTAGAACAATAAAAGTTTCTATACCAAAGAAGATAATAACTTATCTAATGTAAGTGACACAAGTACATCTGATAGCGATGATGATAGTAATGATCATGACAATAATGAAACATTATTCTTGGCTACAAAAATAGATAATGAGGGTTTCTTAAAAGTGAAAGGCCTTATGGATGATGAAGAATAAGATGAAGAAGAGGTTGAAGTGAACCTTGAGGAATAATTTGTGAGTGATCTAGAGGAGTTGAAGTTCTAAATAAGGAAGAATCAGAAACTAAGATCATGAGTTAAGGACTATGAAGAGATAATTGGTTTGTTTGAAGAGAGACTAAGCAACACATCCAAGGAGCATGATGAGATCATCAATTAGGTTGAAACTCATATAGAGATAGTCACTACTAGACTAAAGGCTAAGGAAAGAGAATGCACTAGGTATGAATTAGAAATAGATTCCTTAAAGTTATAATTAGATCAAGAAAATAGCAAGATGAAGACATAATTTTTTTGAAAAGAGCACTAAGGTTGTAGATGACATTTTGAGTAGTCATAAGCCTACCAATGATAAGGAAGGTATTTATTTCAAATTAGATCAAAAAGATAACAAGGATAATTTTGATGTGAATAAGAAGGTCAACCTCAAGAACAATATGAAGAAAAGTTTTTTTAGACATCCTAATGCCATAAGGTATGCATATTAATTCAATGGTTATTATTTCTCATGTAGTCAGTTTGATCATAGAGAAAGAGAGTGTAGAAGACCCTATAAGAATGAGTACTCATGAGACTATAGAAGGAGTCACATTCTACATTAGTCAAGATATATAAGTGATGTTTGTTATAATTTTCTTAACATTGGTCATATTATAAGATTCTATCATCATGAATCATCAACATAGGATAAGAAGATTCAAGATCCTAGAGTTCAAGAAAGAAGACAAAACAAGGTGTGGAAGCCAAAGATAGTCAAGTGGAATCATAAGCAGTCTACAAGCCAAAGTGGATTGTTTGTTATGGTAGAGCATAGACCATATATTGAAGAGTTTCAAGAGTTTTCATTATTAGCTCAGATTGTTGACCACACAAATGATGAAGAGGCCAAGCCAAAGAGCATAATCAAGATTAAAAATATCCTAAAGGATCATCAGTATTGTAAGAGCATGGAGATATAGTAATCTCCTAATTTTATGTTGTTTTAGTGCCCTATGGTAAGGGGTGACTCCATTAGGATTCATGGAGACACTCATTAGTTAGTGGAAGCTCGGTAGTCATCATGAAGACATGTTGTAGAATATTAATATAGTTGGAAGTGTTGTTGGTATATGAGAGATATTTGAAGAAATATGAGGATGGTCTAAGACTACTAATGACTCATGTAGTGATCTCAAGCTGTGGAGTAAGGGGGAGCATGTTCCTATAATGATTCATATTCTGTGTATTGAGTTTTTATTTCAAGAAGGTGTGATTTTAGATGTTTCAAGTGTGATCATGTTTGTTTGAGAAAATAGCTAGTTATTGGAGAAATAATAGCAGAGGGAGATGTCTCTTTTTGAGAGAATGGTTACTTTTTAAGAGTGGTTATCATCTATTGTCTGTGAGGAGAATCATCGGCTCAAGGGGAGATTTATATCTTTATGTTATGAAATGTCAAGATAATGAGGTAAAATTCATAATAATCATGGTTTCTTGAGGTCCAAGGTTTAGATGGTAGTTTTTATAAGACCCTTTTCCATTAATGTTAAAGGGGGAGAAATAATATAATGGGGAGATAAAAATTATCAATTTATAGTGTGTTTGCCATCAATGATAAAGGGGGAGTTTATTGGTATGTTGTTTTCATTTATGTCAAGGTTGATGTCATTAATGTTAAGGTGCATCTAGTGAAGGTACATTGTGAGTGATCATTGAGTTTCTTATGAAGGTATGATGATAAGTAGGTCTAAAAGAGTGTTGTTGAGAGCAAGGATAGTTGGCAGTGGCAAAGATCAGATGGCAATGAGTTATGTCAAGGAAAAAGATTGATATTGTCATGAATGTTTTGAGAATCAAAGGTACAAATCATGGAAGGGTGAGCCATATAAATGAATAATAGTGAATGAATGAATAAAGGTGACTAAGTCTAGTTGATAGTATGTGATGAGACAGGATTCATTGAGAAGAGTGTTGTCAAAAGAGAATTTGAAGGCAAGAGATAATTTGAATTCAAGATAAAATTTGAAGGAAACCAATTCATTAAGGTAGCATGAAATTCAAGGATGATGTCAAAGGTGTTTATATGCATAAAAGAGAGATGTCAATTCATATGATGCTTGGTCATTATTAGTGTAGGTTTTTATTTTTCCCTATTTATTAATTAGGTAATATTATATATTTGTGCATACATGGAGTTTTCCTACATTTGTGGGATAGGCTAGCTTATGTGGAGATTGTGTGTCATATTTGGGTCATAAGAATGTCATAAATGACTCCTTTGACCAGTTATTCTGGGTATGGGAGTTACATCTCTATTCTTGGCACCTTGTCACCACCTTTTTTGGAGGAGTCTATTCTTGGGGTGCTTTGACCACCTTTTGTGGAGGAGTCTATTCTTGTGGTGCTTTGACCACCATTTTTGGAGGAGTTACTTTCTAGCTCTCCTATATGTATTCTTCATTTTGGCCATTTCATGTTAATCAGATTTTGGTTTTCTCCATTTTGTCTTGTACAATTTATCTTCTTATTTTCAAATTGCTTTAACATCTTGTGGTGTGCACTTGTTTATCTTGTGTGATCACGTCTCCATTGCACTCGCACTATCTAGATTCTGGTAATAACTCCGATATGGTATAAGAGCAAACTCGGTAATCTTGTGTCTGGTTATGCTAGTAGTTTATTTTTAAATTATCTCCTTGCTTTCTTAGTTTTTTTTTTAAATCTGTTGCATTTGAGAGCTTTGGTAGAGTTTTTTTTAAAAATCATGCAAATCCATATGGATCTTGTTTAAAAATTTACTTCTGAGTTAGCATTTTCCAAGACATTTTGTCTAGATCTGTGGTTTTCTTCAGCAAGGTGGAGGAATTCTAGTTTTGTCATTTTGCAAAACAAAAACTCTACGTTCTGTTTGCTGCTCTTGGACACCACCCTTCTCTACATTATGTTTGTGTTGACTCCAGCTTGAGGAAAGATAGAGGACGCCACCTTCCAGCCTGCAGCTCCAGCTACTCCACGCCACTGTGTTCAGGTGCTACTCAAACCAAGTGCTGCCCAACCAGGTACAGCTCAGACCAGGCGCTGCCTAGTTCAAGTGCTGCCCAACCAGGCGCAGCCTAGACCAGGTGCTGCCCAGTTTAAGCACTGCCTAGTCCAAGCGCTGCCTTGTTAGTTCAAATGCTGCTGCCACGACTCACCTTGACCTTTCATCGGTTGTTTTTCTACTTGCAATGACTTTAGGTAGCATCTAACATCTATTCCCTAATAATGGTGCTTCTCTTTTTTGGTTTCCCATGCTTTCTCTAGTGGGCCCACTCTCTTTTTCTTGTAAATTTACATTTTAATTATTTTGATATTCTTAAAATCAGTAATTTGAATGTTTGATTTAAAATCAAATTTGAAATTAGCATTCAAAAAGGCAGTTTAGAGGTTTAATTAAAACTTGTATCTTCGCCTGTCGAAGACGAAGGGTGAGACCCAGGTTGGTAGGAGGCCAATTCCCCCTCACACAAACCTCATTTGGATTCCTCATTCCATGTTGAATCTAATGAGTGGTTTGAAGGCCACTTTCTCTCACCATAACAGGCATTTTTTTAATGTTTTAGTGCTTTTTTTGCAAAAACACTAGTTTACGAGAAAATTTTAACTTTAATATCTTGCAAATGGTAGCTCAATTTTGGGTGCCATTTTTTGCAAAAGTGTTTATAATTCAATTTTCCATAGTGTAGAATTATTATTTGTCAAAAATTCACTAGTTTATAAAGTGCCAAAAGTTTGGGTCTCTCGAGACGCATTTTCGGCTGAGTCTGACGTCTTGTTTGCTTAAGTCTTGCACTGATTGCTCTAAGACACATTTTTGGCTGAGTCCAACATCTTTTAAGCATGCAATTGCATATTTGGGGGGCTCAACATTTTGGGGGGGTGTGATTGCTTTTCACAACTTGCTTTCATTCTCCTTTCTGCATAAATTCACAACTTGTAATCAACTCAACTTCACCTAAATTCAGCTAAAAATAGATTCTTTTCAACTTAAACCCCTAACTCTCTTCAACTATCATGAATGGAAAATCAAAATGTCAATCATTCTTAGATGCAAAGGGTTGTATAGGATCACCATGGGTACAGAAGTAGAACCCAACATAGATGCTGAAAAGGTTAAGTGGTACAACCGTAGTGATGAAGCCTTTGGGTTACTGAGCTTGTATGTGTCTCCAAAACTTCTCTTCCACTTAGAATCCTTCCAAACTCCTAATGACATATGGGAAACCTTAGAAAAGTTTTTTGGGAAGCTTGATGAGATGAGAGGTCATGAGCTCGAAAACGAACTCATAAGTCTAAGTCCTAGTAACTTTGACACCCTACAGGACTTCTTCACTAAGTTTAAGGCCCTTAGATTGCAATGGAAAGAATGTGAGATAGAGAAGAAATATGATCAAATCATACTTTCTATTCTCGCAAAGCTAGGTCCAAGCTATTCAGTCTTTGTCTCCACTTTCCATGCCACTAAAAGTGCCCTTAGCACTGCATGGAAAATGCCTTCTTTGGATTCATTCATTGTCGACTTGACTAGGGAGCAAGATAAGCTAATTCAAATGGGCACAATGAAGTCTAATCAACCCCAAGCTTTGATAGCTGGAAATGGTAAGAATAAGACTTCAACAAAGGAGAAGAAGAAAAAGAACAAAGACCAGGAAAAGAAGAAAGAAAACACCAATCCTACCAAAAACAACACTAAGACTTCCTTCTTCCAATGCTAAAACTAAGAAGGAGAAGGTTAAGTGTGCCTATTGTAAAAATACAGGGCATGATGAACACAAATGCATGAAGAAAAAAATAGATCACCTTACTCATCTTCTAGAGAAGAACAACATAGGTGTGCCTAAGTCCATCAAGTAGAATTCATCTACCCAAGATTCTACTAAGGTAAAAGGCAAGGGTAAGGAGAAAGAAAAGGGCAAGGCCCTTGTAGAAACTACAACTTCTACATCTTCATGGGTCATAGACTCAGGTGCTTCTCACCACATGGGCTCTTCACTAGTTGAGTTTTCATCTTTAGAGCCTTGTAGCATGACTTCAATTAGTTTGGGTGATGACACATCAATTTCTATTTCAGGGAGAGGGTCAGTTGAAATGGAAGGAGGAACATTCAATAATGTTCTAAGTGTTCCTTCTCTTTCAACCAATCTCCTATCAGTGTACCAAATCACTCACATTGGTCAGGGAATGAGAGTTGAGTTTTCACTAGATTCAGTGTCTATCAGGGAGTTGCATAGTGATACTACAATAGCAGTGGGTAGGGAAAATCACCAAGCTAGGTTATACACCTTCTCACATTTTGCATCAGATTCTTCTCTGACAGCATTGCTGACTCATTTAGATGGAGTTAGCAAATTGTGGCATGAGCAGTTTGGCCACATTAATTATTGCTACCTTGAGCAACTTTACAAACATGACATGGTCATTGGCTTACCTCGAGTCTAATTCTCAAAAAGACTTTGTAAGGGGTGCTCCCTTGGGAAGCATCCCAAAGCAAAATTTGACAAAGGCAAAGCTTGGAGGGCTACACAACCTTTGGAGTTAGTCCATAATGATGTATTGGGACCCTTTCCCAAACCATCTTTCATAAGGGCCAAGTACATCCTCACTTTCATTGATGATTTCTCTAGGTACACTTGGATATATTTTCTCAAACAAAAGTCTGAAGTGTTTGAAAATTTTCTAGACTTCAAGGCTCTTATTGAGAAATAGAGTGAGAAATCCATCAAGGTTCTTTGAACTGATAATGGAGGGGAGTATGTCAGCATCAGGTTTGAGCAGTTTTACACCACAAAGGGGATTGATTTACAGTGCACAGTCACCTATGGTCCTTCATAGAATGGGGTTGTAGAATGTAAAAATAGGTTCTTGAAAGAGATGGCTAGCTGTATGATTCACTCCAAATCCTTAGCACCATAGTACTAGGCTAAAGCCATCAATTGTGCTTGCTACATTCAAAATAGGGTTCCTCACAAAGCTTTGAAAGGGATAACACCCTTTGAAGCTTGGTATAAAAGGAAACCTGATGTTGAGCACCTCAGGGTTTTTAGATCCCCAGCCATGGCCCACATTTTGAAGAAGAAACACAAAGCTATGGAACATCAGTCCAAGCCTTGCATCTTTGTAAGATATCTGGATGGTATTAAGGGATATCACCTTCTAGATCCAGTCACACATGAGTTGTTCATAGAGAGAAGTGTCCATTTTTAGGAGAGTCCTAGAGACTCAACACTTGACACTTCTTCTCCCTCGTCGGATCTAATTCATGATGATTCCTCATCAGATTTAGATCATCCACATCAGGTTCTTGAGCTAGAGTCATCTTCTTTTTCTTTGAGTTTAGATAGTGAGGATAGTGATGCAGTGTCATCCACCTCTAGTCAGTCAGAGGATGAGGAGTTAGCCCCTGACTCACCCACTTTTGGGCCACTTTGGGATAGACAGACACTTGAGAGTGCTGGCACTTGGGTAGGAGATCCCACAGATGATAGACATACTAGGGGGGATTTTTAGAGAGATCCACATGCCTTCTTTGCTTCAGTTTCTAATCCATAGACTTTTTGAGAGGCATCAAGGGTACTTGAGTGGGATAATGCTATGGAGGAAGAATATTCTTCCTTAATCAAAAATCACACTTGGGATTTGACTTCACTTCCTAAGGGAAGAAAGATGGTTTGATGTAGGTGGATATATTGGACCAAGATTGCAGCAGATGGGTTGGTTGATAAGTACAAGGCATGATTGGTCACCAAAGGTTTCTCATAGGTGGCAAGCATTAACTACTTGGAGACCTTTGCACCCATTGCAAAGATGACTTCTATCCAACTCACCTTGGATATTGCTGCAACACATGGTTGGGATGTGCATCAGATGGATGTGAAGAGTGCCTTTCTTCATAGAGACCTAGAGGAGGAGATCTACATGGAGCAACTACCAGGATTTATTTAGGATTCTTCCTTAGTATGTAGACTTAGGAAATCTATCTATGGCCTCAAATAGGCCCCTCCAGCTTGGTATGCCAAGATGGATTCCTTCCTTCTCACAGCGGGTTTCACTAGGTGCCATTTTGATCCCAATGTATACTTCTTACGGCAGGATGATTCGCTCTTGATTTTGGTTCTATATGTTGATGACCTTTTGATCACTAGGAGTTCTTCATCGGCTATTGTAGTGGTGAAGGCATATCTCCAAGATAGATTTGACATGATAGACTTAGGTTTGTTACACTACTTCCTTGGCATCAAGATTTCACAGTCAAATTTAGGGATCTCTCATGCACAGCCTAAGTATGCTCTCGACTTATTGGCTCAGTTTCACATGGCTGATTGCAAGCCATCTTTGACTCCCTTTCTATTAGGAGTCAAGCTTGAGGCTAACTATTCTTTACCATTATTTGATGCCACTTGATATCGACAACTTGTTGGTAGTCTCATCTACTTGACTCACACCAGGCCTGACATATCATATGCAGTGGGACTTGTCTCTAGATTCATGCAGGAACCCCATGAGCTACATCAGAAAGTAGCTAAGAGGATCTTGCATTATATATAGGGTTCACATAGATATTGGATTCATTACAAATTTGGCACAGAGGTTGACTTGGTTGGATATATAGATTCAAACTGGGCTGGCAATTCACAGACTCGCAAGTCCACTTTTAGTTATAGTTTCTCTCTAGGTTCAGGTCCTGTTAGTTGGTATAGCAAGAAGCAAAATGCTATTGCTATATCATCCATAGATGTAGAGTATAGGGGAGTTGTTAATGCAGCTACTAAGGCTATTTGGATTCAAGGGATTCTTTCTAAGTTTGGCATTCCCATCAGGCAGCCCACCATCATTTATTGTGACAACCAGAGTACCATTCAAATTTGTAGGAATCCAGTTCAACACTAGTGGACCAAGCACATAGAGATTCACATGCATTTCATTTGAGAGATTATTCATAGTTAGGTCATTGAATTGATATTTTACCAGTCTTCAGAGTAGGTTGCAGACATCTTCACCAAACCTTTCACTAAGAGCAAGTTCATTCATCTACGAGCTCTTCTTAGGGTGCAGTCTACATCTGTAACAGCATCATCTTTAGGGGGGGCCTTCTAGCCTCTTCTCTTCTTTTATGTCTCTCTTTTGGGGGGATTTTTTTCCTACGAGTTTTCTCCTTTTCTCTATCTTATGGGAGATTATATTTGTACATGGGTACCTCATCAGGCTTAGTTGCCGGGACCCATTTTTTATTTCCACACTACCCACCTAAGCTACGCTTATGGGGGGGTATTAGTGTAGGTTTTTATTTTTCCCTATTTATTAATTAGGTAATATTATATATTTTTGCATACATGGAGTTTTCCTACATTCTTAGGATAGGCTAGCTTATGTGGAGATTGTGTGTCATATTTGTGTCATAAAGTGTCATAAGAATGTCATAAATGACTCCTTTGACCGGCTATTCTAGGTATGGGAGTTACTTCTCTATTCTTGGCACCTTGCCACCACCTTTTTTGGAGGAGTCTATTCTTGGGGTGCTTTGACCACCTTTTGTGGAGGAGTCTATTCTTGGGGTGCTTCGACCACCATTTGTGGAGGAGTTACTTTCTAGCTCTCATATATGTATTCTTCATTTTGGCCATTTCATGTTAATCAGATTTTGGTTTTCTCCCATTTTGTCTTGTGAAATTTATTTTCTTATTTTCAAATTTCTTTAGCATCTCGTGGTGTGCACTTGTTTATCTTGTGTGATCACGTCTCCATTGCATTCACGTTATCCAGATTCTGGCAACAACTCTGATAGTCATGTGGCTTTTAATTTTGTATGAGGCCGTGGAAGATTATTGTCATCAGAAAGAGAAATGTGTAGTGATATGAATGAGGTTTAATGTCTTATATATACTTGGTTTATATTTTTTTTAGGTCATGACATGGAAGGAACAAGTCAAGGCATCAAGTGTTAAAGTAGCCTAAGCCTAGTAATGGCATGAAGAGACCTTATGAGAAGGTATGAGCATGGTGGCTTAGTGATATGAGTTCACATAGGTATAATTGGTTATATGAGGTTTACTTATCATGTACGTGAGGCATTGGATCATTCATGAGATTCTCGAGGTGAGCCTATAGGGTTAGGACCTTTAGACAAAGTTTGCACCTAGACCACTCCTAAACCCTACCTATCCTAATGAGGGGTATCATGATCTATTTTCAAGGAATGTAAAGGATGTATGATAGTGTTTAATCATGAGATAGGTTGCTTTAGTATGTGAGTAAGTGGAGAGTTCATGTAAAGAGGCATGAAGGTTAGTTTTAAGTCTTAATGTGGTTTACAGGTCAAGGTCTAGAGAGCAAAGAGAGAGTGTGGCCTAATGAGGGGTCATGATAGGATTTAAAGGTTTTTTATCTCATGTAATAATTTTCAAATGTGATTCAAGTTGTTTTAAGTTTTTTCATGTAGTTTGAGGTTCTAGTTTGAAGGATAATGCATGAAAAGTTGTTTGGAGGTCTCTCAAGTGCTCAGAATGAAGGGTTCTCAACTTGAGAAGGATTTTGTTATGCTCACTATCTAATAAAAAAATTTAATAGGAACATAAGTAGTTAATTTAGATGGGTAAATCTCTTAGATCAAAATTTTAGGCATTATTTTTTGGATTGAGGTGGTATACTTTATGAATGATTGTTAAGAATGAAAATAAGTTTAAACCCTTTTAGGACCCTAATAATGACCTGATGTTGAAGATGTTGATAAAAAATTGACCATAATGGATTTTTATGATAATTTAAGATATTTTATCTTGTATTGAAATCTCACAGGTACATCTAGGTGGTATTGGTTAGATAGAGGAGAGAGAAATTTTTGAGTTACAAGCTTGTTTCTAAAGAAGTTACTATGAAATTCAAAAGTTTCATTATAAATAGTAAGAAAATGGATGGAGGAAGAATATATAGACTCATGTTTAATTTACAATAATTTTTTTAGATAATTTATATCCCTCAATTATGCTAAACCGGTCATCCAAATTAGCTAGTCACTAACAGGCCTAATGGTGCAAATAGTGAGAAACCTAGGTCGCAATGAGAAGATGAATTGGAATGTTTTATCATGATATAATGTTAAAAACAAGTATGTAAAGATATTTATTGAGACTATTATGCTTTCATTCTTGGTATAGAGTTTTGAAGTTAGGTATAATGGTTAAAATGATGAATCTAAAACGGCTTGTCTGACTTAGTAAGGTGTATGTGTAGTGAGGTCAACAAAATATTTTGTATGACCAATAGTTGTCACTAGACCATATGATGTTTATATTTTAAGATGATATTGAGATTTTATAGGATTATTTTCATGCATTTTAGGTATTTTAAAGTGTCTATATATGTGTTGGATGTCTGAGTCACCATGACTGGTCTTTGAGGAAAACTGGTAGTTCTAAGTGAGCAAGTTGCAGTGATGAGTTTGAGGCTCTATGACCTAAGTTTAAGTATATAATTCATATGTTTATATTTTTTAGGTCATGAAGGCTATATATAATTTATTTATTATCATGTTTGTGTGGTTAAATGATGTGCTATCTTTAGTTATTCAAGATAGAATTTTTTGTGTGTTCAAAGGCCTAATGTGAATAGTGATAATGAAGTGTTTAAAGTGGTGGTTGGACCTAAAAGGTGTCATGGTGATCGAATGATGTTGGATATAGCCTATTTCATTATTGTATGAAGATATTTTTCCATGTATATAGGTGTAGAGTTTTCCAAGGGTTCATAAGGTAACATGTCCTAAAGAAGGCCTAATGGAATTAGGTCTCCATGAGACCTAAAGAAGATTTTTGTCTATTTGAGTTATGGAAAACCTAATATAATGATTTATTCTTAATTTTAATGTGTCCTAAATAATCTTGTGTAGATAATATAATTTGAAATTTTCATGTGTCTGACCAAGAGGTATATGAGAAAGAGGCTTGTTTATGTACAAAGCAGTTTTAGTCCTATTTTGAAGTGAGTAGAGTGTATGTGAATGATATAGCACATTGTTAAGAATAAGGAGGTCTTGTAGAACATTATATTATTTTATAGGATCTATAACGAATATATTAGAGTGTGTCTACATATGAATATCAAGATCATATGACTTAATTAGTCTTGAAGAGACCTAGTTGAGCAAAGAAGCCTAAAAGGAAGTTTGAGAGGTATAAGACTGTGAAGAGTTAAATAAGGTGATAATCATCTTTTGTTTGAGAAACATAGTGTCTTGAAGGTGATCAAATAAATCAAGTGGCTAAGTCATCTAGGGGGTTAGTGCCTCCTTTCAAGTGGGTGCTTGGCTACTTGGGGTTGGTGCTCCATGTGGAGTTGGTGGTTCACTAAATTTAGTTTCTATCCTATAGGAATGTAGTCCATTTGCATACATCAATGGATTTTACACATATATTATGTGTTATTTTGTTTTGTGGTTATATAGATAATTATTTATGCTTGCTATATCTATATGTTTGTTTGAATGGTTCGTGATTGCTTAAGTGAAATTGGAAGAAAGGTTTTGAAGATTGATTCACCCCACCTCTTAGTCATTTTGATTCCAATATAAAAAAAGGTTTTATCTAAGATTTTTGTGTCAATAAAGGTATTAAATTTAACCTAATATTTATATAAATTTCAAAATGTTTTCAAATGCAAGGTTGGATCCATTAAAAGTGATAGTGGGAACTATGCCACCTATATCATTATCTGTAATTTGAAGAACAATAGGTTGATTTTATAAGTTTTTAATAATTATTTTTAATAAGTGAGGGTTGTGGTATAAGGTTAACATGTGCATTTATAATGGGGTTTATTGGGCATTAGGATTTTTCTCTCCCCATTTAGTAGGTTAAGGTTAGTTTTGAATATGCAATAACTAGTTTTTGCATTTACATCATTTGGTTTGAATTATTAGTTTGAAATGTATCCATTTTATTATCATTTTGTAATATTAATTGATTAGTTTGAATGGTTTTTTGACTAATATAATCAATAATAGATGTGTTATAATTATGTGAGGTATTAAGGGTTTGAGATGCACTAGTAGTGTGAGAAGCACTAGTGACATGAAAAGAACTAGTAGCATTAGTTATATTAGTATTTGTATAAGATTAGGTATTAATGTGGTTTCTTTAATTAAACCTACTAAATTTCACACCTGCCACATTTATATAAATACTTGGCATGGAGGTGAAAGAAGACATTAATAATGAGGTCATGATATTAGAGGGAGACATGAGAGAGGGCAAAGATGTGGTAGAAGTCATAAAATTAATTTCCCCAAATCCTATATAAAATATAAGTGAAGGTTAATGGGGTGATTCAATATAAGGTCCCATCATGAGATTATAAATGATTGTAAGATCCTAGCCTCTATGTTGAGGATTTTCAATGATGAAGAGGATCATTTCAGCCATGTATTCAACATTACTTTTATCTTATATTATTTCCATTAATAAAGGGTTAATGGTGGTTATATAAGGAGGAGTTCTAAGTAGGTAGTTATAGCGGTAACATGGATATTACTAAGATCTAGGTTAGTTATAAAAAAATGCATATTAGGATTAGTGAAATTCATCATGTTAGTTTGATTTTGATCTATATCATCATCAAATAGATGTTCATGATGAAATGATTAAATTAAACACTTACTAAGGGAATTAAAAAATTTAAGAGGTTGAAAAATCTAGAATAAGATGAAGTCGATCTAGTCAATAAAGTTAGATAGAAAGAAAAATAGGATAATCTATAAAAGACTAGGTTGAGTTAGTCAATTGAGTTCTACAGGAAGAAAATACATAATAGTCTAAAATAAACTACATCAAGTTGGTTGACTAAGTTATTTAGGAATTAAAATATAACACTCTATAATAGACTCCATCAAGCTAATCAGTTGAGTTCTATAGTAAGGAAAACTAAATAGTTAACAATAGACTAGGTCGAGCTCATCGACTGATTTCTATAGGAAGTAAAATAGAACAGTCTACAATAGATTGGGTTAAGTTGTTTGACTAAGTTTTATAGGAAGGAAAATAAAATAGTTTGTAATAGACTAGGTCAAGTTGGTCAACTAAGTTTTAAAGAAGTAAAACATAACATATTCTAATAAATTGGGTCGATATGGTCAACTGAGTTCTATAAAAAGTAGAATGGTTTGTAATAGATTAGCTTGAGTTGGTCGATTGAGTTCTGTAATCTATAAAAATTTCAAATTGGTCTAAATATAGATGATTTAGTTATAATTAAAGCCAAAGAGAACTAAACACATAGGCAACTAGGTCAAACTGATTGATCTAGTTGTAACACACAACATAAATTTTATATCAACATTGGATAATACAAATTTTTAATACAATATGAAATAGGAAACAAAAAGTAAAAATAATTAAATGTAGAATCTAATTATTAAAAAAAAAGATCAAGATTTTGTATTAAAGGTTTTGATTGAAAGTGTAGGATTATAAAGATACTTACTTGTCCATGAGATAGTGTCAGCCCAATATTTTAGAGCATTGACTATGGAAGAATTACCATTTCCATATCCCACTAAAACTAATTTTAAGGGTAATAAAGAAGTAACTTATTGGTACTAACCACTAATTGATTCATCACATAAAAAATGGATGGTTGGATTCCTAAGGCTCCATAAAGAGGGAAATACTAGGTGTTTCTAAAACATCATGAGGTATGCAAAAATTGAAGACCATGTTTAACTCTATAATATGGCTATGAGTATTGAGGAAAACACCTCACACTGTGATATATGTAAATAATAGACAAGGAACACAAATAGAGTATCAAGTGGCCATTCATGATAATAGCTAAGTAGTTTGAAAACTATCGGTACATAATTTTTGTGGAAAGCCAAACAAAATGAAAAATAAGAGTGAAATTCAAAGCTTCAAAATCTAGTTCATCATTTTGTAAATAAAATAAATAGGTAGACAACAAAAAATTAAAGTGAGTTTAATTAAAATAAATGTAAGTTAATTACTTTTGCTTGAACTAGGAATAAAAATTAAAAAATCTCACCTAGTTGACCAAGTTATACAAACATAACCAAATAAATTCGAGCCAATCAACTTGATCTATTGGAAGATAGTTTAGAATGAATGCGGTTGAGCAAGTCAATTTTTTTTGGGATAGAAATTAGATACAAAACTAATTCGATCTGGTCAACTTATTTGACTCTAAATGTACAATTTTATAGAACTAAAAAACTAGAAAAGACAATTTTGAAATTTAAATTTTAAAAAAGAGTGGGAAAATAAATTTACTTAAAATTTGACAAAGGGAAAATATTGATCTGGTTAGACTAAACTTGGTAAATAATAGAGTTGATTAGATTAATGTAGTAGTTTTCTTGAGAACGTAGAATTATTATTTTAAACTATGTTATTCATGTAGAAATTTAAACCTGTAAATGCAAAAAATAGAATATTTAGATAGAATTGAGTTAATAAACTTAGTATAAATAAAATTGGTAAATGATAGGAAGAATAGAACTATGTTGATCTAATTTACCTAGTGATAAAATAAAAAATGTTAAAAATAAAATAATCAAATAGATCGATTCATTTAAATGTTAAAGGTAGAAATAAAAAACTAGTTCGATTGGATCGGTCTAGTTTTATGATATTAGAAACTGTGTAGAGGGATAAACAGGGTTGATAGACTCACCTTAGTTGGAAAACCTGAAAAAATATGCCCTAAATAGATCAATGAGGTCACTGAAGTTATAAAAAACCTGAGCACAAAGCTGAACTAGGTCGACGTGGTCAATAGAGTATGATAACCTGCACATAGAGTATTAAACTAGGTCAATGAGGTGGATCTAGTTGTATGTAAAGAAGAGATAAAATATACAGGGGTTAGATTCATGTCAAGTTCACTATAATGTATGAAAGTGAAACTAGACATATCTATAACTTCTCCTACTCAATAATATTAAAGCTTGAAGAAGGTAATCAACTAACAAGTCTGCTTGGTAATATGTTTATATCAGATTCATGACCAATAATGGATCTTTTAAACTTATACTAAGAGATATCTTATCACAAAATGACAAAGGAGAGGTTTCTAAGGCCTCTAGTCAAATGCCATTTTTTGATATCCCTAGCTAGGTCTTACGATTGTAATAATAATAATAATAATAATAATAATAATAATAATAATAATAATAATAATAATAATAATAATAATAATAATAATAATAATAATAATAATAATAATAATAATAATAATAATAATAAGCAATTTTATCTCCTAAATAATATTCAAGATAATCTAATACTCACCAAAGCTTGTGGCACAAATAGAGAATATAATAAACATGCAAGGACAATTATATCTAATATAACATATAAATAATTTAATCAAGGATAGATATAATTTAATCTATTATTTATACAACATCTACTTATCAAAATATGAAGGTCTATGAATTTACTTACTTTATTGAAGTGAGCCTGTTGTGACTCAATCTCTCCCTTGGTTAATGGTGATTTATAATAATTTATTATAGGATAGTAATGATCACAAATATAACTCATCTCTAGGCCATAATACTTCTCCTATGCATCCAAGACCTCCACAAGACAAATTCTACTTCTCCACGGAAAAAACATAAATAATGAAACCTCCTATTGATTGTATAATCATATTTATGATCAGTAATGATGTGTAATGAAATGGTCATCTATTTATAAATTACATTATGGGGGTATTTATAGCTATGGATTTACATTAAACCCTCCTAAGAATTTAGCAAACAAAATTAGCTTGATCGAATTTGTTAGGTAGGAAATAAAGTTATTAGATATTGAACTATGTTGGCTTGGGATGATAGAGTTTTGTAATGTGTACTAAATACCAAAATGGGGTCGACCCAGTTGACATAGTAGGGACAATGTTAAAAATGGATTTTAGTGCTTAGGTAAATGGATAAGAATAGATTATATTGGTTTTAAGTGGCAATATACGAACGAACAATCTTGAAAAGCACCAAAGATCTGTCAACCCCTTTTATGATGTACCATTTAATGCATGCATTCAAAGAGATTGAGATTTGATGGGTTCCTACAAGAGAGAAAACATCAGTAATTAATAATTTAATTTAAATAATGTGTGTAAAAAATATCCTCCTAAGAGAGGAAAAGAGAATAAAAAAACAAGAAAAGGCAAAGATGGGAAGTCTTAGTTCTCATAAATTAATAGATAGTTGCATAACAGTAATTAACAAATAAATGTGAATGAAATCACATGGGTTGTAGTTGGTTTTTAAAAAAGGAAAGGATGAAAATTAATGTAAAACATGTTTCTAGGATGAAGAATAATAAGAGTATGTGGATGAGACTCTATGAATGGCATCATTGGGTGCACATGATGTTTAGCAGTACATCAACATTGAAAGGAGGACTCCTATGATCCATGTAGAAGAGGGAAGTGAAAACATCATTGCACACAACATAAAATATATGCCAAAGGGTGAAAAAGTAATAATAAATCAACCTCAATTTTATAAGGAGAGTGCAATCATCATTGTGAATAATATAATGAAACTATTTAAGGAAGGAAAAATAACATATGAAAGTCAACCTGAAGTTGATGAAATGAGCATGAGTGAAAGGCTGAGAGAGGAAATAAACTAATGCACATGTCAATATAGGAATATGAAGTTTATATTGAAAAATTGGAAGATTGGAGTGAAGATAAGAAGAGTGAAAGTAGCGGTAGTATTACATAAAAGTGCTTATCTAGAGGCACAAAGGAATTAAGGAAGGACCGTAGTGTAATTACAAAATGTTATGCACACTCAACTATATCTTTTAATTTTACTCTCAAAATTTCATTACTATAATAAATGGGAATTTTTAGATACTAAAATATGGTATTAATTACGTGATAGTGACAAGCTTGACACACATTTATAATACATGAGTTAAGCACACAAGTATGGTCCTAGCACACCATTCTCTCAAACTTGCATGTTATTTTATGAGTTTTACCCTTCTATTGTTTTTTACACACTTATAATAACCTCACTATCTATTTAAAACTATCGTATTATCTTGCAAAAACATGCCCAAATACATAGTTTAGTTAGCTTATACATGGGTTAGTAACATCAGGTTCAATCAGTATCACTAGTCAAAAGTGATCATATATGATATCAACCCTTTCCTAACATAAACCAATTTTTAAAATTAAACCTTTATTTATGGTTATTACATATATCTATTATTTTGGTATCATGATAAATTACCTAATTGGAATCATATTTACAAATCAAGATCTTAACTGATGAGAGGCTTTGCACTTATATGTTAAACATCTATATACTATTTCACATTGAATAAATTTACCCTGTTCTTCCTAAATCAGGAATCTATCACCAGGATAAATCATAAGCCAAGTTTTAAGGATAAAAAATCCAAGTCAAATAAATAATTCTTAATCAACAAATGAAAATCATTAGCTACATACATATAGGAAAATATCACAATTGTAAAATCACACTAAGTGAGAGAGCTACATGTGGATTCATTTCCCTACTCAAAATATTGGATATGTGGGCAATTATAAATCATAAAATGAGGATGATTAGTGTATGAAATTGAAATAAGATAGATTTATGACTTATCCTATTTAGTAATATCCAAGATCATAGAAGGTAATCAACTAGCAATACTTTGTTATATCGAGGTCATGACCAATAATGGATATGTTAAACCTATACTAAGGGATCTCTTACCATACAATGGAAAAGGTGAGGTTTCCAAGGCCTCTAATCAAATTCTATCATAAAATAACCCTAGATAGGTATTATGATTATAATAAAAGTGAGCAAGATAATCTACTAAATAAACATGCAAGTTAATCTAGTAAATGAATATGTAATTTAATCTAGTGTTCACCAAATCTTATAGCACAAATGGGGAAGATAATAAATAAGCAAATATAATTTTATTCAAGACAATATATTATTAATCTAAAAAAGGAGAATACAATTCAATCCATTAGTTTATATAACATATACTTATCAAAATATGAAGGGCTAGGAGTATACTTACCTTGTTGAAGTTAACCCGTCATGCTTCAATCTCTCCCTTGGCCAATGTGCTTTGCAAGAGGTTGTTATGTATTTTAAGGATCATAAAGATAGATCATTTTTAGGATACAATACTTATCCTATGCATATAATACCTCCACAAGATAAGTTCTTCTACTCCAAATTAAAAACCTAAGTAATGAAACCTTTAATTCATAGTATAAGAAAATTTATGAGTTGTAATGATGTGAAATTAAATGGTCCTCCCTCTAGAAATGAAAGGGGGATTTATAGCCAAGGATTGACCCTAAACCCTTCCAAAAATTTACCTGATAAATTTGGTTGGGTTTTTTTTTATGGGAAGTAGAGTCATAATCCAACCAACTAGGTTGGTTGGTCTGATCAAGTTTTGTAACATGTGTTAAGTCCCAACAAGGTAGACTAGGTTGACTTACTAAAAAATGAATTAAAAGGGATGTCACTTAGGTAGTGGCTATTTTTGCTGGTGAATGAATTGGGGGAGTGTATAAGTAGGTTTTTATTTCTTAGGGAATTGGACAAGAGTATATTTTAGTGGTTTTAGGTAATGGTATAGGGGCCAACAATCTTATGAAGCACTAAAAGTCTACCAAACCCTTTCTCAGTACACCATTTAATACATGCACTTAGAGATATTGAGATTCGATGGGTTCCTACAAGAGATAAATCATCAATAACTAATAATTTTAAAAATATTATGTATATGCATATGCCCCTCTTGAATCTCATCACGTGTCATGAAATTATAACGTAGGATGATGCTTTAGGAAAAGAACATAACAAGACACAATGCTCAGCTAAATAAATTGTAGTATAGAGCATAAAAATAAACAAAAGTAAAGAATTGAAAAATGCATACCTTAAATTACCTTGTTGTTGTAGAATAGAATTCATGTGAGAAGAAGGAAGAGGTGTCCAATGTATAGAACATTAGGTGGACCTAAAAAATAAGATAAAATTTGCAAATTTTGTAAAAATATGATTTAAATATAGAAAAATTGTCTACATTTTTAGGATTTCATAACTTTTTAAGTTTTGAAAAAGAGCTTATTGAAACATGGTTATGAGAAAAATATGTAATTTCTTAGTAAATAATTGGCAGTTAAATAATTTTTAATTTTGAAATATAGGTGGGATTTTTAACTACTCATTTGTACATTTACTATTTTGAGAGAACCAAAGCTTTATGAGACCTAAGAGAGTGACACTAGAGATTATGGCCCAGAGATGAGGAACACAAGGCAATGAACACATAGTAGCAGTGAATAGCATGATCCAAATAAGTAATGCATGTAATTTTGAATTTTACTTAGTTTAATTGAAAAATAAGGTAGATTTGAAAAACTAGGTGCTCGAGTGAATATATGTAGCATAATTTGCCCCAAAAATATTAGAGTAGACTAGGAAGTATAATAGTAAGTAGGTAGGAGGTGAATGGGTCATTAATGTCCATGACATTAATAAAAAATAGTTCAAAAATCATCTTGTAAACTAGTTAGGTGTTTTTGGGACCAACATACCCCATTTTTTTTCTTTGAAAAAATGGGACACTTGTAAATGTTTCAAAACATATGTATCCTAGTCTAGGTTTCATGAGGTTATTCTGTTAGAATTTGAATATCATCCAGCTAAAAAGGGATAGGTCCTTGCATGTTTAATTATGCTTTATTAGCTAACCCTATCGATGATTACCCTTGGATGGCTAAGTTTAGGTTTCAAGGAAGAAGGTAGGGTTCCTGAGCAAAAGCCCTAAGGGTTCAAATTTAAACTTTCATGAGAGAAAATTTATCAAGAATTGGTCCTTTTAAAAAAGTGACCCTAAGTTTAATTTTACATTAAGGCTCAATTATATTTTCAAACATGCCCAAACCTTGATATAAAATTATACTTAAGTCCACTTTTATGTTCCTTCCCCCTTTTAAAGCCCTCATAACCTAATTAAATGTTATTTCCATAAGCCTATTTTCATTCTAAACTAAGACCTTATCAATTTTTAGCCTAAATTTTAATCTTAAAATGTCTTGGTGTTTGTTTAACATAGATGATGCCTCAAGGATCTTAAAATTTAGTTTGAATCACTACACATATCATGCTCTAATTTGATGTTTTAACTTAGATGTAGATCTAACAGTCCTCACTTCCCTAGAGTCTTGATCCAATGACGTGAGATCATCCTAGGACAAACTATGCACTAAACCCCACTCACTATAAAAAATTTTATGACATTTATTTTGATGACCTTTCTCCCATCATTTGATTTTCACAAGGACATCTTTGATTTTAGTGAGGCCTTCAAAATAAACCCCATCCAAACTTTTATCCTTAGTCCAAAATGGGACCTTCTAAATGTATAAACCTTAGGCTTATCACATTAAAACTTAGATCATAGTGTTTTTTTTAATACTATTAATCTAAGGCTAACCCCTTGGCTTAATCCTATGTGCATCATAGACTAACTTGATGTTCATGCATCTTCCAAGATCTGAATATCCACGTTTACCTAGTGACCTTGATCTAACAATGTGAGATCAAAGAGCCCCTAAAGCTGAGCCAATTAGAGATGCCTCTTGGATCATGATCAATGGTTCACATTTATCACCTAGCTTGAACAAAATAGACCACGTTGACCCTAAAGTCCCAAGATCACTGAGAATGTGATGCATGACACATTGTTATTTAGTCAAAGGAACCTTACAAGATTAAATTTGGTAGTCACACTCCCATCATTTGAAATTTGTGAGGACATATTTGAAATTAGTGAGACCATCAAATTTAACCACAACTAACCTCTCAACCAATCAACTTTGACCTCATGGATCATGATCAATGGTTCTCACTCCATCATTGATCTTGATCCAATGGTATGGAGTGAAGGTGGAATTTTTAACCAAGGACCCCAAAAATTGATAGTTTCGACATGTGGATAAACTAAATCCAATCATTTCCCAAAGAAGCTAGAATGCACTACTTGGCATAACCAGGTCATCTAGGATCTGAGTGACTAATTAAAAAGGACCTTTGCTATCTTAATCAAAGGCTCATGTTCATCCTAGAATCCTAATCTAATGGAGTGACATAAATGGCCTTATTTAAAATCTAATGGATAATTTTCAAAGGGATTCTTCATGGGAGTGCCATGAAAACAAGCTTAAAGAGGTCCACATAAATACCATATAAGCACTAAAGGATAATCATAAGATTTGGTGCACACAAAAAGATAGGACTTGTATAAATGGTGCCATATATAAGATTTAAGACACAAATACATTTATTAAAGTCATCAACTTCACCATTAAATCCTCAAAAACCTTACCAAACTAGCTTAAAGCCCTAAACCTTGACTTAAAGCCTCAAAACTTGATTGTTAAAGACAAAACTACATTAAGAAAGCTCCAAGTGTCATCTTGAGTATCAAAACTAGTCATATTCCAAGGCAACTGAGATCATGATATTGGCAATGCAATAAGGGAAAGAAGAGACATACATGTATCTATCTACAAACCATGAAAGGAGATGCTTTGGAGATACTTAATTAGACATAAGATCATTGGCCAATGGCATGAAGAATTAGTGTAAGATTTTCTTTGCAATTGAGGAGCTACATCCTCTATCATCTAGTGAGAAAAGGGTGGTAGTCACCAAGAGAAATTTCTAAGACCTGGTTGTAATCCAAATGACATGGCTTCATTAAGCTACTACTAAACCTGAGGTATTACATTGCATTGACATTCTTACACCCTTGTTTATTGATTATAGAACAGATAATGATTGGATCATCAAAGAAGGAGGGTCAAATAAAATTGCCTATATTTCCCCAGTAGCTTTTCAAGGCTACTAAAAGCTCCTTAAAGCTCACATAGACCTCCCCTCCATCAAAGAATGGACTACCCAGCATAATCTAGATGCTATCTTGAGACCTTGGTTAATCCAAGGAACTCATGTAGCTAGGAACCATGATGGTAAAATCCTTGTCATTAAATTTAGAGAAGGGATTAGGATCATTATGACCCTACTGTGCAGATATTTAGGGGAAGCCACCACAACCTATGTCGACCCTAGATGGGTTTCCTACATATATTTCATGGTGAAAGAGAAGCTAACTCTACCTATTGGAGAGCTTATTAGCATCCACTTGGGGAAACAATTTTATGACATTAAGAAAAGGACAATCTAACAACTCACCATGATGTCCTATCTATTAGACTCATTAATGGCATCTAATCATATTTTTGGTGTCAAGAATTGGTCCTCCCATAGCAAAATTACAATTTCCTATCACTATGTGAAGTTGCACATCTTTAAGTACAAAATTCATATGTAATTAATTTATGATTGAATATACCCCACTTTGGTCAAGAACATCATAGGAAACCCCATGCCAAGGATGCACCCTCTTTTCAAGAAGTATGTTGAACTCATGGGAGATATTTGTTACTATCCAAACTACACCATTATCAGAATAGAAGGGATCATGACCCAACCATTTAGGTTGCATGTCTATGTCCCCCTCAAGTTGGCTGAGCAAGAAATTGTTCACCAAATCTTCCAAGGAATTGATCATGTTTATAGGGAGAAGAGGAAGGGAATTATGCATCCCTTCCCATTCTTGATTGGGAGAAATTTAATCTAGGATTGGAAATAATTAGACATCATGTCTAGATATAGGGATGCCTTCTATATTTAGAAGGATGACCTAAAGGAATGGGACCCCAATAACAAGGTTGTCCCTTATTTATAGTTAAAATAACTAACCAAAGTAACCTATGATCACAAGGTTGGTCCATATGACCATTTTTACACCAAAGATAAAAACTTTGAGGAAGTCCTTGCTAGGTATAGATAGCATGGTTTCAAGCTTTAACACAGACTATAAAGAGAGGAGAAACCAACTAGGGAGAGATGGTAAATGAACCCATTATAGTATCATCTACTACCTTCCACTTCTAATGCACCTCCAAGTTAGCCATAAGAGTAAGCATTCCAAATTCAAGGACCTAGAGAGAATAAACTAGAAGAAAAGCTAGGAGAAGGCCCTTCATCATCAACCTAGCCTCCAAAACCATCTTCCCTAGTGGAACACTTTGATATGGTTTCCCTAGAACTATATGAGATGGTGGAAGAATTCTTCAAGGAACTTATAGAAACCTATTAGTCTAATCAAGAATATGAGGAAGACATAGCTGAGGTGGTACATATTGAAGGACCCTAAATAGGTAAGGAAGAATAGGGAAAAGAAATGGCATTGAAATTGGTCCCTGTCACACAAAATAAGAGGGAAGCTAAGTTGGCCCTTGTCCTTAATTCCTCTACAAGGTGAAAGGTGAAATGGATCCATCCCACCACTGAAATAAATTTATTTAGTGATAAGTTCTCCATACATAGACCTATCATTCTTGACTGTTCATATACAGGAAACTCCAAAAGGTTAATTCCCAATCACACTCATTGGAAATTACCATCTCTACAAGTGGAGATCCCCTTGATAATGTCAAACCCTGGATCAAGGAGCTCATAAAGGAGCAAGAAGAAATAATAATTATTCAAGTAGACAAAGAAAGTGGAAAGAAAATAATAGACCTAGGAGCATCAAGTGGAACTAGGATTGAAATGCTAGAGACACCCAAATGCTCTAAACTAGTAGCCACTATCATGTATAATCTAGATATAATAGGGTTTGAAAGGGTGACAACCAAGAAAACTACCATTGGCACTGAGGAGTTCACATTTCAAAAGGTAGAACCTTTTATAGGCCTAAATCTTATACAAGGGCAAGAAATAGGGGAGCATCCCATCTATCAAGAGGATGTGGTAAGTTTGGTGGTGGCCCAATCAACAGTGACCTTGGCTAGAATCTAGGGGATGCAATAGAGAATCACAAATCTAGAAAAGGAGAAGAAAGACTTAGAAGCACAATTTACATTTTTAGTCCCTGAGGATATAATGAAGCTACTAAATAAGTCATTATTTAACACATTTGAAGGGTTGAAGGCGTTAAAGCTTAGATTAAATACCTTAAACCATAATTTTAGTAAATCATCGACTTTAATCACTTAGTGGTAGAACTCTAGAGATTAGGCAACTAAATTGATTAAAGTCCATAACACCAAGTAGGTTCAGGTCATCAAGATCATCAAGTTAAAGAATTTGCATGTCCTCCTAGGAGTCATTGAAGATAAGATATTGGACTTGAGCAACTAGTGTGACAATGTCAATAACTTCATGGAGGAGGACAAAGTCTTGATAGAAATAATGGAGAAGCTCTTAAAAGCATTAATGGTAAACCCTTCTAAGACCAATGCCATAGGCCTAATAGATGATGAAGAGTTCAAGCAAAGGGTCAGTACCTTCATCTAGAACATCAAGGACAACCAAGGCCAGCGTGTTAAGGATAATTATAAAATCCTTGATATCATCATTACATCAGGGAAGCAAATTACAAAGGCCCAATGTATTCAGTAACTTAAAGCCAAGAGTAACAAAGAATTTGACACATTGGTAGGTCAAGAAGAGGATAGTTTGATGAAGCCTACAATAGATTTTGAGATAATTAGAGAAAAATATACTAAGGTGAAGAACATCCTCAAGTAGTAATCCAAGGGACCCATGAATGTAACATAAAATAACATTCTTATGTAATATATATGCTAGTCTATTAGAATATACTAGTCCTTTTATCAAAATTGGTGTAGAAAGACTTTTGCATTGTAATCTTTGTATTAAGGATAGTTTTCCTTATCATACCATGGATATTTTGAAAATATAACTAGTATACTACCCATGTTTCTTATAAATAGGTAAAGGTTACCATTTTGTAAGTTGAGAGACTCTAAGAAATTTTTATACAAAAGAACATTTAATACAACTAAGGAATTCTAAAAAGATTGTCTGAATAGTTTATTGGAAGCCAATGTTATCTCTCAATTGCATATAATTATCTTAAATTTGAATGTTTCTTTGCAATTTTTAGATACATTTTCTATCATAGGGTTGTTAATTTATGATAATTATAGATTAACTAAAAAGATCTTAGTTATACTTCATTTTATTTTCTCTACATTTGGATGTGCATATGTTAATCAAGTTACAGTAACAAACTTTTTAAGCAGACTTGGTTCTCACTTGTGGTTTATATATCTCCTTTAAATCTGGCCTAGTTTGTGATGCAATCTAAGTTTGTACTATTTTACACCATAAATTGGTTCATGTATACTCAAAATAATTATAACTTTGTAATAATATGTGAGAGGGGAATCTACAATCATGTTCCCTTTTTTTCCTTACCCTTCCTTTTTCTATTTTCTTTATCAAAATTCACCTAGTTTAAAGATCATTTTTAACATCCATTTAGATTAAATTTTTGGCTTGAAATATCATAAATATTTGGACCCTGGTGGCTCCCAACCACCAAATTAAATAAATATTGTGGACAGTTCCCATACTTTGCTTTTATTCCACCACAAACATCACAAAATTATCACAAATTACAACTCATGCCTTGGATTCTTTGAATCCTAAAATAAGAAGTGTTTATCAACATTGAAGAACACCTATGAGGTAATCATAAGCATCAACAATAGGGTCACCTAGGTTAACATAATTGAAAATAGATAGGTGAAGAAAGGTGGTTGACTACACAGTAGTAGGCCGATGTAGTTTAGAAAAAAGTGTCCAACTATGTAAGGGGATACTAATTTAGTTTAATAATGTTTAGATGGTCGATCACATACATTCTGGTCAATGTAGTAATGTATTTATGTGGTTGACATAATTATAAGAAATGGCTAATGTAATAGGATGATTTGGTTGACTACATATCAAGTGGATGATATAATTAGGTTAAATGGTTGATTTCATATAATGTGGCTGACTTAGCTTAAAATTTAGTAGTGGTTGACATTGTTATCTACCTAGTCAATCTATTAGAAAAATTGGTTTTTGGATGAAATATTTAATTATGTGGCATATGTAGTATAAAGTGTTAATAAATTATCAAAACAAGCTGATGAAGTGTTAATTTTGGTGTAAATGCATGAATTGTTAATTTTTATAGTGTATTTTACTAATTTTTTAATATTCAGGACTAATACATGCTTTGTTATTTGATATTTTATAGAGGTGGCAAAGGCTCTAGCATTTTGTTGATGTCATGTGGTTTATTTATTAGAGATACTGATAGCTAGTGACCATGTATTCTTGGTGTCATTAGGATTCAAAGGTATTATGCAGATTTTTTAGATCCCTTTAAGTGTTAACTTAGTTTCCATGTTCTTAGGAACATGGGAGTGACTAACCAACACTTTTAGGTGGGTGGTGGATGGAGATAACATTGAGGTGGGTATCACCCTCAAGGATGTCCATGTGATTCTTGTAATTCCTATTATTGGTACACTTATGATTTTTAATACCCCAAAGATAGTTCTGGAGAGATGATCCCTAGCCCTATGGATAACTGACTTTGAGAGGTATTTTGATGGTTTATCTATGCATCTATTTGATGTTTATGTATTTATCATTGTGATATATATAAGGTGATTTTTGGCCTTATGATATCTCATATGATTTATTGCAAGTCAGATGGGAAGGTTCTATTATACATCATTACCTTGTGTATTTGTATTTTAGAATAGGGTACTTTATTTGATCTTGGACCAATGATTTGGGTGAAGTTAGTGCATGATTTATATAGTATTATTTATCATGGGTATATGATATGGGCCTTTTTTTATTTTACTTAGTAATTAGATATATGAGAGATTCCCTATGTATGAGCCATCTAGGTTACCCCATGTTGTCAGTGATAGTTTACCTCAAGTTCTTTAATGAAGTTAGGATCATGTATTATGTTGTGCCATATACCCTAGTAATCCATACTATGACTCATGGTGACATTGTATGGTAGTTTTATATGGGTATTATAGTGAGTTGGCTTATTTGTCCCACTATTTATATTAGATTGGCTCACATTCAAATTACTAGGCATTACACATGGTGGGTAGAACCACATTTTATTGCTCATGTACCTAATCAATTAGGGTTTCCACCTCCCATGTACCATTATTTGTGTCTCTATATTGGGTACATCATGTGAGGGAGTGAAGGAGCAATGGAGGTGTAGGGGTTCCTGTAGATGTTCATGTGATTTGACCTCATCAAGATAGACCTTAGATAGTGTGGAGATGATGATAGCTAAGAGATGCTAGAGTTGTTGAGGAGGAGGTAGTAGTTAGGGTAAAGTATGTTGAGATGGAAATTGTTATTCCATAGTATGTGTTACAATTACCACCACTAGTAGCATGATAATAGAGACATCAATGAATGCAGAGGTAGGATGAGTTAGAGACATAAATAAAGGTAATTGATCAAGGAGAGTTTATTGCATAGAATTCATAGAGTTGGTCTATAGAGGGACAAATTTAGAGAGGACCATAATATGCTCATATATTATAGTCTAGTTTTTTAGCACATGAGAGGCATACTCTAGTGGAGGTACTTAGTAGATGTGTTAGTGGTGAAACTATTGTTAGTAGATGTGTTTTGTGTTTGTGTGTGTGTGTGTGTGTGTGTGTGTGTGTGTGTGTGTGTGTGTGTGTGTGTGTGTGTGTGTGTGTGTGTGTGTGTGTGTGTGTGTGTGTGTGTGTGTGTGTGTGAAAGAGAGAGAGAGAGATCTAATGTACAGTTGGTTTTATGTTTTACAAACACTACATCAGAGGAGTTTATATAGTTCACGATAGTGTGAGGAACACATCATGATATTTTGGATGTTGTATTACTACATCATGATACTACCACTATAGTTGATCCTATTATTCCCTCTTGCCTAACATATGTTACTTGGTTCTGATTAGTCAGTGAGGTAGATTGAAAGTTATGGATAATAGGAGATGTTTCATAACTACCACTTAGAGTAGATGATGAACTTTAGGCATAGAATATAGTGGCTGAGGAGCATGTTTCCCATATGGTGACATATAGATAGTTGGGATATGTGCAAGCCCAAGTGGTCAATCTATACGAACATCTAGAAGGTATTCATTCCCAAACAGAGTCACTACATTATAATATTTGAAGGGGATAGTTGTAAGATTTGATGGGTAGTGTGTCCCATCCACCAGATGGATGAGGTGGACCATAACCCTAGTACTATTTATTATAGTATTCCCATTGCATATTTTTATGTTGTATAAAACATTTGATCCTTTGATATATAGATCTCTTGTTTATTTATTATGAGTTATAGATGTTTGGGATCTCATGGATGTATGTATAACACATGTGTTTAATTTGTGTTATATATTATGAGAAAATATATGATGCATTTTGGATTCTTTTCTAACGCATGTGAACAAATGCATGGTTAAAAAGAATGATATACAAATTTAAAATTTCAAAAGTGTAATGTAAAATATACTAAATCTTATGTAAAAACAAAATAAATTATGTTTAGAAGCATGTAAAAAAAAATTAAAATATACTAAATCAAGTTTGAAAAGTCTGTAATTCAAATGGAAATGGTAAAATATGAAACACACTAAATCAATTTGAGAAGTGTGTAAAATGTAAGTAAATGATAAAAGAAGATATAAAATATAAAACACACTAAATCAAATTTTGAAAGGCATGTAAAACATAGATAGATTGAAATGATAAAATGTAAACATAACACATACTAGGTCAAGTTGGGAAGTATGTAAATGATTTTAAAATTAAAATGTAAGACACACTACATCAAGTTTGAAAAGCATGCAAAATAAAATGTGAAAAAAGAGATGTAAATGTAAATATTTGTAGTTATTTTTATGAGTAATCATGATATGTAATTTTAGGGATATTTTATGAAGAAATCATGGTCCTATCTAGGGTCTTACACTAAAACTCATAAAATGGGAAACCAATAAGGTAAATTCACAATAATGGAAAATAGTTGTGAATAATAAAGAAATGTTTGTGAGTAAGGCCTTGTCCTATCCAAGATCTTATAGTGAAACTCTCAAAAGGAAGAACCCAAGGGGTATGATTAGTTAACATAACATATTCATCAAGGGGGAATATTTAGAATGTTTTAATGAAGTAGGGAATTGAAAAAAACATGACATAGGTTTTTATAATAAACCTTCATAGGTATGAGTCATACCAAAACACTAAGAATTTATTGGATGCTAAATTCAATAGATATATGTTCAAATAAGCACAATTTTTTGTCAAAAAATAAATGTTGTATTAAGATCATCTCATGAATGTTATGTATCTAATAAAATTAAAATGGACCTACCTTGCCACAATGTATTCCCCATTCCTCAGATCTCTATAGACACTCAAAAATTGCACACTTGCAGTTCTAGGTGTTTGACTACCTCAGGACCACCTTAAATCCTCCTAAAACCTTCCTAACCCTTTTCTCCACCCTCCTAAATTAACCAAAGTCCCTGTTCTACCCATTTCTATTCAAAAAGTATTATTTGAAAACACCATTCAAAAATAGGTTTTAAAATCACTATTCACAAAATGATATTCATGAAACACTATTCATCATCATTATTCACTGTGGTACCCACTTTCACTATTCATGATGACATGCCATATGACATGGAAATTGACAAGGAAAATTACATGGCATGTGACATAGCATATGACATGACATGTGACATGGAAAATTGATGTGGAAAAGTGGCATGGCTTGGTACCCCACCTTTAGCCCCTTTTTCCAAGATGCTTAATGACCTCATTTAAGCATCACAAGGGTCCCCACTTGAAATGGGTCGAATTTATCCTCAAGGGTAAGTCATCTGACTTGGTTTTTCATTTTCACATGAAAATAGCCTTCAAAATTGACTTACCTTCCCCTTTCACACCTTGGGAGAGACAAAGAGCCCTCATTTTGGACTTTTTAGCCCCAATAAGAGACTTATTAGCTCAAATTGGAATCTTCACCCACCTCACCTTGACTCACCCATGCTCCCTTGAAAAATGGTGCCATATGTGGTGAGATAAATCTTAAAAGTCATAAATGAGGACAAATAAGGGTGTAACAAAGTCTTTGGTCCCATTTTCAAACCATGTGCACAATTCTTTTTAAACTTAGACTTGCATGCAAGGTAGGGAGACTTGATAACCCCCATAGGAATATTCCACCAACCCCATCCTTGACCTTGGGGGAAAATGCACCATACTTCCAAGATGCCCTCTTTTGGCATGTTTCCTCACCAAAAAACTATAAATACCCCCCCCCCCCCCTCTCCTTCACCCAAGGAAGAGGTTAAAAAGTTAGAGTATTGCTACCCAAATTTTATTGCAGGTGTTCATCCATTTCAAGGAGATCATTACTCTTCCACATCTTGGAGGAAAATAATTCAATGTAATGAATCTCTACCAAAATTTCCTCAAGACATCTTCATCAATAATCTTCAACAAACCATCTTCATCAATAAGCATCTACAAACATTGAGTGTTGTCTTATTGTAGGTATTCCTTCCAAGACAAAAAGGAGTTATCTCTTCATTTGGTCATCAATGAACATATGTTTACTAGGTACACACCCTTCATCTTGTGTTTATATATTTTTTCATAAAAAACTAAGAAAAAAGTGAAAATTTACAAAAACATTTTGGCACACCCGGTGCGACCGAGCATCATCTAGGTGCCCTTTTCTTCTAATTTTTCATAGTATGAATTTGCATGCTCTCCTTTATTTTATGCTCATGAAATCTAAAATATGAAATTTCCTTTGGCATAAATTAAATATTTATGTTATTTTATTGTTCATCAAATGAATTTTGAAATCCAAAATTTCTTTTAGCATAAAGTAAATCTTTGCATTATTTTATGTTCATCAAATGAAATTTGAAATCCAAAATTTCTTTTGGAATAAAATAAATCCTTTCATTATTCTATTCTAATCAATTTCAAATCTAAAGTTCCGTTTGGCATAAAATAAATCCTTGCATTCTTCTGTTCTCATCAATTTGGAATCTAAAATTTCTTTTGGCATAAAATAAACCTTTGCATTATTCTATGCTCATTCAAAGACATCAAAATTTTCCTTTGGTTTAAAATCAAGTGCATTCATGGTTTGCTTACTTAATTAGCTCACGTAGCTTTAATTAAATATGCTAAATTAATCATAGATTCACTTTTATTCTTCACACAAAAATCAAACCACAAGTATAATCAACACACTAAAATAATACTTGAGACAAGGTCTGACTTGGATTTCATCACCAAGTGACAACCTTACCCCTACCCAGTTTTCATACTCAAATTTAATCACTAAGGGTTTAACCAAATCCATTCTCTAGAAGAGTATAAACTCTAAACAAATAGTATATTTTGGCTAAGCATCTCAACTCGGCTTTAGGTTTAGGAAGTACGGGGAGCAAGCCCCCAATACCAGGCCATATACCCAGTTTAGTGCAAAATTGACTCTTGAGTACCTAAACATCCTAAAACTAAACTTAGATGGATTTTTTTAGGACCTTTTTAAACCAATTCCATTCATACTCATTTAAGTCTTAATCCAACAAGAGAATTAAAACTGTAGGGCTTAATGTTCTCTAGAGCATGTTGATTTCTTTCAATTTCTTTTCTTTTTTCAACTGCTTCTTATTTGAGGTGTGAGGTTCAACTTCCTCTCTTTGGTTTCTCACATGGTCTTAACTTGACTATAGGTGAGAAACCAAACCAACCTTCCCCCACCTCCTTCCTCATCTTTACCCATGGAGTACATCTCAAATGTTGAGGTGACACCCCATGATTCTCCTCATATGCCTCATTCACCTAATAGACCCTTGGTGGTCCTCGAAGGGAAGGTTGACTTCATCGCTTATCTAGATAATAACCTAATGGACTTACAACATTACCTTTCCACCTTATCCCTTCATACCCCAACCTCTTCCATCCCTTTCTTGAATTCTACTTACAGTATGCTGCACCACCTCATGGTGGGTGTCACCTCTACCTGACCTTCTATTTCCCATGCTTCTTCCTCAACTCATGGCCCTATAGTAGATCAAACCCAATTGAATGTATTGAATGCCACTCAAGCACCCTCAACCCCGACTGACTCATTTCACATGGAGGTGAGTGTGCCCCTTCCCATCGATACCCTACCAACCATAGGTCAAACTTCCACCATTCATTCCTCTTCCCCTCTTATCTCTATCCAACCAACCAACACCCCTCTTCAAACCATAGTGATTTTGATACCCCAAACACTTCCTCCCATCCAAACTTGGTAACCTCTCAAACCCAACCCTCTCATACATCCATTCCCCCAACCATAACTATTCCCCAACAAATAACTTCCACCTCTTGTCAATATGTGGCTAACCCACAAATCTATATATCTCCCCCTACCTCTTCAGTCATATCCACAAGTTCTTATGGGGTATCCCCTCAACAATCATCAACCTCTTACCACCATATTCCCTCTTCCCAACCATCCTATCAGTTTATCAATTCTACCATTCCCCTAACCCAACCCCAAATCAACTTGGTCAAGATGTTAATTGACAAAGTTAACAATCTTGAATCTTCATTTCAAGATCTAGCACCTCCTTTCCTATGACCAAATATGTAATGAACCCATCCATCCATCTATCCCAATCCATGCCTACCCTCCCAAATGGGAACTCCCAAAATTTACTAATTTACAAAATAAGGACCCCCAACAACATCTTAGGGCATTCTAACACTCTTGTTACCTAATCATCCATGATCACTCCTTACTTCTCCACACATTCCCCATGTTTCTAACAGGACTAGCCTTAGATTGGTATAGTTCCTTGCCTAAGCATTCTATCATCTCCTTCACTCAATTGACCCAAGCTTTCCTAGAACACTTTTCAATCAATATCTCCAAGAAATTTTCCATTACTGACCTCTACTCTATCTGGCAATATGAAGATGAGTCCAGTTCCTTCCAAATTTTTCACTCATTGGAGAATCTTAATAAACAAACTTTATTTCCCATTACCTCAACTAGAAATCATATATATTTTTGCTTGAGCATGTGCAAAACACATCTCCTCCATGTTGTGTTTCTAAATTTTTTTGACATTTGATGAAGCCTTTACCATGGCTCATAAACTAGAAAATAGAGCCATTAAAGAAGGGAATTTGAAGTTGAAAAATAAAAACTTAACTTACAAACCCAATGAGCCCTCTTCATCCAAACCCAACAACCTAACCAATAGCAATACCAAGGACAAAACAACCACCAATACTATTATCCTTAGAGCCACACCTCCGCCATCTACCAACCAAAAAAACTCTGAGGAACCAAACCTATAATTCCTCAAATCCTTCAAACCAAAGAAACCAAACATGGAATAATTAGAAGCAATTAACTCCACTTGGAGAACCATATGCTTCTATTTTGGAAAAATTGTTAAAATCTAACATCATTCAACTTCCACCAATTAAACCACCTCAATAGTTTGATCCTTCTCACCCCATGCTATGATTGTATAATGAGAATGACCAATGTGTCTTTCATCAGGTTATAGGGTATGATATTAATAGATGTAACACCTTTAAGAATCTTGTCCAATCCCTCATCAACAAGGGGGAGCTTATATTATATAACCCCAATGCTCCACCAAATCAAGCTCTTGACATATTTAGATAGCCATTTCTAAACCATTCTCCTACCAAAAATGAGATCAATAACATCGAATGCTCTCCCAACACTCATAGCATCAATATGGTTCATGACATGCTCAATGACAAAGAACCTACTCATCAACCCACAAATTCCCCTCCACCTATGAGAGAAGTAGAGTTACCTTCTACCCCTTTGAAAACCCAAATAAAAGAAGTAACCATACCCAAACCTTCAATAGAAACTTCCACACCTATCTCCCTTATTATAAAACCATCCATTCCCTCTTTGAAGGCTATCTCATAAGAAAATATATCCTCATCCATCGAACCTCTAATTATAGAACCTTCTATCACAATCCAAGACAAGGGTAAGAAAACCAAACCAGAATCCCAACCCCTTCTTTGGTGAACCAACCTAGCACTTCTAAAACCTCCACCCAGCCATCTAAAACCTCTTCTAAACTAACCAACCCTCAACCGATTGAAACAAATAAATTAGCTAAACCTCTTTCAAAACCAACAAAAATAACCAAGGTGGTAAAACCAAAAAAGAACCCAAAATTTTGAATTTTCCCTTCTTCAACCTTACCCTTGATCTTGAGTCCTCATCCCTCTACCTTGAGCATGAATCCCATTATTTATACCAAAACCCTAACACCTCTACTAGTTACACTATCAAACTTCCTTTCTAAAACATCTCTCCTACCAACACCAAAAATACCTAAGTTACCTACCTTACCATCCTCTCCTTCTAGCTCATCAACCATATTACCTAAACCAAAGCCATCAAGCAAATGTACCAACTTAAAAGCACCTATCACCAAATAATCTTCTATATTGACACCCAAACCCCTACCATCTTTAATGGAGTCATACTCAACCATTATTTGAAGGTTATTGAAAATCTCCTCCTTAACCTTACCACTTCTCAAACATTTCCAACCTATCAAAACTTTTGACCCTTCACATCCTCAACCAAAATGGTTTAATGCCACTTTAGTCTATGCATACCATAGGACACCTAGACATGACACAGAGCATTTCAGATCTCTCCAGGAACTCATCCATAACTTATATGAGGATAATATATTATCATATGAACCTCCCTTAACCAACCCAACCCAACCTAATTGATAAACTAAAACTACCCCACCACCCATAACTTCCATAGTAAAACTATCTTTAGGAAGGCTCCCAAAACTAAAAACCTATCACCTCCAACACCTTTGCATGAATCCTATTCAACCATTTTACAAAGGTTATTGTAAACCTCTTTCTTAACCTTACCACCTATCAAACATTTTGACCCTATAAAAAATTTAAACCCCTCATGCCCAAAACCATCATGGTATAATGACCTCCATGTGTGCTCTTACCATAGGATACTTAACCATGATACAGAACATTGAAAGGTTCTTAAAACCATTATCCACTAGCTTTATGGTAAGGATAATATGTTATCAAATGAACCTCTATTGAAACTATTACCAACCTAACCATCAACTAAGCCTACCTAATACTTTCTTATTCCCCCATTCTCACCTAAGAGTAAGGAGGAACCGAAGCAACAAGCTAAACCAACACTTCCTTTTATCCACACCATCTGTATGGTTACCCAATTTTAGGTCCAATAAAAGGATAATGGAAAGGTTAAAATTTCCATTCCATAGGCATACCCTTCAAAACCTCAACATTCTAACCAAACCCAACCATAAACACCTTCACTTTGGGATCTTTTTCCCACCCATACAAAGATTAAAATGGGGGAACTTTCCTTCCATAAATATTTAACCATTTATTAAATTCAACCATACCTTAACCATTAACTAAACTAACCCTTGGATTTTTTCCTCAACATATCAACCAAACCTATCTATCAACCCCACTTGTACCAAGTGATATATCAAATTGGGGGGAACCCATTTGGATACTACCCAACCTATTTGGGATAAAACTTCTCCCATTGAGCCATTGGAGATTAACCACCTCCATCAAACCTAACCAACCTTACCTCAAACCTTGGGACTTCAATATCAAAGATCTCATCCTAAAGGAAAAGCAACATGTGATCAACATGGAGAAGAGTAAATGAGGCAAGTTTGCTTTCAATTGGCTTGGACCCTACATCATAACCTATAAGTATGGATCAAGAGCTTATCATTTGTCCTCTCTCAAAGGAAAACCATAATTTGAGCCTCTTAATGCCTCGTATCTATATTCATTTTTTTGTTAAAGAAGTATCAAGCTCACCTATTTGTCTAACTTAAGCTCATCCCTTGATTATAATATTTTAACCTTCACCCACCTTCTTCCTCCCCTTTTTAGGATAATTTATTACAACATAGAAACATGTGATTAACCATGATAGTCATGGCCTAATCCTAAATATGGGTACCACAACTCTACCCATAGCATATTTCTCATGGATACTTTTCATCTCTAACAAGATGGAATCCCATAGTCATTATCTCTCAAAACCACACCCTTTCACATATCATTAACCTTCTTGTGTAAATTTTTTCCCTCATAAAGGTAACCCTCTAAACCTAATTAGACTGATCCATGTCTAAAAGGTTTTGCCCTCATAAAGGTAAACCTCTGAACCTAATTATACTAGTCCATGTTTAAACACATTTCATCTTGCAATAATTCATTGGGTCAATATCTTAAGCATTTCAGACTACTCCCTCGAAGGATAGCTACCCAAAAATAAAAATTTCCACATGTAAGGTAGATTGCTCCCTTGAAGGATAGCTATCAAGAACATCAAAACAAAGACAATAATCTTAGACAATCCCTTAAAGGACTGTTGAGTCAACTTTGTCAAAAGTAGAGCAATTTCATTGAAGCTTCCTACATCGATCAGCTTCCCATTTATAGAAATAAAGAAAAAGGCCCACTTTCAAAACCAAATCTAAAGTTGCAATCAACTTTCCCATGTAGACTTCTTGCATTGATCAGTCTACATCTAGCATATGACATGGACTTATCTAATAATATTCTTAGGTCACCTATAGAAGGGGAAAACTAATTCACATGAGGTTATCATACATATCACCCATTACCCTTCACACAACCTATCACCCATTTTCCCTTTTGACTATCTATAAATCAAGGGATTTAGAGCTTACTTGACACCCTATGATGAAGAAACTTTTGTTATCAACTAATGACTGTTCATGCATAATGTTTGAAGGGCTTATATTCATTAAGTTGATCCCACTTTGGGTCCATTTTTAGTCCTTGTCAAAAATGAAGCATCGTTCCCTATTCTCATCTTAATGTACTTGGTTGATGTTTTCATCACAACTTTTACCATCTAACATTACAACAACAATAGTCATAAATTTTACATTGAGTGAGAATACAAAAACCATCACCATACCATTCATAACCATAACCATAACATTTAACTAGAAACATCTAACACATTTTATACATGTTTACATCAAACTATGCAATATTTTATTTAGGGTGCGAGGATTCATATGACACATGAAATATTTTATTAGATTACACACGCATTATCTAACACATATGCATACATTATTTTCCTACCTATGCATTACAATAATTATCTGGTGACTCTGGATTTGTGTTCAACCATCCTTCTACATAATCCATAGCATTCCATATCTAAACAACTGCTAAAGGGTATACTCTATCCTCCTCTCCCACATGCATCCCCATAAAGTAAGAATCATACTCTGATCTAGGTCTTTTACAATGATACATTCACTTTCTTGTCCCTTTTTCCCTCCTATTCCTACCATCCCAATACCACATGCTCTAATTATTAGACCCCAACCATTGGCAATGTCTACTCAAACATGGTAATCTTTTTCTTTTTTGCTAGCTAAATGTTCATTCATTGTAAGGGAACCACCATCTTCTCTTAGCCATATAGCCTCTAGATGGTTAGGCCTAAACTAGTAAAACTAATAATTCATTAGTTCGATATAATTGGGATAGAGGATGCAAACATGGCCACCATTTTTCTACCCTACCCATGTAGCTCTTGGGTTAGGTAAGGTCCATCCTCTATCACTTACCATGCTACTAACTTCATTACTTGTATAATCTACTTAACCATCAAATAAATTCTTTGCAGGTCATCACTTTACTACTTCCCTTAAAATTTGGCTCATAGTGGTGATGAACCTTGGTCACAACAACTCTGTAGATTTGGATATATCCCCACCTCCTAAAAATTAGCTCGTAGAAGAAACACTATCTCCAAACTCCTACCTTGACATAATTTTAGAAGGTGTAACCTCATAACAAAGACACCTCTTCTTTGGATTAGTTCTATTGAAGCTCATTTATGTTGCTAGGCCTGGTATTCCCTTCTTATTTACTATATCTTACCCATCTACACCTCTCATCCTATGACATGTGGGATCATTATGATAACTATTCACCAATTTACACGAGGCACTTTCACCATTCCCTTCACCATAACCCAACACCTATATGATATAAAACCCTCCACCATTAGCCCAAAACAACCCATGTGGTTCACCCAATTGGGGCAACCCACTTGGACACCACTAACCCAACCCTTATTTAGAACTACATTAGCCTAATATCAATAGACTATGTAGGTGTTGCTTACAAGTAGCTCAGCCACTAACATTTCCCTTTCCTTCCCTTCACCATCAACCACAAGCAAACCAAAACCAACCTTAACTAGTTTTGACCTCTTACCTATTTTACATCCAACCAACCTAGCCTAAATTTTATGGTATTTCAAATCAGGGCATCCTATTTTTTAGCCATGGACCATCCTTTTAATTGAACTACATTGGCTTGAAGTTCATTTTAGACATTATGGTCATGGAGCTATGTAGGCAACATCCACTTTCCTAGTACACATGGCATTTGCTCAGCCACCTCATTCCAACCACCCAACCACATTGCCCATATCTACCCCAATGTTGGCTATTTTTGACCTGACCTATTTGCATGTTTTACGATGCCCTCATTGTAGTCTTTTTGACCACACCAACTAATTTTTCCATGTTGAACATTTGAATATTTAATATTTTACACCACCTAATATATGACCTGACCATTGTTATTTTACATGGGATCACTTCCAATTTCAGTTACCCACACATGGGATCACTTCTAAATTTGGATACCCACACAGACACCGCCCCTTTTATTACAAAGGCTAACAAGTGTACCTAACTATCATAATAATAGTCACATGGTCTATTAGTCACCTATCTTCTTATCACTTAACACTAAACTTATTTTACCAATGTTGGAAGCTTTTGTCTTTGCACAATATTGACTATGACACTTACTCACATTTTATACACTTATTGGCATCTCACATGCCCCACTACTTTGCGGTACCACCTAGTGCTTCCCCACTAACTGCTTATCAAACATACCCTAATTCATCCTCTCCTCATTAAATCTTAGTTTGAGGGGGAACACCTCCTCCCATACTTGAGACACCTTGACCTTTGACCAAACAATCTGTTTTTGTTTTACAACTTGTTAATTCAAATCCACATAATAAAAAGGGGCAAAATGTAGACACTAGAAAATTGCACACTTGCATTTCTAGGTGTTTGACTACCTCAGGACCACCTTAAATCCTCTTAAAACCTTCTTAACCCCCTTTTACACCCTCATAACTTAAGTAAAGTCCCTATTCTACCCATTTCTATTCAAAAAGTATTATTTGAAAACACCATTCAAAAATAGTTTTTGAAATCACCATTCACAAAATGCTATTCATGAAACACTATTCACTATGGGACCCACTTTCACTATTCATGATTACATGGAAAGTGACATGGAAAATGACATGGCATGTGAAATGGCATATGATATGACAAATGACATGGCATGTGACATGGCAAAATGATATGGCATATGACATGGAAAGTGACATGGAAAATGACATGGCATGTGACATAGCATATGACATGGCATATGGCATGACAAATGACATGGCATGTGACATGGCAAAATGACATGGAAAAATTATGTGGCAAAGTTACATGTCTTGGTACACCACATTTAGCCCCTTTTTCCAAGATGCTTGACAACCTCATTTAAGCATCACAAGGGTCCCCACTTGAAATGGGTTGAATTTCTGCACAAGGGTAAGTCATTTGACTTGGTTTTTCATTTTCACATGAAAACAGGCTTCAAAATTGACTTACCTACCCCTTTCACACCTTGGGAGAGACAAAGAGCCCCCTTTTTGGACTTCTTAGCCCTAATAAGAGACTTAACAACCCAAATTGGAATCTTCACCCACCTCACCTTGACTCACCCATACCCACTTGAAAAATGGCACCATATTTGGTGGGAGAACTCTTAAAATTCATAAATGAGGACAAATAAGGGTGTAGAAAAGTCTTTGGTTCCATTTTCAAACCATGTGCACAATTCCTTTTAAACTTGGACTTGCATGCAAGGTAGGGAGACTTGAAAACCCCCATATGAATCTTCCACCGACCCCATCCTTAACCTTGGGTAAAAATGTGCCATACTTCCAGGATGCCCTCTTTTGGCATGTTTCCTCACAAAAAAACTACAAATACCCCCCCCCCCGCCCCCCACCATCTCCTTCACCCAAAGAAGAGGTTGAAAAGTTAGAATATTATTGCCTAAATTTTATTGTAGATGTTCATCCATTTCAAGGAGGTCATTACTCTTCCACATCTTGGAGGAAAATAATTCAAAGTAATAAATCTTTATCAAAATTGCCTCAATACATCTTCATCAACAATCTTCAACAAACCATCTTCATTAATAAGCATCTACAAACATTGAGTGTTGTCTTATTATAGGTATTCCTTCCAAGACAAGAAGGAATTATCTCTTCATCTATTCATCAATGAGTGCATGTTTACTAGGCACACACCCTTCATCTTTTGTTTCTATATTTTCTCATAAAGAACTAAGAAAAAAGCAAAAATTTACAAAAATAGTCTCCTTACAAAGCTATCAGTCTACTGTGAAGATTAGGTACTTACATGAGAAAGTAGGTAACACTATTTTAAAATATCTTATCCCAATATACTATCCTATTGCACCTCAATATACTTCATCTCTATCATGAGGCCAATTTTAGAGTTTGAGCTTTGACTAGAATAGAAGATGTGCTAAGATATGAATCACATCTTTTAGTGTGATTTTGACCTTTGAATGTTTATAGATGCATTTTTATCATTTACTTTTGTTTAAATGATTTGGGTCTTAAATTTTTATGGATTTTTTAATTCTTCCTCCATATATATTTTTAATAACCAAACATGAGTGATAAAAGTGATGAACATAAATAAGTTATAGGTTTTGGCTATAGGATACACAATAACTAGAGATTGTGTCATGTGAGTAAATGATTAGGCTTACCTATAAACTAGTATGTGATCTTAATACAAATCATATGTGTGCTTAGTATGATGTGAAAATACTATTAATAATGGAGATCAAAGAGATCAAAGAGATCTATGAATATATTATTATAATGAGGAATATACTTGCTAACTGATCATATGGTAAAGATAGGGTTTTTGGGGGTTTAGAACCATGTCACAATAATAACTATCTTGATTTAAATAAAATGACAAAAATGATAATAAATAAGTCAACTTTAAATAAATTAAGAGACTAAATATAAAATAAAAATGAAACCATGAAACATTAGATAAAAAGAGAAAATAAGTCATAAGACATGTGAGTAAGCTATGAAAATAAATTAATCCATGAAAATGAGGTTAATTCATAAGATGTTTTAAAACATAAGTAAAACATAAGATCCATATATGCTCATAAATAAAACCCAAATCATGTCGTATTCTAATAAATAATATGATGATAAACCATGAAGTGTTCATAATTACCAATAAATCTCATAAAAAGTATCATCCATAACATCTGATACATACTTGTGTAGCTGAATTTGATGTTAATCTAAGTGTCATCAATCTTTGTAAAAAGTCATGAAAATTATCCTAACATACCATCTCTATAGATAAGGTAAGTATGTTATAAAAATCATTCTCATGAGGTGTATTCTATATGGGATACTCAATATGAGGAACTGATGTTAAAGTATCTTCAAATTTGTAGGTTACAGAGAAGGTGGAACTTTTATCCATGAATGTCCTAGAAAATGAGGCTGAGCTAGTGAAGGTGTGGGCCATGGAAAGTCATGAAAGTATTTTTGAATCAATTCAATCTATTTATATGGTGTGTCGTATATTGATTCCAAAGATTAAATACTTCCCCATATTTAATGATGTATTTTGACATTATCTTAGGAGGTGGTAAGCTCTTATTTGTAGATTGTGCCTTCTCTAGATGAAGTGTATCAATGAACTATCATAACTATCAAAACTATTGTTAATGAGTATAAAAATTATTACATACACCATGAAATCAGTAGTTACATCTAGTAATAGATGGTTGAAGGTTAGATATCTATAGTATAAGTAGAACCTGAGGCTTTCTACTAATGGTGTGCATAATAATCCTTACCCCAATGATAAAAAACTCTATGGATCTCATAATAAGGCTCATCTACCCATCATTTTGGTAGAGTATCAATCTTAGGCAAAGTTAGTATGCCATCACTAGTAGTAGGGGGACTCAAAATAAGATCTTATCTAGACTAGGTTGTATCACAATATGAGCTCATAGTAGGTTGATGTAGTGTAGCTAACATCTCTGTATGAAGTAAGATGGAAGGGTCATGGTATCTAGTGAACCTTTAATGTCCTATCATAACATGGTCCATAAGCATAATCCAAAGAGGCTCATCAGTAACTAGAGGATTAGTGTGTGTATGTGTTCCATCTATAACCTATGAACATGAGAAGAACTAATATTAGGAACTATAGAAGGAGAAGGAACTACATGAAAATAATTAAGATAATATTGTAAATAAGTACAATGGATAAGTATCTTTACATTTTTATATTGATCAAATCCAACTAAAAATGGATCATCTAAGGAATACCCCTAATCATAATTAGGAGTATATATAACAATAATACATGCATCAATTATTTTATCGGTTGAAGACATATTGTCAATGGAATTTTTAGTTTTTTTTAGTGTAACCATAATTTCATATAATAGTTTTTGACAAGTTTGAGGTCATAAATAAGGAGGTAATTAAGAAATTATTTTAGGAAAGAGATCATAAGTTTTTATTTTTAAACTAATCTCATTTGGTTCATCATTGTTTGCATCTATAAGATTAGGTGATACATTTCCTATCAATTTAAGATGACCATTATATCCTTTCGTATAATTAATGAGAGAATTAAAGTTTTCATATTCATGAAATGGGATGATAGGTAAAGGTTTAAGGGTAGCTATTTTAAAAATACCCATTTCTTAAATTTTTTTGAAATTCCAAGGATTAGTATCTCTTTGAATATTGTATATAATACCATTATAAGGAAAGTTAACACATTGGCATGTTGATGAGGCTACTACTCTCATTCAATATGTCTAAGGTCAATTGATTAAGATGTTATAGGAAGGTGGAAAGTTAAATATCATGACTTTAACATGCTCTGTGATAGGGGTAACCATGATAGGGAGCCAAACACAACCTAAAGGAGGAATTTGTATTCTATCATATCCTTGACATGTACTTTGAGTAGATTTGAGATTACATGTAGAGTATCTAAGTATTTAAATAAAACCAAGGGAATCCATCAAAGTGCCTAAACCATCATCAATTAATGCATGTTTAAGTTGGATATCTCCTATTTGGATGCTAATGAACAAAGAAGGATCATTTGCATAAATTAATATCTCATCAAGAATCATGGAATAAATAGGGAATTTAAGTGAAAGAGAGGTATCCATTGTTTCATCAATATTGATAGCCATTTATTCACATTGTTAAAGGATGTTATCTTTAGATCCTAACAAAGTAGATTCTTACCTCAAAAGTGGGGGACAAGGGATGTAAATTTAAAATAAGAGTTACATTAGATTATTATGATGATGAGGAGAAGTTCTCATGACTTCTAAGAAATGGATTTGAGATGGGAAATGTGAAATTTAATCTATAAGATCCCATTTATCGTATCCCATTAGGGTTTTATAGGATGAAGTTGCATAATGTTGCATTAAATCATTTGAGGGTGTAATGGAAGTGTATTGAGAGTGATTTTGATAAGGTATCCTTATTTTAGCTTTGGTTAATGTAGGTTGACTATTTGTAGGTGATTATGTTATATTATATGACATGGTTGTATCATTGGTTATTTCTAATGTTTGAGAAGAAGAAATACCAGTGGTCAAAGGTTATAGAATTTCTAATTTAAGTGTCTAATTTGAAGGAGTGGTAGAACTTATATCAATAGTGTGCAAGGTATTATCTATTTTTTGAGTTGACACATGTAGGTTTATTAAAATTGGCTCCTTAATCCCCAATTATGTGAGATGGGATGGATAATAATTATGAATAGTGCATAATATTAGGAAATTTTTGTGGTTGGATGTTGGATAATGATCAATATAGGAAACTAATCTCCTCATATTATTCATGTTGACAATATTCTCATTGTTTATATTAAGATCCACTAAAATTTTGACATTATTGGTAGTAGGAGTCTGGTTAGTGTTATCTTGATGGTTAGGAAGGGGATAATTATATATCTAGATAAGAATTGGTTTGGTTTAAGGATTCATTTTTTATTTTAGTTTCATGATCCTTAACTACTATTTCATAATGTTTTTGACATGTACATTTGAGTGATTCATGATTAAAGTTAAGTCTAAGAAGATAATCCATAGCAAAGTTTCATAGTTGGTGATAAGTCTCATGAGAATGGCCCCAACTTACATGAAACTAAAAAAATTTATGGGGATCATACCAATGTTTTTTAGGGTCTATAGGATTGAGATCTTGTAAGGGAGGTCATCGAATATGCTTTTAAATTTTTCTTAAGAAGAGTGGTTTATGGACATCTATGTTATGCACTTGAGAAATGTGGAACTAGGATGAGAATTATTTGGAATCAACATTAAATAATTAAGATCCATTAGATTTATTGGATCAATGGGTTGAATAGTATGTATGGAATCATAAGTATCTATGACACCATCATTATTTGCATGTCAATTTTTAGATTTCATAATCATTCAAGTCCTTGTTGTAGGGTGCAAAGGCTCAAATTGTCATATAAAAAAATATTGATGATTAGCTTGGTCAAAGGATTATTCTAAGGATTTTGTATAAATATTCCTCAGATGATATTATAATTTAAAATGAAGATAATTAGTGAATATGTGGAAGATATTCTCATATAACATGTTATGCTCAGGTTTATTAGATAAAGATTTCCATTGTTTGATGAAAAATTATGTCATTTTAGATTCCAATTATTTTTAATTGATAGAATGAGCTAAGTTATTTTTAAAAATATCCCTAGTTTAGAATTATTGAACCAATGCATTGATTAAGTCTTCCAAACTAGGTATAGAATGAGTTTTAAGTTGATTATACCAATCTAATGCATCACTTGAAATGGTTTTAGATAATAGCTTGGTGGTATCAAAGGTGTTGAGTTTAACCCAATATTTGTATAAATTTTCAAAAGTCTTTAAATGCAAAGCTAGATTAGTGGATCCATTATAAGTGATAATGGGAACTATATATCCTATGTCAATGTTTGCAATTTGAGGATAAGAGGTTCATTTTGTAATTGTTTAATTGCTTTGTTATTAAGTGGGGGTTGTGGTATAAGGTTTACATGTGCATATCTAAGGGGGGTGGGGTGTAATTAGGATTTTTCACTCCCCTTTGATTAATTTGACATTGATTTTGTAAATTCATTCATTGGTTTTTCACTTGCATCATTTGGTTGGCACTATTAGTTTGAAAAGTAGTCATTTGATTTAGAGTTTGTAATAACAATTGATTATAATTGTATTTTGGCTAGTAGAATTTGCATGATATGTGTTAAAATTATTCAAGGTATTCAGTGTTTTGGATTCACTAATAGCATGAGATGCACTAGTGGCATGAGACACACTTGTAGGCAGATTAAATTGAGCATTGGTATGGGTATTTTAAATAGACACACTCAAAGTCACACCTGTCATGTTTGTATAAATATTTGGCATGGAAGATGATATCATACTATTAGAGGGAGTCATGAGAGAGGATAAGTATGTGGTGGAATTAATAAATTGACTTGCCCCAAATCTTGTAGAAAATGTAGGTGAAGGTGAATGGGGTTCTCTAATATGAGGTCCCATCATGAGGTTATAAATGATTTGGGATCTTTACCTTGATGTTGAGGGTTTTCCTTAATGAATAGGATCATTTCATCCTTATAATTGAGGTCACTTTCATCCTTTACCATTTGTAGTAATAAAGGATTAAGTGTAGTGGAATAGGGAGGAGTCCCATAGTTGGTAGTTCTAGTGGTAACATGGATATTTCTAAGTCCTAGATTTGTTATCACATAATGTGTCTTAGGAAGTTTATTAGTGTTAGTTAACTTCATCTTGTTAGTTTGAATTTGATATGTAGCATCATCAAACAAATTTTACATGATGAAAAATATGATTTAAAAACTTATTAAGGAAATGATAAACTTAGAGGCTAAAGATAAACAATATTGAGTTGATTGATCTAGCTAGATAAATAAGATCATACTAGGTCAAGTTGCTCAACCTAGTGGGATGAACAAGAAAATAAAAGAATCTAGAATCAAATAAATTTAAACTGGTCAACTAAGTTAGATAAACAAGAAAATATAATATTATAGAATTAAATAAAGTTGATTTGGTTAACTACATTGGATAAATAAGAAAATAAACCAATTTTTAATAGACTAGATTGAATAAGATGATTGAGTAAGAAAATCAAACAAACATAGATATATGTTCTTGGACTAAGTCGAGTAGGTTGACTAAGTAGGAAAATTAAGTAAACAAAATAATTTTTGCCTGGACTAAGTTGATAATGTCAACTAAGTAAGAAAATTAGGAAAACAAAATAGTGTATGATAGATTGAGTTGAGTTGGCTGATGAAGTTCTGAATTCTAGAAAATTTTGCAATATTCTGAAACTACACGATGAAGTTCTAAATACAAAGAGTGAAACTAAACACATATGCAACTAGGTTGAGCTAGTCAATCTAATTGAAACATATAACACAAAACTTGTATCAATTCCCGTTAATAAATTCTATAATATAACATATAATAGTAAAAATTAACTAGAAAAAATGTAATTTATAAGCTAATTACTTATTCAAAAATAAGATTGAGGTGGGAAACTAAATTTGATTGAAATTTTGATAAATTGAAAGTATTGAGTTGGTTAGAGTGAACCTGGTAGATAAGACCAAGTCAAATAGGTCAATGCAATATTTTTTCTTGAAGATGCTTAATTATTTTTTTGAACTAGGTTGTATAGGCAAGTGTTTGAGCTTGTGAATATGGAAATAATATTATTAAATAGAGTCAAACTAGTTGATCTAGTATAAATAAAACTGATAAATGATATAAAAATAAAACTATATCGATCATCTCAATGTAGTTATTTAATAAGAAGATATTAAAAATAAAAGAATCAAGTAGGCTGATTCATTTAGATGTAGAAAGTAAAAAAATAAACTAGGTTGATTGGTTTGATCCAATTAGCTAAGATTGAAAATCCTATGAGTAAGAGATAAAACTAAGTCAATATGATTGAAGAAGTTGGTATACCTACTCACATACTATATAACTAGGTTGACATGCTCAATGAAGTTGAAAACCTACAAACAGAGAGCTGAACTAAGTCGATAGGCTCAACAAAGTTTGAAAACCTATGCATAGAGAATTAAACTAGGTTTACAAGCTTGAGCTAGTTGACTGTAAATAAAAATTATAAATATACAAGGGTTAGACTCACATTAAATTCACCAAAATGTATGCAAGTGAAATAAGATATATCTACAACTTATCCTACTTAGTAATATCCTAAGCTCAAAGAAGGTAATCAACTAAAAATCTACTTAACAATACTTTTTTATATCAAGGTCATGACCAATGATTGATCCACTAAACCTAAAAAATGGATCTCTTACCATACAATGGTAAAGAAGAGGTTTATAAGTCCTCTAGTCAAATTCCATCATACAATAACCCTAGCTAGGTCTTATGATTGTAATAAAAGTAAGCAAACTAATCTACTAAATAAACATGCAATCTAATGTATTAAATGAATATGCAAGCTAATTAAGTGCTCATCAAAACTTGTGGCATAAATGAGGAAGATAATAAATAAGTGAAGATAATTTTATTCAAGACAATTATAAGCAATCTAAACAAGGAGATATATAATTCAATCTATTAGTTTCTACATCTATTTATCAAAATATGAAGGTTTGGGAGTATACTTACCTTGTTGAAGTGAACCTGTCATGCTTCAATCTCTCCCTTGGCCAATGGTTCTTTGAAATAGATTATTTTGGTTTGTAAGGATCACAAGGATAAATCATATCTAGGCTACAAGACTTCTCATATGCATCCAAAACCTCCAAAAGATAATTGTTACTAATCCAAGGCAAAAACCTAAGTAATATAACCCGTAATTGATAGTATATGTAGATTTACGAGCTATAATGATGTGCAATTAGATGATCCTCCCTTTAGAAATGAAGTGAATGGGTATTTATAAACAACAATTAACCATAAAACATCCCAATAATTTAACTAACAAAGTTGACCAGGTCAACCTTATTTGATAGGAAATAGAGCTGTTAGGTATTGAACTAGGTTAGTTAGATTGACAAAGTTATTTAATGTGTACTAAGTCCTAATAAATTTTATGGGGTTGAGTTACTAGAAAAATGAATAAAAATTGGTGTTACTTAGGTAAGGGCTATTTTGGGTGGTGAATTATTTCAGGAAGTGTATAAATGGGTTTTTATTACTTAGGGAATTAGACAATAGTAGTTTGTAGTGATTTTAGGTAATGGTATAGGGGCCAACAATCTTATGAAGTATAAAAGGTCTGCCAAGCCCTTTCCCATTGTACCCTTTAAGGCATGAACTCAAAGAAATTGAGATTCAATAGGTTCTTGCAAGAGTGAAAGCATCAATAACTAATAAAGTTTAAAAATATTATGTGTATATAATTGGGATAAACTCAACCCATTACACTTTTCTAGTTTTTTTAGGTTTCTATGCCTCATAAGCATGTCTATGGTTTTATATTTCTAGAGTTACACACATTATCAGGGTTTAATATTGCACATTCATAGCTTTCAAAGATAGGAAAAAGTGATCACACATTCACTAGCCCATATTTTAGCACAATTCACTAATGATTATCATAAGTCAATATTAACAATCGATACTGACCAAAATCGATGAAACCAACCCTACATAAATAGAAACACAATTATTAAACTAGATGAATCACAAGCCTAATTTAGTTTATTTTCCATAATCATAATATAGTCACAGTCAAAGAATCAATCAGAAAAACTAAGTACTCATCCATTTGTTGTACTTACTATATTTATCATATTCCACTTGTCAAATCATTGTAAATAGTTTAGTATTTTACACTTAGATTCATTCTTAAATGTTATATTTATCAATCTAAATTCACATACTAGCTTCTATCATATAAGCCTTCTAAAACCAAATTAGGATAAAACATATTGGTGAACCCATACACTAATAAAACTATGTCAAACCCTAGGTCTTACTTAGGATTTCATTCTTCTAGGGTTTTAGATTTTAGCCTTAGCATTTTATTTTCATGCCTAATTTTCTAATTATTCCCTAGAAATACACATTAATTATGTCTATCATGAATGAACATTATTAGTTAATATAATTCATGAAGGTACTCTTTCCATATTGTTCTACATGGATAGTGTATCTTATTTAGATCAACTATGTAATAAAATGGGTATAAGCACACTAATAAGGCTAATTTTAATAATGAACAATGTAAATCCTTCCTTAATACATATTGTTGAAAATTCAATCTAAGTTTCTTCTTGTTACCAATAGACGACAAAGGGCATGCATGTCCTCCTTTTTTATTCCTACTATTTATTATACACTACATATGATACACCCTATCTATGGACTTATCATGAATTTTGAGATCAATAATACTCATGAAACAACTACTACGAATCAACTAGATGCCATGGATGACCAGGAATTCACTGAATATCTTAATTTAAATCCATACCAAATTAATTTAATGTTATATATTTCAAGAGATAAATAAAAAAATTAGGAATAATACAACTACTTATGCGATATCAACCAATCCTTTCAAGCTATTATTCCCACTTCAAGTATTAAAACTTCTACTATTAGTATTATTCCTACATCTACAACTCTAGTGACATATGTAACATCCACCTAAGGTTTGGGGGTAACACAAGGCTTCCAATAGATATACTTATGTATTTCTAAATAGGAAATATTTACTCCTCTTATGATAACTATGCATGTTACATCACCAACTCACCTACTACATGTTCCCTTGAATCTATTCTTATAACTCTGCATGTTAAGTTTTTGCATCTAGAGAAAGATGCATTTAGAGATAGTTATTCCATGGATTCATATGCCTTGTTTCATAACAAATTATCCTCTAAGATAATAGTTTATCCTTTACCAATAGGTTTTGTAGCTCCTAATATTCCACTATATAAAGGTAAAGGTGACTCAAAGCAATACCTTAGATCATTTCATGCAATATGCTTGGATTATGCATACAATGAAAAAGTATTAACTAAATTATTCTTAATTGGTATAAAATACATGATTTATAATGGTTCTATGACCTTCCCATATAATTTTTAAGAGCATTAAACTTTTTGGTAGATCAATTTCTAGCACATTTTGCAATCAACATTTATGAGAAACTATTTTATGTGAAAATTGCTAAACTCGGTGATTATGTACTTTGGTAAAAGGATATGATAGCCTAATATGACTAATGTTATGGCTGAAAATGAGGTATGAGACATAATCAAGAAAACCTTACTTGCACTACTCCAAGAATTGATTATGTTAAATAGATTCAAATCATTTGATGAGCTATGACATATAATAAGGGATAAAGATGTTAAGTTCATAACTTTAAACAAACTCAAGTACACATATACTCCTATAGTTATGTTAACTATGATATTTTAAAGAAAATAAAGCTATAAGGTTAAACCAAATGATAACAAGAGTGAGGTAAAGATTACAGTTAATGAAGAATCACAACCTAAAAATCTATTACAATTGACAATTCCAACAAATAAGCAATTTTTCTAAATTATCATTACATCTTCATATATAGTTACATAAGTTGCTTGAGTGAAACCTTTCACTCTTATTCCTCCACAATAAATTGATCTAAATAGTCTCAAACCAAGGAACTATGACATTAATGTATATTAATACTATCATTAAATTATGGGACATTCTATAAATAAATGCTTTAAATTGAGACATAAGATATAATATCTCATTAATGCCACCATTTTATAATTGGTCCCCCTAGAGAGGAATATGTACCATATAACAATGGAAATCATAATCTAGAAGATTCAATTATCCATTTCCCAAACATGGGATGACAAAGACTAAATATACTTCATAAGTACATTATGCATATAATATGCATCCTCCACTTGTGACATGTGATCACCCAATAAATATATTATTGGTACATTTATTGGCACCTCATGACAACATCCTATATCCACATTTGATGATAGTGATATTATCAATGATGATTCATATTTTTATGCACTAGTAATAGGAGCCTATATTAATGATCAACCCATTCATAGTGTTATGATTGACAATGGGTCAAGTGAGAATGTGTGAAAAATGAAACTTCTTCACTCATAAACATAAAATTATTTTAAAAAATACATAAAACACATTTAAGGTATTTTTAGATATAAACAGAGTATCATAGGACACATAATGCCACCTCTTCAAGTGGGCTCTACCATACTAGCCAGTCTATTCTTAGTTATACATAGTCACAAGGTATTTAGCATGTTGTTAGGATGCCCTTGGATGAAAAAACTTTGTGGAGTACCATCTATAATTTATTTATGTCTCAAGTTCATACACTATAATAAGGTTGTCACAATTACAAGTGTACAGTCTGAGTACCCTCTGTAGGTAATGTTATCTCCTCTTCCACTACCACCATAAACATAGTTGGTGGATTCACCCATATATATATATATATATATATATATATATATATATATATATATATATATATATATATATATATATATATATATATATATATATATATATATATATATATATATATATATATATATATATATATATATATATATACATATACATATATATATATATATATACATATACATATATATATATATATACATATACATATATATATATATATACATATACATATACATATACATATACATATATATATATATATATATATTACACATATGCAATATCTTTATATACACCTAGTTCATATGAGAGTATTTAGGTATACTAGATAGTCATCTATTTAACACCCATCACATCAATGAATTATTCAAGGCTCACATATGTCATCATCTCCTAAAACATATATTAATGTAATTCCACATCTAGTTTAGCATGTTCCATAGTGAAAACTTAAATTTAAACATTATCTTACTATATATCAAACCCTATTGAGTCCTAGGACTTATATAATTACACACCATATGCATGATCTTATGAGCAGTGATCATGAAAATTATTGTACAACACGTGACTTCTTATCAGATTATAATACATCTACATCTAGTACCTTTGTTCCATGATAGAGGATCCTTACACTATTTTATATAGGCACTCCCCATGGTCCTCCCCTTGATGGGATAATTTATTAGCACTTCTCAAATCTCAAATATTTCAAAAAAATTAAGAAAATACAAAAACATTTAAAATATTCAAAAAATAAAAAATTGGGACATGAGAATGACATGATTACTAGATTACACTATTTAAATGTGTTATTTATCACATGTTTGGTATATGGAATATTATTTTTATACACATTCATTTCATGGTATGAGTGTGATGTAGGACTATAGGTTACACATGGACATATAGATGCCAAACTTTTCCTCTATCCAATGTCCATACCAATATTGGGGGCATCTTATTTCATAAGTTTCACTATTATAATTTATATATTTCTATGACATTTATACCATGTTGAGCTAATATGTTGTTTACACATGTCTTTCTAGTTACTTATATATTACATAGTGTTACATGGTTAATTTATTTTATTATGATGTGGTATTGATACATATGGATGGTGTAGACTAGTCTTTACTTGCTATATACTCCATTGATGTTGTTACTCTTTTATATGATAAGCTAGTTTCTATTTTCTATTGTGTGTGGCCCTTTGGCCTTATTTAAAACATATTTATGTCCCTTCTATGTGTAGCCTTTGCACATTATTTGTGACACATTTATGTCCCTTGCATGTGGCCCTTAGCCTTATTTTATATATATATTCATGTCCCTTATATGTGGCCATTGGCCTTGTGTGTGACACTAACTCTTAAGCTTGTTGAGCTCATTGAGATATTTTTACCTATTGATCTTGATAACATTGAGTGGTGCCATGATACAAATCATGAAATATTATTTTTTAGTATTATTTATCTATATTATTATTACATGCTTCATTGATACATCTATCTAGACATAACACTTATATTCCCTACATTACATATGTTACATACATGCCTTAACTGGTATATACACTATTATGATGACATACTCTCCACATATTCAAATGATTATAAATGATGCTATATTTATACATGAAATGATATAGTTAAGTCTTATTTTGATATGAGTGACGTACATGACACATGCCTCATTTTAAAAATAGGAAATTATAGTGGGATTGTCATAGAGACAAGCTTCCATAATAGAAATAACATTAGAGTAAATATTTTAGAGATTCAAAATGATTTAGATATCAAATGGTTTGCATACATGACAAATATTAGCACATCAATGCAGATTATGGGGGCAGGTGACATCTAGATTAATTTAATTTATAGAGACTTAGGTATAGATTCATATACACTTAGGTGTATATACAAGGGTATATGCACATAATTTACAAGATCATGAATTATAGGTTTCCATATACACATAAAATTGAGATAAAAGTTCTCAAATTTTGTATATAGATGAATAGCATTATATATTAGTTGGTACAAAGTCATAGGGTATGATATTGGTTCATGTGCATACACACACTTTCATATTCATAAGGAATGATATTGGCTCATGCAAATATATCATGGTATAGTTTACAATTTTAATGACAAATGGTTGTCATTCCACTTCACACTTACCAAATTTTTAGTCATTATGGGGGAATAAAAATTGTTCACTCCCTTTTGATAATGCACATTTATTTTACATTGAGCAAACTTTAGAAGACTAGAGTGAAACTATACAATTGAATCTATAAACCATCTATAGAGGTTGATTTAGTTTTAATTTTAGTGAACCCATCATGTGGTTCCCTTTTATTGTTATGTAGTATTTGGGTTACTACATGGCATACTTCTCTGTAAATTTATGAGGGTTTGGGAATATTGTCTTCCCAACCAAAGAGCATACATAGTTACACAAATTTTGGGAAAAATCACCTCAACTATTTGTGTGCTTATATAATAAAACACAAGTTTATCCAATGATTAAATAAATAATCATCATCTCTAAAAAGTTACAAGGGTATCATCATTTTCACCAGCACATAGATTTACTCCTTCCTTGCTCTTTGAATTTTCAAAATTCAAATTCAGATTTCAAACTTCAATCTATGGACATTAATTACACATATTTTTTATAGTTTTTGTTATTGAGTGACCTTCACAATTGGATCTTCCTACCAAATACAAAGTGCGTTGTACACACTCAACTATATCTTTTTATTTTACTCAATTAATGAAATTACTAAAATAAAAGGGGGGATTTTGTAAATACTAAAAGATGATATTAAGTACTTAATAAAAATAATCCTAACACACATTACCAAACATGGTTTGAGCATACAAATATGGTCCTAACCTACCATTCTCTCACACCTACTTGATATATTATGATTTTGACCCTTTCGTTCTACTATTACACACCCATAAGGACCTCACTATCTATTTTAAACCATCATATTATCTTACACATATATGCCCAAATGCTCAATTTGAATTTTTTGTACATAGGTTGGTAATTTTAGGTTAAGTCAATATCATCAATCGATACTAACTTGATATGGTCATTTTGGCCTTCTCTTAGCAATAACAATTTTTTTTTAAATTAATCCTTTCCCTAGGGTGAGTGTGAATTCTTAACATGTCAATGGTGTGATAAATTACCTAATTGGACTCATATATATAAATTGAAGTCTCACTTAATAGGGGACTTGAAACTCATCTAGTACACATCTATACACTATTTTACATGGATAAAATATTCCATGTTCTTTCCAAATTTAGAATCTATCACTAGGATCAATCATAAGACAATTTTGAAGCATACCAAATTCAAGTCAAAGTAAGCATTGTCAAGTATCAAATCCAAATAATTAGCTACATATATATAATAAAAGATAACAATTGCACAATCTCACTAGGTGGGATAAGTAAGTGTGGTTTTATTTCATTCCCCAGAGTATCAGATACATAGGTAGTCATTAATCATCAAATAAGGGTGATTGGTGTCAACTCAACCCATTACAGCTTCCTAGTTTTTACATTTTTATCCCTCAAAATTATACTTATGGTTTTAGGATGAAGGAGGTTGATTTATGGATTTGTGTGCATAATTAAGGTTTGGCATCACACATACAAAGGTTTTAGAGATAGGTGAAGGTAATCATATGGTTATTAACCCATTTTTCAGCATAGGTTACTACCAACTAGCACATGTCAATATTTATAGTTGATATTGATCTAGATAGATGAAACTGAACCTACATAAACAAAAACATAATTTTTGAATTGGATGAATCATAAGCTTGTTTTAGTATATTTTCCACAATCATAATACAATCATAGTTAGATAGTCAACCATAAAATCTAAATATTCATCCCTTTGTTGTACTTAATATATTTAACATATTCCATTTATCAAATCATTACAATTAGTTTAGTCTTTTAAAATTTTGTTCATTTTTAAATGTCATATTTATCAATTTAAATTCACATATTAATTTCTATCCTATTGGGATTTATAAAACCAAATTAGTGTAAAATAATAATGAAGTATGGAACACAAGTACATCTAATTTCCATAGGTGAAGTGAATGAGGAGAATAAAATTAAAATCATGTGCAAGATAGAAAAAGGGTGGCCCAAAACATGACTAGTGGAATGAAGTGAAAGGTATGGGAGACCTTTGGTGGAGGTGGTCAAACAAGGGTAGGCATAAAACCACAAGGAAACAAATGAGAAAAGAGAATTGAACATAGAGTTTATAGGATATAAATTATATGATGCACATAAATATGAGAGGAGGAAAGGTGTATTACATACTTGGTGCAGGTAGATGCATAAATGTGGGCACAAACCCTTAAGATTAAAGAGGAAATAAAAGAGGATAGGGATAAAAATAATATGAGGTGGGCATATTATGATCAAATTAAGCTCAAGATGAAAAAGAGTGAATGTGTCAAAATCAAAATGAGGATAATTTTTGGCCTGATAAAGGTTTGGAAGAGGAAAAATTTAAAAACATACTTAGGTGCCATATTAGGTGGAATTAATGGTTTGGCCTTATTAGATAGCCAAAATCATAGTTATACCACTCATACCCTACTTGTGATTAGGATCTCACAATTTAATTACTTTGGGATTTTGATGTAGGAGCATCCTAAGGTAATAAAAATAATGTAAAGTTTTGAAAAGTTCTAATTAGGGAGCATGGGACACAAAATTGTAAGGCATGAAACTTAGACAGTTTTTGTTATATGTGGATTGCATGGTTTAATAGTTGTGAGTTATCCAAGACTAAAATAATTCCATTTATGTAGGAATGGGATAAAATAGTGAGCCACACAGATATTTAAGAATAAGGTAACATGGAGTTTTTTCTAAGACATGGAGTGGACATGGAAGTAGATAGCATGGAAGTTCAAAAAAATAACTAGAGGGAAAATTTGAGGGAATGGAGAAGCATAAAATGGAATGATAGTACAATACATGTTGTGTAGATAATTATGATGGAGATGTAAGCACAAAAATAAGTGATAAACTTAGAATATTTATTAGACAGAGTCATAACATGCCATTTTTGTTGAAGGATTGGTTTGCACATGATTATGCAAGGTTGACAGTGTAAAATTACAAAAGATCAAGTATTATAAGTTTATCATGATAATTACCCTCACATGAAAGGGGTCACACGTAATAAATGAGAAAGTGTAAAATTATGCAAGGAAACCAAAAGGCATGGATGAAAATGGCATGTGACATAAAGTCAACACAGGATAAAATACACATGGAAAAACGATAGTTATAGTGGCCAATGTGTGGACCTAATTCTAGTATTATAGACACTATAGAAACAAGAATTTTTTAATGTGGTAGATAAATGATTCAAATTTGAATTAGAACCACTAAAAATGGGTAGTTGGATACCACCAAAACACGAGTTCAAATTTAAAAGTAGGTAGGATTTGAAGAAGCTAGCAATAATTGAAAATTATGGGTAAAGAATAATAGAGAATAAAGAAGCCTCCAAAAACCTAAAAATATATAATTATATAAGGGGTAAAATTCCATGGGAGTGGTCAAGAATGCGAGGAAACTCTACCAATTCATGGAGCATGGTCAAGACTTTAGATTTTTTTGAGGTGTAAACAAAGAGAATATAATGAGTGAGATTGTGAGGAAGAAGACCAATAACCTTGAGAGTTAATTGAGATCTGAGAGACTCTTTATTTGTAATGATAAGTCTAAAAATTTGTAGCATGTAACCCAAATTAGCCTATTACTTAAGCCCTGGGGAGAAATATATGTAATCTCGGCCCAATATTAATATAAATCATAAATTTCATGTTCAAATTGTGTTATGAGTCTGTTTAATAATCTAGTTGTGTGGTCTAAGGCATCCCTTCACTAGGACCCCTAACCATGAATGCATCATAGAGATACATATTTGATTATACTAATATATTATTCTTGCTTACATATGTAATCTCGGCCCAATATTAATATAAATCATAAATTTCATGTTCAAATTGTGTTATGAGTGTGTTTAATAATCTAGTTGTGTGGTCTAAGGCATCCCTTCACTAAGACCCATAACCATGAATGCATCATAGAGATACATATTTGATTATACTAATATATTATTCTAGCTTACATCTTATGTGTTTGGTTACATAGATACATTATAGTACTTCAATGTTTATTATTTTTCCTAAGTGTTTGATTTCTTGAAGGCTTGGTTTGCATATGATTTATTACTTCTAATTGTGCATGTTACTTATATTTTCTTGTCTTGTCTTTTCCATAGAGGATCTTCTAGTCATCAATTCATGTTGCTAATGTGCAACCAATTTATTATTTTCTTTATTTGATGGTTTCACTTACTATATGTTGTTACATTTTTATGTGTGGTTATAATGATTGACTATACTATGGGATATCATATGCTTGGTGTCATGATATATATCATGCACAGTACTATTTATAGTATATATATTATTATTATTGTTACATTATTATGGTTTCTCCATGCATCTATTAAGGCATACTATTATTGTGTGATTCATGGTTATATCATGTGATTTTAGGGGAATGTTATTACATTAAAACATATCACTTATCCTTCTCCTTTTACTATTGTTCAAATTATCATAAAATAAATTTTCACCTATATAAATTTTGATTATACAATACTTATATGAGGATTGCCTTTTACCTAGTATCTGTATATAAAAGAAAATGAATTTGATCTATAAATCAATCCTAACTCAAAGAAGATAAATCAAACTAGCCATTTTACTTGGTGGTACATTTAGATAACTAGGGTCATGAACAATATGAATCTTATATATATAACCAATGGGTATCTTACCACACAATATCACTATAAAGGGTTCTAAAACCTCTAGTTGATCAATACCACATAATCACTATAGCTAGGTCCTATGGTTTTGTAACAAAGTAAAATAAATTTAATCTAGTGCTCACCAAAGCTTTTGGCACAAATTTGGGTTAATAAACATGCAAAAAATAAATCTATTCAATTAAATGTAGAGGTAATCCTAAGCATGGAGAGATAACTACATTCATATACCAATACATGTAAATCTATCTAATAATAAAAGTGGAGTAAGAGTTATGAATACTTGCCTTGAAGACAAATTTACCGAGTCTTAGTCTCTCCCTTGGCCAATGTTCCTTTTTAAGAGGTTATTGTGGTTCATAAGGATAAAAAAGATAGGTCATCTCTAGGATACAAGACTTCTCATATGCTTGGTTATTTTGATCTATTGCTAGGATGGATCCTCTTTAAGGGGAGGAGGATGTTATAACCCAGCCTGCATACTTTATTTTTTTTAAACTATTATATTTTTCTAGCACACTTTTATACTATTTGGCTATACTTTTTTGATATTATTTTTTTGGTACTATGCTAAGTGATTTTATAATCTATTTCAGATAATATCTATTTGTCTATTGTTGACATTGGACTTAATACTACAGTTGTAGTTCATTTGCATATGCATTGATTTAGTTACAACATTTAGTTTTTTGCATTGTACTATTCATTTCAACTATCTATATATTTTTATATTTTATAGGTATTGATGATGCCAATTTGTGGGTGTAGGTACAATTAAAATGAGCTAGGTTGGTGGTGTACTCCAATGATCAAGGATAAGGTACAAGGGCAATAAGTAGTTGGGTAACTAACATAAGTAAAAAGGGATGTTATACTCGAGCTATAGTCACTATGTAGTAGTTTATCCTTTTTTTCATTTTTTTAATCATCTTTGGCTCTTATTCTTGTTATGATCATTTTTATGAATTTTGTTGAGTTTGCCTTAATTTTTTATCATTGACCACTTGGTATTAGTCACTTGTTATATTTCACTACATGATTTTGTTTACTATAGTTTTTGTATATTACTATTTCATTATCTTGTGCATAGTAGTTATTTTTGTTTGATCTTAGAATTCATTGGATTATAGCCAATTTTTCCTTTAATGTTTGTTTACATGATTGATATATAAGGTCAGACCATTAAAATTGCTAACTTGAATAAGCTTATTTTGAACACTTAATAAAAACATTAAAATATGGTATTGTCATGGGTGTTATAAAATTATTTTAAAATTAATAATATTAGAATGCATAATAATGGATCTTTTTTTTCTTTCTTAAGCCTAAATAACTTAGGCATAGTAGAAAAAGGATAAAGTTTTGTTTTAATAGCCTAAATTACTTAGGTGTAGAAATGGAAATGCAAGTTGATGTTTAAATTATATTTTTTTTAACCCCCATATAAGGGCCATGAATTTACATGGCTTAATATTTTATTTCAAACCAAAATATTTGATTTAGGGTATTATGGTGATTTTAAAATGAGAGTGTGGAATTTTGGCTCCATAAAAACAATAAACAAAACCTAAATTTTTTGGTCTTGGAGTAAAAATAATTTCTTTTTCTTGAGTTGGGCATAGGAGGAGATTGGGGGGCATAGCTGCCAAAGGAATTTGGGTTGTGAGTTGTTGAGGAAGATTTGGGAAAAATATGGGAGGAGATTTTGGGAGAGAAGGAGAAATAATGGAAGACAGAGAAAGACCAAATTGGGCATGGTTATAAAAGGTTGAGCATGGGCTTGGGAAGAGAACAAGGAAGCCGGCAAAGTAATAAATTTCTGATTTTTCATTCCTCTTTGTAAGAAACAAACAATTAAGTTTTGTTGTTTTATTTTATGAAAAATGAAGGGTTTCTTTATTTCATTTGGCTACAAACAAAAAGTATTTTTTTCAGGCTCATAAAGAAGTCAATAGACTTCCTAATGAGTCTGAAAATGTTATACATCAGTTAAAAATGAATGTTTAGATTCCATTATATCATGGGGTGGCCTAGTTTTATTTATGGTTAAAATAAATTTATGGGTTTTCAAGTCTGAAAATGGAAATGTTATTTAAAAAAAAAAACCCTAAGCTATTTTACTCTCATTCTTTCCTGTCCATAGCAAAGGACCATATAAATAATTCTTTCTCTTATTTTCCTTACCTAATAATAGGGTTTGAGTAAGGGTTTTTGAGTTATTTTATAATTATTTTGTGTGGAGTATTTTAACCTTATAGAGGGGGATGCCTCATTTAGATGACTAGAATTTATTTCTTATTTGTTGAAACAACTAGTTAGAATGGAAAAATTGGGGATTATTTTGCTTGAATAAAATATTATTTTTGGATGGAATTAATTTTATTTTGATTTTTTTGTTGAGGCATCTAGTTAAAATGACAAACTTGAAGTTTATTTTGCTTAAACAAAATATTTCTTTATGACTAATTTTAATTCATTATCAACAAAAACATTTTCTAGATTATTTACTTACCTAGTAGAATGGCTGGGCTGATTTAATTTTTTGGTTTTATAACTAGCTATTTCGTTATTATTGGGTTAGGATACAATTGTAATTTAAATTAAAAATCTACTTAGTATTTACAAGATTAAAAAATGTGTTTTAGTTATACATTTATTTTTTTTCAAATTCTGATACTTCATTAATCTTATTATAGCTATATGCATTTATTTCATTTATATTATCTTAATATAACCATACTAAAGGGTAATATATAGTGATTTCACCACTTACATGTGATGAAATGATTGTACCTGACAAAATAGTAAAAAAGGGGGGAGGGGGGAAGGGGCAAGCATCTAAAAGCTTGGTGTTGGGCTATCTATTTCCCTATACATGCATTACATGAATACTTATTATTGTGTATTGGTTGTATCTATTTATTTTATATCACTTATAGAGGTGGATTTTAACTGGATTACACCTAGAACCTAGGATAAAGGTTGATTGGTTCAACTAAATTTATAGTTGGTACCTAAAAACTTTCAGAGGTAAAACAAAAGGTGTTAAATCCCTATACATTATTTGGTCTCTGTGTACTTGATTTTTAATCATGGCATCTTTATTGGTTGAAGTGACTACTACAAGTTTAGTGTCAGCAGCTCTTTATTCCATTATTTATCATGCTCTCTTTCTAAAAGACCAAAAATTAGACTCCACCTCCTAGTTGATGGTTGGGGGTGGTAAGGGCCACTGATTAGGGGGTCATAGGATGAGTCGGGTCGTGACAGATCATGTGGAGAAGTCATATCACTCAATTGGTTATTATGTAACTAATGTTTTATTATATTTTTTAAATTGTTGTAACAAATATTGTTGATTATAATATGTTGGATAAATACAAAATGATTCTTGGTTTACAAAATAGAAACATGATTTAATCAATATTATTATTCATTCATTTATTTCAACACTTTTTGTGTTGTTGAATTCTTTAGTTGGTGTACACTTCCATTTATTGGAAGAATTAACTAAGTACATGAATTGAGTTGTTAATTACAAACAATAAATGTAGTTAACATAGTGATAACAAATCATTTTCTTAGTGGTTATCAATTTATTTTATAGTTTGTGAATCAGTCTATGAATGTGGGTTATTTGCTTAAAATAATTAAGTTTCAAGCATAGAATTTGAAACTAATATAAATGCATAATTATGGAATACCCTTTCATGCTAAATTCAAGTGTTACATGGAATGTTTTTGCATTTTGTTCACTATTGTACCAACACTCTTTCAACATAATCTTTAAGTTCTTTTGAACCCAAAAGTACACCATGCATAAGAATAGTTTCTAGACATTACATTCATTTCATATCATGATAAGAAATGGTTGTTAAGTAAATGTTTTTTTTATTTATTTTGGTAATTTAAAGCCATATAATTAATTTTTTAAATTATTCTTTATATCAACAAATTTAGGCCAATGAATGCATAAGTTGATTGTTTCTTTTCAATCTCTTTACTTCTGCAAATCCTTATGAGGAACAAATTACTATTCCATTTATTAATAATGTTTTAATAATTATTTTTATATTTAATTTAAATATTAATTTATTCATTGAAATTATATTACCTAAATTATGCTTCTCTTGTTCAATAAAGGATGCAAGAATACTTTGATATCTTGCTAGTTTGCATAATCCATTGAAATCATGTTGACTTGAATACTTCATTTTATACATTGAAATTAAGTCCTTGATATTTTTAAATATGAAATGAATCATTTTGTGGATCTTGGAAGTCATTTTATAATGTTTTTTCTATTCCTTAACAGGCTTATAAAATGACATTAGAATGTCAATATAGCCTAAGCTATTTTCCCTTCATATTAAACAAAGGTTATTATTTATTAGCATTGAACTACTTAACTTGTATAGCATTGTGATCCTCAAAATAAATTAAGAATGATTTTTATAAGCTAATTTATCATCTCATAAAACTAAATCCACACTCAAAGTATGTTAATGTCTTGAATTGCATTTAAAATATTTTCTAGAATTCTAAGTTGTTAGTATGAATGACTTAATGAACACAACAAATTTATAATTATGATTAAGTGACATTATTTACTTAAAACAAAGTCCAATTGATAAGTGGTTGACATTTGAGAGATATAAGTCTCTAAATGGCTAATTGTGAGATGGTATAAGTAAGGATAAGTAATCACTATAATCAAAGTTATCGATATTAATTATAACCCAAATAAGGTTTACTATAATATAATTAATTATTATGTGCCAAGTAAAGGCTTATAGTATGATGACCATAGAATGATAAATCATGGTATAATGATTTAATAGGGATAGTAATACAATGGGCTCTTTGCCTATATGAAACTTATTAATACAAATCTGCATTGCAAATTCATGAATTTTCAAGTGTATTCTTAAATTATTAAACTTTTTAAAACTACACCCTTAATTAGGATGATTGGAACAAATACATATTTTTCATTACAAATTTTGGTTTACATATGGTTTTTTCATATAGTTTTGAGCTTATTGCTATGGTTTTCATATCGATAGATGCTAAACTAAATGAAGGTTTCCCTAGGGAAATAATCTTCCCTATATAATATTTTATGGGTAATTACCCTAGATAAGGGTTGTATGTGCATAATTATGGTTATGGAGATTTTGGTGGGTCACACAAAGACCAAATTACATGTAATAAACCATTTCACTTTTTCTACTACAAACTCTAAAGGAAGGGACTCTAAAAAAATGGGTTCATTTCAATTGACATGTCATGAGTTTATTTAAGGATGGATTTATCATAATATTCCCATGATGGGAATTACATTTTGATTTTATACTAAACATTGTATTGATTATGCATGTATTACTTTAAAAAGCCATCTTACTTGAAAACCCTATTTTATTTCATTATTTGGGGCTTTCATACCCTTAGCATCATTACATCTTGGCATTATTTGATTGCCATACACATGACTCAGTTTAGTATATCTTTCACATTGTTTTACATGACACATATTTTCTTATGGTAGGCATGGTACCCATGAATTTTTTATACATATAATTAACAATACATATTCTTAACTTCAAAATATATGATTTATACACTACATTGACATTTGATTATTGTCATTGCTATATCTTGATTTATTAAAGCATTTTCATATTTGATATCAAGAGATCTTTGCCATGTAAACTAGTATCCTTAACTTATGATCCACTTTTTATATTATCCTTGCCACATAGTTGGCTATATCATGTGTTATGACATCTCAATGTTATAATACACTTTGGGACTTATGTTACATATTTAGCTTGTACCATTTCATGGATTATGATACTCAATAACATATTTATAAAATTTATTATGATTGATGTCTACATAGTTCATATATTTCCATCAAGGGGTAGAAACATACCAACTTTAGAAAAAATGCAAAAATTCAAAAACATTTATAAAATTTAAAATTTTGAAAACATTATTAAAATTCAAAAAAACATTTCTTTGTGCATGTTACATATTCATCTATGTTAGAGGTTTTTATTATCCATGGTTTACACATGATAATTATGGTATTTATTGAGTGGGTACTATGTAAATTCATAGGTTATATATTATTATATTTCACACTATGTGACCATATTTTGGAGGTGGAAATTTCATGGACAACATGTCCTAGCTTGAGGTTATTTCCATTTCAATGGATTATTTCATAGTGATATTTATCCTTGATTTGCATCTATCATATTGAGTTAAATAACTAAATTTTATTTTAGTATATTATAAATATCTTATCCCATAAATATTATACATTTTATTTTTTACACTATTACATTCACTATTTATGCATCCTGTCCATATAGGATCCTCATGTCATCATGTTTTTTGAGTCATGTCATGTATAGATTCACTAACTTTTAAAGTCAAAAACATGGGTGTGGTCACTAAAATTTTATGGTCATAACTTAAGTACACATAGTACACTATCATTCTTATATCTATATTGAGTTACTTATTTGTTTCATATGGTTTCATGGTGGTTTGGATGCATCTAAGGGGAAATATTTCTTGATTATGTTCTTGTTACTTTATCTAGTCCATCTAGGGCATGTTTGTTACATTAGTATAATATTTGGTCCCATTTTCAAATTTAAACTTTACATGATCCATTATAGCATGAATATATTTTAATACAAAATTCAAATGATAAGATAAATTACAAAAAAAATATCAAAGTTAATTTCTATATGTTTGTATAATAACAATCTTTGACTAATTTATTATTCTAGAATATGATGTACAAATTTATATTACATAAGTTTTGGATAATAAAATGTGTCAATTAAATTATTTT